>VXAC01002052.1:1082264-1194200 GCA_013399225.1 Rhipidura dahli
TTTTTTTTTTTTTTTTGTTTCAGTGTTTCATAACCCCGTTGCCATTATCAATGATCATATGCAGTGTACCAATCCGGTTAGGATTTTTTTTATTTCAAAAATACTTTTAAGAGGAGAAATGGAGACCCACAGAAAATGAAAATAGGAATGCTGCTGGAGAACATCTCTCTCTGGTGCACGATGATAACAACATTGGAGGTGCTATTACACGATGGAGCAGCCTACTGAACAGCCAGTGGGTCTGGGGTAGGGACTGTTCCTTAGCTGAAAATTACTTTGTCCTCCTTGCAGTTCTGCCCAGCATCACATCCAGAATCAGAGCTGGAGAGGTTGGAAGTACTCAGCTGACAAATCTCAGGAAGCCTAAGGAAGTATCGCAGAGGGGCACTGGCTCGTTGTCTCTCTTTGCTGCAGTTTGTCTTTCTAGCATGGCAGCACCAAGGCTTGTGAGCAGTTCACGGTGTGATTCGGTTCTGCCGGCCTTGTCCTGGCCTTGTACCGGCCAGGAGAGGGGCTGGTCCCTGCTGTCACTGGGATCTGCCCAATGCCCAAGAAGCCAAGGTCACAGAGCTGGGGCACGAGACGCTGGGGGCATGCGGCCTAGAAATGTCTGGTTTTAACCACAGCTGTGGAGTTTTTTCCCCTCTTCCTTCCTAGCAAATTTTACCAGTCGCGGTTTTTCTCCTTTTTTTCCCCTCCATCCTCTCCCAGCCGCGGCAGGAATGCTTCCCCGTGTCTTTGCCGCAGCCAAGCGCGAAAGCGGCGCTGCTCTGGGATAGGGAAGGGTTAACGCTGCCCAAAGGGCGGCACGGGGATTACTGCTCCCCACTCCCGCGGGGACGGGCTCGAGTGGGGATTAGGCGGTCGGAGCCCCGGGGCCGGGCCATCTGCGTGCCGGCTGCTCCCCCGGCGGAGCCGCATCGCCCGGCGGGGCCGGGGCTCGGAGCGAGCCGCGGGGACACCGCAGCCGCCCTTCCCTGCCGGCTCTCCGCGGAAGGAAAGGATGCTTTCCCCAAACCCTGCCGAGCTCGCCGTCCTGCTCAGAGTCGCACCTTGTTTTAAAGATGCCTCCTCCCTTTTTTGCATTCCCGCAGCCAAAGCATGCTTACTGTAAAACTTCCACTAGCATCATGTACTTGTGATCAAACCCGATTTCCAGAGTGCTCAGGCTTCTCATCATTTGTCTTCTGCGAGCTGGCAAACCTGCTCGAGGTGTGTTGTTTTTTTTTTTTTTTTTTTTTGAGCATTTTGTTTGAGACTTACCTGAGTGGAGAGCCCATGAAGCACCCAGAGCTCCCCTCCGGGCAGGAGCAGGGAGCTTGGGCAGCTCCTGGGGCTGTGCTGGCCTTGAGCCTTCTCCCCAGGGCTGGTGGTCAGTGTTGGGTGTGAGCCCTTTGCAAACACCACTCACCCACTAATGAGAGCTTCATGGGGTGGTGGAGAGAGATGAGACCGGTCTTGGTGTAATACCATCTGAAATTCAGCCAGCCTTCAGAGGCACCTGGTAGCACTGTGCACCTGTGCTTATTTTTGCTAGGGGTCTCTATCATTTTTTTATTTAACAGCTGTACTGATATTGCTTAATTGGTTTGGTGATAAAATCTGCTGTAAACCCTTTCTGATTTGTTTGGTTCTGCTACTCAGGAGAAATAGCTCTATTTGTCTGCTCCTTGCAGAAAAAAAAAATGCAGACTGGGCAGGATTTCTTTTTCCCCAAATGAAAACCAAATTAAATAAATAAATGAATAAGACCCCGGGCAAAATGCAGATTCAGTCAAACTTTTTTTTGCATCAGATGCATGATCAGTTTAATAAGGGAGATCCAACTAAATGCTCAGAGGCAGGGAGATAGTAGAAGAGAGGGTTAGCGTGAAAGTATCAGGGTAAGGCTTGATATGTTTAGCTCTGCAGTTAGCTCTTTCAGCATTTTTGTCCATGACTTGAAGGGTTGGTAGGATAAGGTTTGCTTTTGTTAAACCTTGTTAGCGTCAAATCTATCGATGCCTGGTAAAGATTATGGTGATGTGTAAGCCTTTGGAGGCCGGTGTGAATGCATGCAGGTGAGGCTGTTACAGCAAATGCTGACAGATTAAAGGGGAGGTCAATAAAAGATGCCACTTAACTCTCTGGCCAGGGTTGGTCGATTTAAAACACTGTCTGTGGATGGATGGCACCCAGTGACAAAAATGTCAGGTATCCAAGTGTTAATGATTTAGTCTCCAGCACACACAGAGGCACCTCTTCACAGTCCTCCTGAAAGTAATGTGTGTGCCTTCTGCTGTATTCAGCACAGCTCTTTTCTCTGGCCTGCCGCTATTGCTTTATAGGGACACCTCCCAGTGGCATTCTGCAACATTTCACTCGAGTCCACACAGAACTGCTCCTTGATAGGTTCATGAAACCAAGTGCTGTGCTCGTGCAAATGACTCCTTACAAATGTAATCAAGCTTTGTGGGTGCCTTCTGCACAGGAATCATCCCATTCCTCCTTCTCCCAAATATTTGGCTCCCCTATGAAATAAGAATTAAAAGCAAAAAAGTACTTTCTAGTTTTGTCTTCAAAAATTTGGCATTATGGTACAACTTCTCCAAACATAATGACATCCTGTGGCTGAAGAAAGTAATGTTTCAGATTGTTCTGTTCCAGATGTTCCTGCTGTTGTTAATGGGTTTGTGTTGTGAGAGCTGTATCTGCTCTGTCGTGTAACAGTCTGCAACACCTGCTAGCACTATCCAGGGACTCCACAGACCTGAAAGATACAACTTAAATATGTCTCACTCTCCTATTAGACCAGGGAAAAATGGGATTTTGGCAGATTGAGATACAGTCTAGTTATGGTAAACTGCTAGGTTCCCCACCATCAGCAAAGCTACCTCCCCCCATCTCTGTGTTTAGTGATCTCTGTTTACCTCAGCTCAAAACTTTCCTTCCTTACTAGCTGTTGCAGAGTCACAGAAGGGAAAGGCTGGTAGGGACCACAGTGGCTCATCTGGTCCAACCTCCCTGCTCAGCAGGGTCATCCCAGAGCACAGGGCACAGGGCTGTGTCCAGGCAGTTTTTTAATATCTCCAGTGAGGGAGACGCCACAACCTCTCTGGGCAATCTGTTCCAATGCATGGTCACCTGCATAGTAAAGTTCTTCCTGCTATTCAGGTAAAATTTACTATGCATGAATTCCTTGAGTTATGGGTATTACTGCTTACCATATGGATGATTATTTGATTGGTAGTGCACACACTGAAGCATCTCTGCAGCTATTACTTGCTAAGTTATTACAAGCCCATTGTGGGTGTGCCCTTAACTAGAAACAGTCTGTGAAGCTGTTTTTGTTCTGTATAATAGGGACTTTTTTTGGTTCAGCTGAGCTCAATTCTAAGTCTTCCTGTATGTCAAAAATATATTCTCAGCTAAATAAATGTGTAATTATAAGACTATTAAATTAAAGGGATGGAGACCCTGGGACAGACAGAGCAGGCTGTTTTTCTTTAGCAGCTCATTTTGGGTTCAGCAGGAATGCGATAGGTTCAGTCCTCCTGAGGAAGTGGAACTGATGCCACACTCTGACAATAGTTCCTCCAGAGTACCTGCTGTTGTGAACTATCTTCCAGAACAAGTAGGGATTTTAGAAATTACTAACATGGTGCTTCCTTGATAAATCTGCTTTTCCTATGGAACAGAGAATCCGCACAAAATGATCAGAAAGAAATACCACGTGCTTGTCAAATTCCCCATATTAAAAAAGACCTTTGAAATCAGTTTGCTCCAAGGAAGAACAAGGAAGAACTGCATCTCAGTTAAACATGAAGGGTTTGTACCATGACTACCTACCATTTAATCATGCATCTTTATGTTAATTGGTGCAATTTGATCTGTGGACCATCCCTTAATCGTAAGAGATGCCTTACTCCTCCAGTAGCTGTGCTAAAGTCATCCCCATGGCAAGAGTGGTGGGGTCTATGTGGAGTAAGATAAAATATTACCATACTGAGAGTATTATAACTGAGAGTTACCAGGCTTTGAGGAATGAAATTCAGAAAGGAGATAGGCACAATATGAAACACAAGTCTTCAGGCCCCTGTCTGGCTCAAGCCAGCGAGTGCAAAGCAATTCAGGCCTGCTGTCAGCTAAAGCTCTGGCACAGCCCTTTGACATGACTGTGTAATGCAGCAAATCTGTTTCTCGTCATCTGACGCTCCACCGAGACCTCTTGCTATGCTTAGCTGAGAGCTTTGAACGTCCCTGCTTTTGTTGGCCTCTTAGGAAGTCCCTCAAAAACACAGTCAATTTGATACTTTCTCTGCTGTTGCCAATTACCCTGGTTGTTGGATAGCAGAGAGGTAGCAGCAGCTGGTGTAGTGCTGGGTTTTGGATTAATGCAGTCAGGGTAGCAGGGCAGCAGTTGTGCTGCCTGTGCAACTCCTGGCAGGGCACGGGCAGGATGAAGGGACAACCACTTTCTCTGCTGGTGTCCAAGAAAAAGGGCAGCATGGAGGAGGATCTCCACTTCATAGCCCTCCTTGTGCTGGGGGAGCCCCAGCTGCAGTCCTCTTAATCCCTTGGGCTTTGGGGCATGTTCCTCTTCCCCTACACAGTGTCCTCTGGATCTTTTTTAGTGCTAGGTACAGAATAGCCAGGTGCCTGTCCTGGTGATGGACACCAGGGGCATCTCAGCCAGTGAGTGCTGGAAATGCTCTCAGTATTCCCCCTGGCAGATCTGTGCTCACTTTCATCAAGGAGCAGTAAATGAGGAACAGAGGCATCTTCTTCCCTGTCAAAAACCTCATGTCTGGCCTTTGGGTGCATCTTACAGCCCCTGCGTTGGGAGAGCTTCCACCCACTTAGAGTGGGGATGCACAGGATGGCACAAACCTGAGGCTGAAGTGTGGGCAGTACTGGCATCAAGCCTGGAAGGAGGTAGCCATGGATGTCCTGAGTGCTTGTTCTTTACCCCTGCAAAGGTTTCAAGAAAGAACGTGGTATCCATGTGTGTCTCATGGTCAGGCAGAAGCACAGTAATGGAGGGGGTGTGCACAAGTCACCCTGGCTTTGGGCCGGACTGCAAAACCCAGCTGCAATTTCTCAATGGCTCATTTGCAAATGTCAGACATCGATAAGATGGAGGAAATAAATGGTTTTGCAAACTGGGAGAAAGGAAGACTCTGTGGAAATGCTTTATTTCCCTTCTTACATAATTACATCCACAAGTAGTCAGGAAGAAACTGTGATTTACGTCTTGAGTGCACAGTAAATCACTGTGAGAGCCCATGCCCTGTCTGTGTTATACTCACTGGGAATGGCCTCTGGCCACCAACAACCCCCACTGCCAAACTTTTCTGTCTCTGACAGACTCACCGGCAGTTTGGGCTTGGGTGATGAATTTTGAAATGTGATTGTGCTGTAAAGCTGGCCTGGAGCATACACAGTCAAAGAGCCAGCCCATGGCTGGAGGAGATGACAGCAAGTCCTGGCCATGTGCAGAAGCAAAGGCACTGATGCCCAGCATGCAGTGGCTGGTGGGCAGGTGGCACACACACACACGTGTGCCTCCCTGGGTGTGGAAAAGTGCTGAGGAAATGAGGGCTTGTTATTTTAGGAGGGGATATGCTCAACTCCATAAATATACCCAGGAACAAACATGCCAAGCTTTGCTGAGCATGTGGTACAGTCTGGAGGCTCTGTCATGAGGGATTAATGCACTGAATGAGATACACTGGTCCGTGGAGCTTTCCAGGAGTATTGTACAGGCTGGACTGGGAGAACAATGCAACTCTGCCGGTGCCGTGACTCCAGACCTGCTGCAAACCCCGTGGGCAGCACTGCCCTTGTGGAGAGGGAGTCCTGCTGCCAGCAGTCCCTGGCTTTCGGCTGGGGTGTGTAGGATGTTCCCAGACCTGCCAGCTGCCCTCCAGTGGAAGTCCAGCCTGGTGGGGGCAGTTCCTTGGGCCAGGGAGTGCAGAGCCTGGCTGGAGCATTCAGGAGAGCTGGGTTATGGGTTCTTTAGCTTAGAAGCTGCTAGGCTTGGAAAGCTGCATGAGGTATCTATAGCAGACACTCAAAAAGCAGCATGGGACACATTACAGGTGTCTAAATCCTTCCTGACCTCCAGCTGCTATACCAGGGTTCTATTTTGTGTCAGCCATGTAGCTCTGTACAGATGTGTTGTGTACCCTAGGGCATCTCAAATGGTACTGGACACCTTTGCTTAGGCCACTGAATCCCACCCTTAGTGGTTTGCTCAAGATCATACATAAAGCCTCTGTGATGCCTGGGACCCAAGCCCAGACCTCTTCACAGGCTATCCAGAATTTTGATGACTGGAATTTGCCCTGTCTCAAGAATGAACATATCCACATGGTGGGTTTGGTTGGATTTATTTTCTGCTTTCCTTATTTTTGAATAATTTGACTAGCCAGGGGTCATTAAAGGAAGTTTTTCAGTGGGTAACAAACATTTCTCCACAGTGTATGTCATGAACAAGGAAAGAGTCAAAGTCTTTTCACCCAGCTTTATTATGCTTTCTTGATTTTAGTTTCAGCCTTCAATGACATTATATCTTCAGTGCTGGGTTTTGGGGGGAAATGTACATGCTGTTTTAATATCCCTGTGCTGAGTTTTACCCTAACTGTGTGGCTGCTTTGGGTTGTTTGTTTTGCTGTTTGAGAAAAAGTCCATGTGAGCCTTCAGCATGAAAATCATATGAGACAGAATATGAAGGAGAGAAATCCCAGATGGAAATAAAGCCCCATGGGGAAGCGGGGTTTAGGAAAGCAGCCTCACGTGTGGCAGAAGACTTGATGGAAGTGTCAATAAGACAGTCCAGAAATTCCTCTGGCATGCAGTGGGTGCAGTAAGGTTTTCAAACTGGCTGTTTAGTGCGAGGCTTTTGGGGGTTTAAAACATTTCCATGTTGCATATTTGGAGCAATAGCTGACAGTCAGGAGAGCCTGGGATCTCAGCTGTCATTTTGAGAAATTAGTGGGCTGCTGAGATAAGTAAGAAAGTGAGGCCAGGAATGGATAGAGAGGAATAAACTGAGCTGGGAAGCATGAGCTCAATAGTTTGTCATACCACTTTGGGTGAGGCTTCTATCGAGTAAGAAACCTGCTGAAAACAATTATCTGAAAAAAATGAAGCTGCTCATATTTCTGCTTTATAAGTTTCTCTGCTGATTTAATCCTGCTCCCCATCTGTTCTGTGAGTGCTGTGTACAGTCTAATGAGGCCCCCTCCGTTCTTCTTGTTTGGGCAGCCGTCCGAAACCTCTCCTATCAAGAAGGGCTTTTTCAGCCCCAGAGACTCCTGAGGAATTTGGGGGCAGAGAAATACAGAGTTCAGGGGAGCAGCAACTACTTGTGAGAGTTAATGAGGGGAAATGAACTCATTTGTGATACTTGTAAACTTGAAACCCAGTTACAGGGAGCAGGGAGAGGGCTGGGGCATCCAGCTGCTTGTAACACAGATGTACTGATCTGGGAAGAGGTGAGCTGCTGGCTCTGGAGAGCCTGACTGTGCACAGAGCCCTGTTTCTGGTTTAAATGGGATGCCTTTGAAAAAGAGTCCAAGTCATGATAAAAAAAAAAATCTATGTGCCCTTTCCAAACATCCTGTCCCAGGGCTCAGATGCTGACAGTGTGCTTTGTATCCTAATGATGCTTTGTACTCTCAGCTTGTGAAGCCCTCTGAGCCTTTAGCCTGGCTTCCCACTGGGGCTGCTCTTCATGGAACAGCACTTATTTACACCAGTCTAATCCCTTTGTGACAGGTACTGCAGAGAGCCCTAAGTACCCACAAACTGGAGCAGCTCCACAGCCCCATACTCAGTGTCTCATGCTTTAGGTGACTTCATTGCCACATTCCATTTCAATTACATTACATTACAGTTTAAAAAGCAAACATGGAGCAGTCAAAGAAACTGTACTGGTTTGTTCCCAGTCTTCCCCCGAGCAGCATCCCCTTCCTATAGCCCTTTCTCTTTGATCCCTAAAAAGCCATCTATGGCTTTAAATAAACTATAAGTGGGGACATGACTCTGCTTGATGTCTGGCCTGCAATGGAAGTAAAGTGTCACTTCCAATTTTGTGTGGGTGCAGAACAAAGATGCCTGTGACCAATCCACTGTACAGTGCACTAGTTTTGTTTGAACAGGGAGCTTTGGTGAGAAGCATATTTCAAAGGGCTGGGGAAGCAGATTTTAAATGCTGTCAAAGAGAAGTGACTTTACCTTTTCTAATTCCCATCCATGGCACCTTGTGTTCCTACCTCATGGGCACCCTGCAATAACCTTGCACAGTAGGTGGAGCAAGGCAGCTGGAGCAACATGCCAAGGACGGGTTTGGCTCGGTGGGGCTCCATCCCAGGACACGAATTGGCCCATGTAAAGTCAACCCAGGCAGCTGCACACAGGGGTGTTTGCAATGGAGGGAGTGTAGAAACAGCAGAGCCAGTAGGCACACTGCAGCACTCCTCATTTACCAACAGCAGTGCTCAACCCCATTATCTAACCAACTTCAGTCACTGGTGTCAGCACCAAATGAAAAGGCACTAGGTCTCTATGAGGTAATACTATCTGTGTAGCTGCTTCACAATATTTTTTCAAGAAGACTGCAACAACCAAGGAAGGGCTTTATTAAAATTAGTCCCAGATTTACTATGAATAGGAGTTTAGCCAGGTTTCATACATGCTAACAGAAAAAAAAAAAATCCCACAAAACTGTTTTCCTATCAAATAACAGAGTAGTTGAGTAAGGAATTGAGATGAATTGTTGGGACGACTTCCAGTTGTAGACTGTGGTGAGTAAATGAGGTAGGTCATGCCTCCCTGACAACCTGGGTTTCAGTTTCACATCAAGCAATTCTGTATTGCCATGTCTGTCTCTTCTGCACCATTTACTTCATATACTGTATGTACATCCTTCCCTCCCCCCACTTCCACTCTCCCTTGTATATATTTAATCATAAAATCTCTCTGCTTTTCTGGTTCCTTGTATTTGATATGTGCTTTATCCAGGCTTCTGCCTCTGGGAGCTGGTCCTTGATAAAAAGGGACAAAGCAGACCATCAAGCTACCATGCTTTGTACAAGGCATTATTTTTTCCATCTGTCAAAATTAAATGGCACTTGGGATTTTCCCTTGGCCTGTCAATATTTTCACAAAATTCGGGGCTGTCTAATGAAACTCAGGGAAAATAGTTGTAGATGACATTCCCTTGCATGTTGTCATGGTGTCACGTAGCTCTCTGAATTTTTTTTTTTCTTTCTTCTTAAAGATTGATCCACAAAGAGGATTACCATCAGTGCTCACTGCAGCCCCGTCGCTGCTGTTGCACACATCTACCTCAGTCACCAGGCTGCCCAAATAGGCTCCTGGCATTCAGACTAAGCATTTTTAGCAACCATTTAAATGTCTGACATATAGAAGGCATTTGGGGTGTTCACAGCCTTGGCCTCACTGGGATGCAAGTGGTCATCTTGGGCTCCATCTGGGACAGGATCTGACCACTTTCCAGCTGTAAGTGACCACTGTAGACACCCTTTCCTAGGAGGGCAGCTCATCTCTAAAATAAATGGCCAGTTATTTCCAGGGCATGAAGGCTTAAGGTTTTCTGCTTTTCCTCCCTTCTCTGAGTTGTTTGTGGCTGACACAGGCAGCATGTGGGATCAGTTCATCTCTCCCATCTGGTTATGCACATCCCTCTCTTCATTTTCCTGCAGTAGCAATGAGGACAGGGATAAATACAACTGTTCTCCCATTACACTGTCACCAAGGCAAGAACAGACACCGAGTTTATAAGCTATTTTTTAGCTAAAAACAGAAGATGGTCAAAGCTTTTTAAAAGAGATGCTGTGTCCCTCAATCAAAGACACACGTTCAGGTGCTTTCTTCTTCCCATTTTCAGTTTTGAAGGGGAATTTCAGTAGCAGACACAACTTTTAGAGACACATAGCCAAGTGCAGTAACACTGAGAAATACAGGGTCACGAGTACCCTTTCTAGGTCAATTTCTCCCTGCCTTTGCCACAACCATGTCCATCCTTGCTCCAGCTGCCACCTCCTTGGTCACCCTCTCCAGCAGAGCCACAGGCTCCAGATGGATGGCTCAGTCCTGCCACCAAGTGCTGGTGTTTCTTCTGGTAGAAGCACAAACACAGCACTCTGTTCACAGGGCAAATGATAATCTATTCCTTCATAGCTGATGGTGAAGCACACAGAGATAGAGGAAGAAACATAGAATTTCCACGATTTTCTGAAACTCTGTGTGTGTTGAAAGGAATTGGGGTGGTTTTCCTGGGGCAGCAGATGGCAAGCTCACTTGGGGATAATACCCATTGGATTCTTGTATTTGTGGCCACTGCTTACAGAGGTCACTAATCCTGTAGCTTGGCTGCTCCCTGGGGGTCACTAAATGCATTGGTTTGGTTTTTGGAAATCAAGCACAGTATGTGCTAAGTGTTCTAACAGGAAATTCATGTGTAGTATTTTAATATGCATTACATCTCAGACACTTGACAAGACAGGCACACAGATGATAAATGTAATTTGTCAGTAAAATCCAGCAGATATATCTTCAGGGTTTAACTCAGTATCAAAGCGAGAAGGCAGCATTGAAAGTAAAGCAGTGAAAATTATACTCCTCAACTGTTTTCCATTAAGTGATAGTAATTATTAGATAAGTAATAATGATTTGTGCCAGTGCAGTCAGTACAGAGTGATAGTTTGCTAGGTTGTTATTTGGGCTCGTGGATGGAGCTTGCTGTAAAATGCACATTAAATACTATGGGATTATTGCGGTTCTGCCCTGTTTTAACAAGGCAGAATAGGGCAGTTCTTGTGGATGCAGGCTTTTCAGATAGCAGTTGTGCTAGGACAATGACATCGTTACTGTTTTAGGCAGTGGGTTACTTGAATGTGACTTGTATTTCTATTTGTGTTAAAAAACCTTGCGGTCTTTTCAAGCATTTATTAGTCTGTATAATAACAACTGTGTCTTTAGCTGTTTGAAATGCAGAGCCCTGGCAAGCAGAAATACAGAGTTGCCAGGCTAAAAGCAAAATACATTAAATAGAACATCAATATTTATGACACAGTCAGTAGTTCTTCTGAAATAAACAAGAAGGAAATCTTGTGAAAAAGGATCAGGAAGGATGGAAACACTAGTGAAGAACAACATAATATAGTTACAATATAAATCTCATGTCACTCAGGACTCATTTCTTCTAAGAGCCCCAGCACTGTCACCTGTGGCTAAGTAAAGGCTTCAGACAAATTAAGTGAGCGATGCACTGTTGGGCAAAAGAAAGGTCAGTGAGAGGATCCTGTTCTGTAATTCTTGTTTTGCAGCTGGCACACAAATACTGTGGCAGTTGAGGCATTACTGGATTATGTAGAAATGGATCAAGCCACATACACAAATCTCTTAATTAACTGTTGGGTTATGAGTGAAAGTTACATTATCAATCAAAAATATTTATGCTAGTACAATTCCTATTCCTATTTAAAAAACATTTTAATTCTGCTTCTGGAGATTAAAGACCAGACAAATATATTTATACTTGTTCAGCATTTTTTATCATTAAAAGACTTGTAAGCCACATCATAATTCTCCCAAAGCGTGGGTTGCACACCCTGTAACCCCAGAGCAGCATGGGGGATACTGGGAAGAGTAAACAGGTAAAAAGTTTTCATGTCACCCAGGGCAGGACCCAAGATGAGGGTCAAGGTTGTATTCATTGGTTCCACGGCAAACCAAGTTCCATTTCATAGCCTGATGTATTAGCTAAACAAGAAGAAAAATCCTAATGTCCTGATGAGAAAATTTTGCTTCCTCTCCTTTGTTTTTGACACTAAAAACCAATCCAGGATCAGTACTGCACAGTGCTCTCATGGGTAGGAAATACAGCCTTGCATCCCTCTGAGGAGAGGAAAGTTTGCATCTCCCTGGCTCTTGGTTAAGTGTTACCATCACTGCACTTCGGCAGACCTTGGGGAAGACAGCTTTGCCTAGGTGAGGTGACATGGAAAATCCTTTCCTTTCTTCAAGCTGTGAGAAAAATCGATTTTCTGCATTGCTGTTTTGCACCCTGGTGACACCTCCCCTGTGTGGATCTGGCCTTGGCTGGCCAGGGGGCCCATGGTGGGTGGCAGCAGTGCAAGGTGCAGCCAGGCAGGCAGCAGCTGGTGTGATTCCATCCCACTCATTTCTGTAGGAAAGGAGGCTAAAGGATGCTTGTATGGGGTGTGCACGTGCTGAGCAGCAGCCTGTAATCACAGTAGGGAGAAGAAGAGAAAACTGCAATAAACTTTACCAGCAAGTACCTTGATAATTTGTAGCTACCACTATATACTGCATATTTAGGACCTGGTCTTTTATAAACAAGTTGCAAGCAGACTCCACGTCCCTGGGAATGTTGAAGGCCAAATTGGATGGGGTTTTGAGCAACCTGGTGGAGTGAAAGGTGGCCCTGCCCATGGCAGGAGGGCTGAAACTAGAGGAACATTAAGGTCCTTTCCAACCCAAACCATTCTTTGCTTCTTTGAAGCTGTGATTCTATAAAAACAGTACTAAAAGTATGGGAAAATGAGATTAGTTGCCCAAACCAGCTTTGCTGTCTGGTTTGTGTGCCAGGGCCCTGTTTCTGCATAGGAGGGTGTTGAGGCAGAAAAGGAGCAGACACCAAGAAGGACAGACAGCTGTGGAGCTGTTGTCAAGGCTTCCAACACACCTCCCAGATGCTTTGGCCAAAAGTTACCTCCCAGCAGCAGAGCTTGTCCATGATGACAGGCAGACTTCAAAACTGTGGAGGAACAGCACTTGTCTTGTACCAGAGACTCATTAATTCTGCTTGAAGAAATGACAATATATAGGACATATAATTGAATATAAGAAAGGCCTGCCTTGTGCAAGCAGAGTTGTGTTTCATGGGTTGATATTACAAAAGGGCCCTGCAAATGATGCTTTAGCACTGAAAAATTATTTATTATGAAGTACAAGAAAAGTACCTGCTATTTGATGCAGCCCTGTAAGAACCAGTATCACTATGAAAAGAAAATCAGTCTGATAATTTTTGGTTTATGCATCATATTCAGTGAAGGTGAGAATGTGGGTCCTTGGCCATGTGAAGGTTTCTGTGTATGAGGATGGGTGTGGGAAATGGTCTGAAAACTGATAGTGGAACCCAGTCCCTTTGGGTGGCAATGTTGTGTGAGTGCTACCCCTGAAAACCTCAATATTCTTTTTGTTGTATTTCATTTTTTTCTAGTTCTTAATAATTTTAATTCTTAATTATTAAATTAATTAACATGACCTTCTTTCTCTCTTAGAAATACAATTTACTTGCCTCCCAAATGCCAGGAGACCTTCCTCTACCATGGTGTTGTAAGATGGAAGTTAAGATTCACATAGCCAAATGTTGATGGGTAGTGCCTATCTGAACCCTTCCAAATAGCTTTGGCAGCCTCACTTCCAGGCATGTGCTATTAGCTATTCCCATTTGCCTGTTTTTGAACTTCACTTTCTGTATTTCCCATTGCTATGAGCATCTGCAGTATGTTTTATGTTGCTTGTGACAAAGCAATGCTCACTGCACATGGGTAGCATCTACAACACTAGCCCAGAGAACAGTTACTGCAAAAGAGGAAAGGCTTTCAAGATTATATTATTACCCTGAAGTGTGTTTGTTGCCTTCCAGAGCCCCTCTCCCCACTGCTCCAACTCTGACACTTCCCCTCCTGACTCCTCAAAAACGTTCAGCCCAACACATCCAAAATATATTCCATTTTCTGTATTACAGTACAATTATTTTTTACTGCGTAATTATTTTTTTACTACTCTTTCTCTCCAATTTACATCACCTCTCTTGGTGCCAACAACTACCTAAACTTAGAAAATTCACTTCATAGCTCCGGTGTGTGCAGCAGAGCGTGGACAGGGATGTGCAGTAACAGAGAGAAAAAGTGGGGGTTAAGAGAAACTGGGAGGTGTAAGACAGGCCCTCCCCTGCCCTGCTTCTGTTTCCAGATTTCAACCAGAGGCTGCAGTGCCCTTGTCTGTCTGTCAAGCATAAAAAAGGGACAGACCCGCAATGCAACCCAGTCTTTCAGGCATGAAAGTGAAACAAAAAGGGAATATCTATGCTAAGGACATTCCCTTAAGAGTTTTAAAAGCAAAAAAGATGAATATTAAAGCCAACACCAACCTTTGCAAGGAGCCTGGTATGAAGAGTCTGGAATTTCGTGTGTGACTGTCACTGAAGCCATTGCCTGCTGAGGACATGAAACCCAGCTGTGGTGACTTCAGTGCAGCAAAGGTGACATGATAAACATGGGAGCTGTCCCATGTGCCCAATGTATGCCTGACATTCAAACTCTGTGATAGGCACATGGAAAGCAAAAGTAGCAACAGCTCCCTCCTTCCTTTCTTGCATCTTTCCCATCCAAATTTCTATTCTCTTCCTGCTTTTTGTCTCCATTTCTCACATTCCATAGAACCACCACAGAATCAAAGAATGGCCTGGGCTGGAACAGACCCTGAAGATCCTCTTGTTCCAGTTCCCCTGCCATGGGTAGGGACACCTTCCTCTAGACCAGCTTGCTCAAAGACCTATTCAACCTGGCCTTAAATACTTCTAAGTATGGGACATCCACCACTGCTGCTTCTCTGGGCAGCTTGTTCCAGTGGCTCACCACCCTCACAACATTCTAATCTGAACCCACCCTCTTTTACCTTAAAGCCATTCCTTGTCCTGTCACTACATGCCCTTGGAAAAAGTCCTTCTCCAGCTTTCTTGTAGGCACTGAAAGGCAGCTAGAAGATCTCCCCAGAGCCTTCTCTCTCTTCTCCAGGCTGAACAACCCCAGATCTCTCAGCCTGTCTTCATAGGAGAGTGCTTCAGCTCTCTGATCATCTTCACAGCCATTCTCTGCACCTGCTCAAGCTGCACCCTGTGAAAAAGCAGGGTAACACCAGAAAGGATCTCCAGGGTTGACTGAGTTGTCACCTGTTGTTGCCAAATGGATGGGTGTTTGGCGATGCCCCTGCCAACGATGGCCAGCTCCTCTGAAATGGGAGCAGCCTGGTTTTAGGGTACATGCACTCAAGTGGAGCAGGAAGGAAAACAGATAATGAAATAGTGGCACTGAGATTTCCTATCAAAGGAGTATCACTGTGTTCTGCTTCCTTCTCTTGTGTCAGGTCACCAGAACTGGTACTGGGTCTTACTTTCTTCTTTCTTTCCTTGAGAAGGTAAAATAGAGGGGAGGCAGAAATATTCATACTGCTCCTGCTTAAAAGCTAACTTTTATGTGGCCCAAGTCAGCTTTGAAATTGAAACCTCTCTGGGATAACAAAACAGAAGAGGCTGAGTTCCTATTTAGACTGATATTATTTGGCTGAGGGCTGTCTTTACTCAAGAGTAATTTGGGAAAGTGACAGACAGCCATGACCTTGATTTACTTTCTAACAGTTTGGGTTGAAATGGAAGAGTATTGAAATTTAGATTTTTTTCGAAAATTTCAGGGGCATCATTAAAGAGGAGGACTTTCTGTCCTTCCTTTCAGTACGCTCTTTGCTGTTAAAAATAGCAGAGGAAATGGATGTGTGATATTCATCTGCTGACTCCTTCGTGTCTCTTACCAGACTGGATTGCATTTAAAGACTGGTCAGAGCAGGAAAGCAGTCCAGGACTCCGAGCTTACCTCTGAAGGATTCTCAAAATGGGAAACGCCCACTTATATGATAAAACACATTTGTTAAACTGTGCTTGTGGGAGGCATAATACTGATGAAAGAAGATACTGGAAATCCTGAACAAGGTGCATTTGCTAAGGCAAGTGGAGAATTCATATAATATGGAATATATTCTGCCCCATTTGCTTCAGAGGTACCCCAAGGTACACTGAAATGCATATATTAGGGCAGTAGTGCTACTTGATGATCATTTATTTGAGCACTGATCTTCAACTCAGTCACCCAAAAACTTGAAACTATCTGCAGTCACCAAGTAAAACAGTTAGTTAATATCAGTATAATAGGAGGGGAAATGATGGGAGAGGTGGGCAAGCTTCTTTTTCTTCTGATTGAAAGGATTTATACCTCTTTGAGACTTCTGAGAGCTCTGGATAAAGTTGCAGCCCTAATTTATTTCTGTTGGGATCTTTCTACCACCCAATCCCACGCTTTGTTTGCCTGTTCTTTCTTACAGGAATGAGTTTGTTTGCTCTCCTGCAAAAACATCTCACAACCAGGAATGAGCATGGAACTTGTCAGGTCTGGGAGTTGTTATAGCCAGCTAACAGTCTGCAAATGTTCCCACCTGTAGATTGAAAAAATGCCATTGCTTAGGAGAACCAAAGTAAAATGAGAAGGCTGTGTTCAAAGGTTTCTTCAGGGAATGAAATCATAGGCATTTGAGCCTCAAAATGCTGACCCATGAGAAGCAGGTTTAGGAAGAGAAAACAAAAACACTAAATACATTGTCACATTAACCGGAGAAAACAAAGAAGAAAGAACTTCATGTGGATTTGTGGACTTGTCCTTTACTCTCTGAAATACTATTTGCCTTTTCAGAAAATCCAGAGGACACTCTTCCCTTTCCCAGGGCAAAGGGACCACCACTGGCACAGGGCCAGTCAGGCAGTAGATTCCCAGTGGAAATTTTACCTGGCTATCCTAAGTGGGAGTGGCACTGATTTACTTTTAAATTTATTTTGTTCATCTTAAATTTGTGGGTATTTAAGTATACAGAACATAATCAAATTATTCTGGCAAATTTGGGGACGTAAGTCAAAAATTGTGGGGATTGGATGCAGGGGACAGGCAACAGCAGATTCACATTTTTTTCTTAAGAAGCTGGGTTAAACAGTACTTCATTTAGAATTGAAATATGAATATGGTGAATTGGCACACTTTCTTCTTTTTTGTCTTTTGATCTAGTGTATGATGTATAATCAATGTTTCTCTAGAGATGTTATTGATGCTACTGCGTGTATGTAGGATCCCCCTTTGCTAATGAGTGTGATATCCCTACCAGAGCAGACAGAAAACTGAGGTTTGATTAATGAGTGATGGCAGAGGACATGGTCTTCTGTATTTATCTGGAGGCTCACACTGGTAGAGCTTCTGACATGGTCCCACATCCCTATCCACCACAGTCATCCCTCCTCAGTCTTGGGCTCACAGTGCCTGCGCCAGAGATCTCTTCCGGCTGAATGCCTGGAGAAGATGTGTGCAGTCTGGTAGGGCTGTGGTGTCATAAAGAGAACTTGCAGAGATATTTGCTAAAAGGTGGAGTGGGAGACTCTCCAGTGGAAATCCTGCCTGTGATGAGTGTGTAATGTTGTTCTGTCCCAGCTAATGGGAGATGTCAGGTTTTGAATTCTGGCTTATTCAAAAGGGCTCTGGTGTTTGATAAGAATGTGTTAGCAGCCCACGTGCAAAGCACTGCTCTGAAAAAGAAGGGGGAGGGAATTATGAATAAACCCTGAAGGCAAGGTTTTTACCAACTTCCTTCAGCTTCCCACCAGCTCCTTGTCTCTAGCACAGATTTCCTCTGGGACCTGATGCACCAGCATGTTCCTAAATCAGAGGGTTGATGGGGCTTTCATTGTTGAAAGACCTTTCCAGCGCCCCTCCATGTGAGACATGTCTAGCTTACAAAGCAGCACCATTACATGATGTGTGTGACACGCCACTACCCCTTTTAGAGGAGCTTGCTTAAGTTTTGTGACGCTTTTCCAGCCCTGTGTCAGGCGCTCATCACCTGTAATCAGCACTGCGGCGAGGGTTGTGCTTGTGTGCAGGCTCTACAGGCAGGTAGCACACAAACCAGTCAGAGCACGTTTGCTAATGCAGTCAGATCGTAAGATCATAGAATCATTTCAGCTGGAAAAGACCTCTAAGATCGTGGAGTCCAACCATTAACCTAACACTGCCAGGTCCACCACTAAACCAAGTCCCTAGGGGGCACATCTGCACATCTTTTAAATTACTTCTTCCATCAGCCCTTTCACTTGTGCAGTGTTTGATAGGTCTGCAGCTTTGCCGGAAGCGGTGAGAGATCCAGAATGCAAGTCTGTGTTTCCATCTGCATGGAGCTCAGTGTCTGTAGAACAGGTACACGGAGGCATATGTTATACATATGCATGTGCACACAGGCTCCTCTCTGCTGGCAGTGCCGTGGCTGCCGCTGCAGGCTGCCGCTGCAGGCATGGGAGCACGCAGGGAAGGCTGCCGATGCTGGCCGCCTCCATCCCTTCGGCGCCCCAGCGGCAGCGGCGGGGCTCAGCCCGGCCGCCCTGGTACCCGCTGGCTGCCCCGGGGGCGGGCAGGCTCCGCACGGTCCCCTGCGCTCTTCCAGGAGAGGAAATGCAGGTAAGGGGAAATTGCCCTTGGCAACCACCAGGCCCTGCGCTGCGGCTGGCCGAGAGCTGCTGGCTCCCGCAGCCGGCAGCCAGGGGTGACCGTGTTTTCCAAAGGCCCCCCTCGGTGATGCTTCACAGGCTGAGGAGAGCGGAGGAGGATTGGAAGCGTGTGCGCTGGGCGCTCGCAGCCGTCCGTAGCAGACAGGAGCGCTGGCCGAGGGATTTTGCTGCAGCATCCTTCCCAGCAGTCAGGGATGAGCAAAGGAGCTGAGAGGTGAATGGAGGGTACCAGGAGAGCGCCCCGGAGGTACCTGCTCGCTAATGATGCCAGTGGAGCTTGCAAGGATAGAAGTGAGACTGATTTCAGCCCTGCAGCTGGGTCTCTTGGTCTGCAGCAAGCACGGGGTTATTAAATCCTGATGACACTGTGTAAGAGCAAAGTATTTTTGTAAGAAGCGACAGTTGTTCAGGAGCCAGCATCGCCTGGGTCCTCCAGATGACCTCGTCCCAGGTAGCTCTGCTTGGGATCCTTTTTTATTGCAGAAGTAGAGTTGGTGTCTGATGATGTCACACTCAGAAGGAGGGAAATAAAAAAAAAGGAAAAAAATGATAGATTGCAGTCCTCATGCAAGGAGGATGCAGCAAAACCACAGAGAGAGTCCTCTCCTCTAAGGAAGAAGAGGTGAGAGGCAGAGCCCCTTGGAGGGTCTCTCTCTCCCCTCCACTTCAAAGAGTAAGACTGTCTGCCCTCTGTAAACGGAGCTGGTTGTGTAATGCATTATACATCACGAGGTTAGACCTCTTTTGATTTCTAAATGGAAAGGCTATTTTATTTCTCAAGTGGGTGCCGGTGGGGATGCTGGAGAAGCACAGAGACGCATCCTCCATCCCACCACTGATCCACAGTCAACTGCAGACCGGGAACTTGTCAGAGAGGAGTGAGGACCAAGTCTGGAGCCAATGCAGGGGGAGAGGAGCAGCCTCAGCTTTTTTAGCAAGTGAATGGGGAGGGGGAGGAGGGTAGTATGAGCAGTGATGTCATTTTTAACTGGTTCCTCGCAGAGCTGGGAAGTGAAGTTACAGGAAAAACCTGCAGTCTCAGAATGGCTCTCAGCCTTGACTGGAGACTCTAAATGACTGAGGGTCCCCACAATGGTAATTAATTTTCTTTCCTATGCAGAACTGTTCTGTTATTTTGGGTCAAGCAGAGGGCATTTATTTTCTCTCTCTCTCTCTCTCTCTCTCTCTCCCCCCCCTTCTCTGTCTCTCTGTATGTTTTGAGGGTTTGACTTTCGCTGTTGCCTCTGGTTTGTTAAATACCTTGCAGGTTATTTGAAGTTTTTCCTGGGTAGTTTGAGAATTTTTCTCTGATGTGGGAATCCATGTCATTACAGGAGAGTTTAGCATGCAGCGTTTCTGCTACTCATCAGGAGGGGAGATGCAGAGGTTTCCAAGCACACAGCATTCTGCACAGGAAATGCACTTTTAAAATCACAGGTGGAAAGAAAGGGACTTGACTGGCATTTGTTGTTGTAATGGATGGCATTAATGTTGCTTGTAAGAGGCAGAAAGACTTCTGGTCAACTGTATAGATAGAAATGAATTTTGCTTTGGTGATAATTTCTATGTTTTTGATTGGCAGGTTTTTACTATGAGCATTTTAATTCTAGTGGTGCTGAATGGAAAATGTCAACATAATAGATTTTGGCTATGTGAGACTATATATGTATGTATAGGTTTTCATGGCATGCATTAACCACTTGAGTGCTGCTCCCTCCACTGCACTTGCCCTATTGCTGTCTTCCATGGAAATCAGTGGGATGCCAGGCTGTGCTGTGGACAGAGGGTTGTTCTGACTCTGGTTCCTGGAATCAGCAGAATCAGTCAAACCATTTTTAGATAAATAAGTTTGTCAAGACTGGTCTGTCAAGGGTAAAGTGTCTTAGCCCAAATGGCAGGCAGTGAAAAACATCCCCAATTTCTATTTCCAAGTATCCAGCTACTGGTATCACTGATACAGTTTGGGTTTGTGGTTGTTGTGATGATGCTTGGTCCAAAGGCAGAGGGTGGAATGCCAAAAGTCCATTTGGCTATGGAAGGCTTGTGACATTCCTCTCTGGGCTCCCATTTCCCAAAGGTGAGACTTACTTGTCTTTTCACCCAGGAGAACACTCAAGACAGCTGAGGAAGCCAGACCACAGTTTTGCTTACTAGGAACTTGGGATGTTGGTGTGATAGCCACAGACCTCCTGCTGTAGTCTGTAATGACAAGCTCAAAGATGGGAGATCTGGGCTCAAGAATGAAAGAGGCAGAGAAGAAATAGGAACACTGTGATTCCTTCTGAATATGAAATGGTCCTTCAGGAAGTTCCTCCTGTGGCTGAAGCCTTGAGGAATCCATTGCTCCCCTTGAGAAAGCTCTAGCTGAAGAGTTGCTGGGAGGAATAAGCATCTCTTTTAGCAGCTGTTGTGAAGATGCCGGCAGCCGTCACAGGGGCCATTTTGAACTCCTCCCCCTGCAACATGCCATGGTGCAGAGGAAGAGTAAATCTGGTAACCTCTTCTGCCACTCCTCTCAACATTAGCCTTAGTATTTGAATGTGACAGAGACAAAAGCCAGTCTTTTAAAATGGCGTGATCCTCTCAGCGTGGTTTTCATCCAGATGTGTGCTTGCCTTCACTGACAGTGCTTATGTGGGGGGCAGTGTGCCTGGCAGGTGGAGGGAATGGTTAACAGGCTGTACTGAACAAGGCACCATGGCATATGGAAGCTTTCCTTCTCCCAAGTGCCAGGCTGAACCTGCTGCTGTGGAGAGGCAACTTTGTTTTCCTGTGATTTTAGCATGGCATCCCTCACCAGAAGGAAATAAATGCATTTTTTTAAAGGAGAGCAAAGAGCTGTGTATCTGGAGTAAGCAGTGATTCATCATCCTCCTTTGGGGCTTCAGGCATTCCCACTTCCCCCACTGCCTGGAATGAAAACTAGTTCTGGATTTTGGGCCAGGGCACTAGTTCGGGCATTTTTGTCTCATCTCAGTTCAGCTGAGGTGAGAAGTTGCAAATTTATGGCACTAGAGACAGAGTCTGATATCCAAAGAAGAGGGGAGCTGCATGTGACTGCAGCCAGCATGCCTGCTTCTGCAGCCTTCCCCCTTAGGAGCCGGCTGACTTTGCAGCAGGGAAGGTTAGGAAGACCTTTCCAAGCACAAAGAGGAATAAAGCACTGGGACAGGCTCCTATTTAGCTTATAGGATGCCCTTCTTTTAGGTTTTTTAAGAATAATAAAATTGGGGTGAACTAAAAATACTTAGTCCACTTTAGAGCAATGGAATTACACTTGGCTTTGCATTTTGGCATTTTTAGGACAGGTTTGGTCACACATCAGTCAAAATTCACTATAGGAAACATTTTCTGTGTCAGGAGGTGGGTACCTCATTTGCTGTTAATTTTAGCTGTGTTTCAGAGTAGGAAAAGTCATGGACCAGGCAATTGTCTCGTGGTTCCTTCCCACCCTCCATTTCGACTGCAGTATTAGCCCCACTGAGCTCCTACCACCAAAGGGATGAGAATGGTCCAATGCCTCAGACCATTCAGCTGTAAAACTTGGTACTGCTACTGTCAGCAAAAGTGTTACTGATGTGTCAGTGATGGGCATGATTGTTAGGGAATGGGAGCCAGGGCACAGATGTGATTGCAAAGGTTGCAGTATCTTTCTGGAGTTCAGTGAGCTTTGAATTTTACCATTAGTTGGCAACTGTGTTTGCTTACATCAGGCTCTGGACAAAACCGTATTTGGTTTGGAGTGGTCTCTTGGAGAATGCTGGGGCTGTGGAGCATTGGGAAAACCAACCTCACCTGAGTGATGTAGCTGACCACTGCTCACAAGGAAGAGGCACATTTTTCATGCTGAAAGTGTGGCACAGAATGATGTTCAATCCACACTGTAATCCTTCTGTTTGTTCATGTGGTGGAACTTACTTACTGTTCCAGTTGTTCTCATCTTGCATGGTCTTCTCAGGGGAGGACAACACACACTCCATGAGAATGAATTCAAGCTAACAGGTGTGTCAGAGAGGTATTTTGTGGTGCATGCAATGGTGATCAAAGTTAGAGAAGCAGGTAACAAAGAGGACCAAGGCTGGGTACCCAAAGCCCCCACAGGAGGTGAGGAAGTAATTTTCACAAGATAAAATCACACCCTTCTCAGGGATGCAGAAAAAGTGCAAATAACTCAGTGTGATTGTGTTTGTGGGAAAGAGGGAAAAGAAGAACTTCCCAGACCCAAATTTAGCAATTAGTTCAACTCTGTGCATGTGACCAAGAAACACTAAGGTCAAACGTCTAATTGCATTTATGCCATTGTCATCTGAGTAATTATGTTTCCCCCCTGGCATTTCAGCAGGGTAAAACTGAAGTGGGTTTGGACTGCTGTACTCTGGTAAGTCAGAAACTAGGTAACCTCCATGGCTTTCTAGCAGGGCCATCTCCTCTCCTTTGGGCTCTCTTGGTAGAGAAGGCAGTGGTTATATTCCTCTGGGATACTTTTTTTAGGCTACTTGTTTTGGAAAAATCTTTGTGATCATCCATGTAATCTGGATATAACTATAAAGCACTGTGCTGTTTTCTGCCAGTAATTGAAGGAGGGGGGCAAGGCAGTAGGAGAAAAGGTGAGTTCTTCACAATCTCTTCTTGTTTCAGGAAGGACTGGTGTTTTCTTCCACTTTGCACAGCAGTGCTGCACATCATTTACCTCGTAATGATAATAATATTTAATCTTTGTAATGGTGATAATCTTCATATGCAACTGTGGATTTCAAATGCCTCCCTGTTTTTAGCACAAATTTCATTTGATGGCATCAGAAAACGTTTTTTTCATGTCCCTACCTATTTACCCCTACATAACCTCATTGCTAGCTGTCAGAGCCAAACTTCAGATAAGAAGAAAGGTGATGCACCAATGTCAGAATATGCAGATTTATGTCTCACAGTTGCACCTCATTTTTTGTGTACCTGACAAAATTTTTTTTTGGCACAGCACAAGCAATCAAAATTTATCATCCAAATTAAGACTGTAATTATATTTTGATAAAGATCTGGAAATTCAGTGAGAATGAAATTTAAAGGGTTGCCGGGATACAGATGACTCTGGATTATGGGGAAGCGTTTGCATGTGGAATACTAATAAGCCAAGGTTGTTCAGCATCCTTATCTAGACTTTTCCAATAGTGTCTGATAACACAGACAATCAAGTGCTTGTTTCTTTGCTATTATCTGGCAAAGTGATTAAAGATACAGGCTGCCTTTTATGAATGAAAAGGCAGCATGCTTGACATGGAGTGACACAGGTGTGTGCCCCTGCTGGTACACAGGAAAAGTGAGGGGATAGGGTGCTGGCCATGCCCACACTATTGAGCCTGCCAAAATAAACTTTTCCTGAGGTTCCCTAGGGTCCCAGGGCTGCCGAGGAACCTTTGTGGGTCCAGGCAGTGCTTTCCTGGGAGGTGTGAGCCCTGCCCAAGATGGGGGCTGCTGGGAGCCTCCTTTTGCAGAGCTGGGTTCTCACTGGGGGACAAAAGCTGGAGGACATGTCAGGGATGAGTGGGGGATATCCAAATGCACTGGAGTTTGCTGTCCAGGCAGGATGGCCACAGAAGGAATGGCACCATTCCTGGGGGAGGTGCCAGACAGCTTGGTGGAGCCTACAGCTGCCAAAGGGAAGGTTCTGGCTCTCATGCAGATACCGTCTTCTGCCAATCCAGCAGATGAGTAAAGCTCGACCTCAGCACTGCAGTTTGATGAAGGAAGAGCTGTAGCACTTTCTCTCTTTTAAGTGTCTGCTCTGTATGTGACATTAATTAGTCATTATGGAAAGTTATTGCTATTCAATAATGTGGCCTGCTGACGAGGTGTTCTTCACTGCCTGTGCTGTGGCACTCGCAGACCTTGGAGGGCTTCACCTGCTGTGCTCCTGACATCCTGCAGCCTGAGCCAGCTGGAATCCCACACCTGTATCCCAGGGTTTCTGCTGTGCCACTGGCAAGCAGCGAGGCCAGGGTGGGGTTTGTGTCATCCCCTTGCTACAGCCCTGCTCCAGACTGCCTGCTTCAAATATAGGCATGGCAAGGGAGGCTGGTAAGGGAAGGATCAATTTTCCCTTGCACTTAGTTTGTCCCAGACCCTTTCTCAGCACCACCCTACCAAAGCCCTTTTATTTTCAATGTCTTACCCCAAACATTGAGACGAGCCTGCAATAATTATTATACCCTGTCCATCAGTGGTTTAGGGACTTAATTGTAGCTCATGGTTGTATTTTTACTACAGATCAGAACAATTCTGTGACTTTACAGCTTTCTCAATTAACTGGGAAACAGCGAGTGTGTCATATAACAACGTAAAAAGAACCAAGATTTGGTGGTGTGTCAGCTTCATCAAAATAAATGGTTTTACTTCCCTGCTGAACTGAATTCCTCACAGGTTTTTGGTGACTAAATTTGATTCTCAAGATGTTCTTTCATGATCTGTGAGAAAGGGACTTGACTTGCACTAGGGCAGTTTGAATGGCAGGAAGAGCAGATGTGATCCAGGAGGCCTGGGTTAATGAGTATTTTGTGAAGGGAGAGTACACTGGAGATGCTGGAGCTGTAATATGAGAAAAATTACTGTAATACCTTGAATAGCCTTTTAAACACAAGGTGTGCAGTGCTTAAATGGCAGTCTCCTCAAATTCAACCTGCACAAACAGTAATGTGCTCTTTTTTTCCCTCCATAATGTGCATGGACATGTGGTGCCAATCTCAGACAACTCCAAAACTGCAAGGTTATAGTCTGGTCCAAATTTTGTGATTTTCTGTAAGCTTCATGACTTGCCAGAGCAGAGGCTCAGTCACTGGATTGGTATCACTAGCCTGGGTCTAGTAGTGCCATGGGAAAAAGGTGTTCATCCTCTAAATGGATGCCTCAGGATCTCCAGTTCTGGCATGTGTTGAAGGCTCAATACTGGTTCTCTGGAGCAGTTCAGGACTCTCCTGTCTTACACCCTAAACCTGCCTTTCATAATTTTTCACTCTTTCAATGTTAGAGAAGTCCAGCAAATACCTGAAAGGAAAGGGGTTCTCCCAAATTTGATAAAATCTTTTGTCTTGAGTTATTCTGTCCTAACATACGACTGCCCCTTTCTGCCTTGGCAGTGCCAGATGTCTGTTCATATGCGACAAAACTAAAAAAAAAAAAAAAAAAATCCTGGAAATTGTACAGACTGCATAAATGTAGCAGAAAGTGTTTAGCCTATTCAAAGGCTGGCTGATGTGTCACTCTGGTTTACTCTAGTCCCATGCTCTGAATTTGCACTGCGTTTCTACTTACTACAATTCATGCAGTTTTTCCTCTGCATTTTCTGTGGTGCCTCTTCACAACACCTACATTTACTGGTAACTTTTCAGGAATCCATCTTCTCTGTCCTGATCCTTTTAGTAAGCCTTGTTTCTCTTCCAAACCAGTCACCCTTCCCTGGGTTGGCCTTGTTGCAGTCTCTGATCCTCTCTGGAGGAAGGTGGTTACATGACCTTGTCAGCTTTCGAGTCCCAGGTTATTTCTGGTACCAGCATCATGGTGAAGTCTCCATGGGATTATTGGAAACTTTCTTGGAGTCAGGCAGAGCCTTGCCTTGATCTTCTGGCAGCTGTTTAAACACAGGCACTGTGCAGTTGGTGGTACCTCCAAGAGGTGCAATAGACTTTATTTACATTATGAATTGTGGTCTGTGGGCTATCAGAATAGGATTTTGCAAACACAGCAACCCTGAAGAGCTTGGGACCCCATGGAAAGGTTTCAGCTTTGCTGGGTGGAAATTTTAACTTCCTGGGAAGAAGTATTTACTCAGTAGGTCAAGTGTGGGAGCTCAGGGGGAGGAAATTGCAGTCAGTGAAGCCAGGAGTATAAACTGTAGTGCCTCACACTTTAAAATTCCTTTAATGTGGTCTGAATCTAAAAGCTTGTGTTCCCCATAACAAGTCTGAATGAATATACTGAAGCTGATTTTCCTCACAATTCATTTCTGCTTGTGCAAAGGTATGGGACAAAGCTCTGAAAAGAGTGTGAGCTTTGAGCAGTAAAACTGTGCCAGCCAAAGCCACTGCTACCATTTATCAGCATCATGTACCTTTTTGAAGAATATGGGGGTGCAAAGAGTAGGCTGACTGCTAGAATGCAGTTCTGCATGGCTGCAGCTGCTTTGCCAGTCTCATGTACTGTGTAGAGACAAAGGTCATTTTGTTGCATTAAAACCCAAAGAACTTCCATAGTTTGAGAGTGGGAAATGACCCCAGATAACACAGCTGGAGTCAGCTAGACCCTGAATTATTTCCAGAAGGTTGTTGCCTTATGTGCACAATACATTGCCTTGTATTGGTTCATGACCTCCCAACACGGTACTGCAGACGTCCTGCATGCAGAGAGTTGTCAGACTGGGAGATATTATGAAGTTTAGGTATAAAATCAGCAGTGTTTGTCATGTTGGTAGAAGTAATAGCTTAGAATAGGGTAGGGTAGAGTAGAACAGAATTAGAATTAGAATTAGAATTAGAATTAGAATTAGAATTAGAATTAGAATTAGAATTAGAATTAGAACTAGAATTAGCATTAGAACTAGAATTAGCATTAGAATTAGAACTGGAATTGGAATAGAATGTTTTCAATTGTTAGGGGCCTGCCATGATCATGTAGTCCAAGTGGAAGATTGCTAGTATGAAATGCAGAATGAAACTCTGGTCATCATCAGCTGTAATCTTAAAACCAATGTTAGGCAGGCACCTGGCTAGAAATGTTAGGTACTGCTGAGGTATGTATCTTTTGGACAGCTAGCCCCAAGTCTCCCTGGTTTAATGACGTTAAAGGAGGATTAATTACCTGATTATTTGAGCCCAAATCAGCATGGCTGGGCATGATGGCAGCTAAAAGGCTGGAAAATGTAGAGCTGTAGTTCAATGGGGCTTCAGCTCATGGCAGGGGGTCTGGGGTGAGTATGGAGTTGGCTGGAGGAAGAGACATTTTTTTCCTGTTGGGATGAATGAATCATCACAAACCAGGCAGTGACAGTGATGTTGCAAAGTTCTGCTTTCTGTGGTAGGCAAGAAATTAATGTCATTTTGCCCTCAAAATAAAGAGTTTCTGAATACAACAGTTTCCCTGGGGATTATGTGAATAAGCTCAGCTTTGGGCACATATCTGTCTCAGTGGTTCATGAATGGGATGAGAGAGGTTTTTCTACCCACAGTCCTTTTTCGAGGCTTATTTCTGTGAGGGATGCCTGGCACTTTGGTCATCACTGCTTTCTTCCAGCTGCAGTATTTCTGGAGCAATATCATCCTATACTCACTGAGTGTCCACAGAAAGGCATCAAAGGAAAAGGAAGATGAGGGTCTTCGAGCCACCCCTTCAGCAAATATTTCCCTTAGTCTTAAGTTATCGTGAATGTGGCTGTAACTTCAGTAGTGATATAACTGAAATTTCTTAAAGCCTTGAAAATTATTCCACAGTCCTGTAGAAGTATCTGCAAAAAAAGTTGTCGTATGACTCTAAATGAGAATCTTCAAAGTTTAGATATGTTCTTCTGACGGGCTGAATTTCTGTTGTAACTTCCCCATACCAGAAGCATGTTAGTCAAAAGTAGGGAGAGTTGTACCAACTGTGCAGAGGTTGCTCTGGCCCTTGTAGAGTGAAGAAGCACTGTGGTATTTTTAAAGTGTTGCTGTTGTGCAGTATTACAAAGACAAAAGGAATCAGGATGTTAATAGATGGGATAAAGGACAACCCAAATGAAAAGCATTCAAATGAATCTTTGCCTAACACCATTTTTGTAGCTAAGTGATGGTTGCACTTTTTAGGTGTTTTTTTCTTCTGTGCTGTTGCCCAGAATCCCATTTTTCTGGATGCAATAGATGTATGTTAAGTATTACAATACCCAAACTTCAGAAATTCCTGTGTAACAAAAACCTTGCCAAGCAGACCTCACCCTCGCTTACTGCAAGAAAAGGTACTACATCCCAGAGGAAATCAATGCTTGCTAATGTGAATAAACATGAAGATGAAATTATCAAACTGGCAAGTGAGGGAAACAATCTTGATTTATCAGAATTGGCTGTATTTAAATGCAGTAGTTGAAGAACCTCAAGTGATAATGAAACTGGCAGATGATCAGTGAATTCTTGTGTCTTCCTGTGCCGTGTGGGTTGGGGGTCTAGTGGGACCAGGAAACCTGGCCCTTTTTTCTCCACTGACCAAGAGGGGTTAATTCTGAGTAATGAACCACCATTTCTTATCCAATGCAGTGCTTTGGAGCTGCTTGTAAATGGTGAAAGGTGGCTGTGCTGTAGGAGCCCCTGGTTTGGTGGGTCCAAACCTGCAGTGCAAGCCATAGCTCATCTGCAGAGGTTTGGAGCATGTCCTAGTGGGGAATAAGGACTGCTTTCATCTGTAAGAGTATAACACCAAACAGACCCACCAGTGAGGTATTTCTGGACTAGCACATGAAATGCAGGGCCTGTATTTGTCTGTGCAAATGCTTAGCATGAAAGGGTGATTTCTGCTCTTAAGACACACAAGTAGAAAGACCACAGAAAAGGCTAAGAGGTCCCTGGCAGGACAAGGGATGCCTGTTGAAGGCCGGGAGGTAACTTGCATCGGGCCCAGAGCAGGGATGTGCCAGCATATCCACCTATGAGACCAAACTCCATTCCCAAACAACAGGAGCCCAGGCAACCATGATTGAAAATGCTGTCTTAGTTCTTGGTTTTTCACTGCATACCAAATCCTATATTTTCTCCTCTTTTCTTTTTTCTTTTTTTTTTTTTTTTAAGCTCAGCAGCAGAGGTAAGACCTTGTTTTCATGTTCTCTGTAACACCCTTGTGATACTTTAGACACTACATAGAAATAAGCAGATGGCAGGGAGCTGATCTGTATTTGTGTATAAAATGTCTCTGACTTTATGAACAAGATCCATTTTGCAAAAAAAACCCAAAAACTTGGCTGGGGTGGCTTTCCCTCCGCCTGTGCTGGCAGATGCTACGGGAGTTGATAGGATGTGAGGACCAATTGCCATCTCCCCCCTCCACAGATCCTGCCAGATCAGGGCTGTGCTGGATCTGTGGGTGTTGTCTGCCTTTCACTGTTCAGCATGTACAGCATCTCAGCCTCTAGAGCAGTCTGGCACCTCTTCCAGCACTTCCTTTTTTTAACACCACTTGGGAAATCCATACAGAAAGAAGAGGAGCAGAGAAGAGAAGGCAGTGAAGTGGGAGGGAGGTAATTAGGGCCAGACCTGATGTTCTGGCATACTTGGAGGGTCCAGAGAAGTCAGGCAGATCCATGACTCAGGAAGGACAGAGTAAGGACAGCAAAACTGCACACCTGGCCCAGCTTATGGTCACATTTATGAGTGTGTTTATCCCTTCCTTCATCAAAATGAATATCTTTTGTTCAGTTTCTCAGGCAATGCTTCACCTTTTGAGTTAAAACTCGCCTTATGCCTTGGTAGCTTGCCTGTCTGTGACCCAATTTTATTTACTTTGTCATTAAATATATTCAGTGACTAAATGTGAGAACTGATCCATGGCTTTGCAGACTCACATCCAGTTTCAAGTAGGAAACCCTGCTCCCCCATAAAGGTGGTGTCTCCCCTCTTGATGCCTGGTGGTGACAAAACATGTCAGCTCCTCACAGTCTGTCTTCTCATGGTCCTTCCACAGTGAACAGAGGGGGACAGGTGCTGCTAGATGACTCTTCAGATTTCTCTGAGGCTCATTTGTGCTCAAAATCAGTGAGGAGCCTTTCTCTTAGCTACAGAAATCCTCCAGGGAGACAAATCTCCCCCGAGGAAAGTTACTTTTGTGATTATTTTCCGTTGTCTGCTTCTTTATGCTTGGAAATATTGTCAACTTTGCTCATCATGAATAAATCTGAGTGTCCCAGGAGTGCCCTCCACCCTGATTCACCATTCCACCTGATACACGATACATTAAGGTCAAACACTGTTTGCTGCTCAGGGGCCCCATTTTTAACTTACACTTTCTGCATGATAACTTTAATGACAATTTTCCCTTCTCCCAGTGCCCTTCTCCCTGCTCTCCTTTGTTCCTTGCCTTTATCCTTTCCTGAAAGCATTTCCTAGTTTCATTTCTTTTCCTGTGGATTTTTTTTTTTTGAAGAAGCTTATTTCCTGCAGACTAGTTTTATTTAATTCTCATCACTGCTTACAGCTGAGATTTTGAAGACTTCCTGCCCAGTGTTGCTGTCAGTGCAGTCACTCCACAGTGATATTTGATAGTTGCCAGTAGGTGTTGACACCTGACATTTCTGCTCTGGTTTTGACTGGATGCAATGAAATGTAGCCATTTCAGCCTTGCCTTCTGGTTTTCTTCTTCGTGTACAGTCCTTGGGACACGATCATAATAAAATGTTTGCCCACAGTTAAAAGGATTTTGCATGTACATTAAGGGAGCAATTGTTTGCCTCTCTGTGTATTTGCTCTGCTAAAACCAGCGTGTTGAAAGCTGCCTTGTACTGGGTCCGATGCGTGCACAGAGACAGAGGAGTTACAAGAAGTGGAGACAGAGGAGTGCAAGAATTAGCTGTTTGCAGCTGTGTTCTGGATGACAGCTCTCACCAGAGAGTGGTCCACACCCCTGCAGCATCTGACAAACCCTGAAGCTCTTCAGCAAATGTGGCTTTTCAGAAACCCTGTCAGAACTCAATTAGGTTTTGTGCATGAATATGTGGCTTAATAGTATAAATATGAGTACAAACAATAGAATATGGTTTGGGCTCATAAAGCCATATTAGCCATAACAATGAAGCCTTAGACTGTGTTATGATCTTTATTAACACCCCATGACACTTTAAAAGAAGTAAATGCTTTAAAATTTATTTTAGCTTAAATGTTTTCATGCTGCATTTTATGTACCAATTGCCATTGGCTGTGATGTCTCACTTGGCAGTGGGAGTTTGTGGGTCAGCGTGGGCCGTGGGGGCTCCCCAGCTGGCATGGTTACAGATTTGCACCTCTGCAGGGACATCCAAGGGGATGCAGCTACCAATGCTCACCTCCTGGTTAAATCTGCAAGCTGGCATTTGCCATTTGAGGCTTGTGGACCATTTGATGTAAGCAAGCGCTTGAAATGAAGTAGAAAAAAACCAGTGCAAGTCTGCAGAAAAAATATTAGTGCCTAAGGTGAGTAAGCTGAGAACATGTTATTTAAATAATAACAACAGTGGGAAAATAATTTACCTTGACATAAGTTATTCATCCTGCAGTCTAGATACACAACATCACTGACAGAGTTTCCAAATGTTATCTGGATGGGTTTCTTTAAAAAGTAATCCAGAGTATCTTGGTGTCTTTCTATACAAAGTCTTTTTGTCTGTGTATAGGAAGTACTGTAAGTAATACAGGCCATTCCATATATTGTAACACATCCATGCTTTGTGGATTGAGGGCTAATTTCAAACCCAAAAGGTCTGGAGGGGAGAGGCTGCAATTCCTGGGTAAGAGCTGGACCTCTGGCAGTGAATGGTGCTGGAACATGTCCTTGGCATCACAGGGTGGGTGGAGGGGACTCACAAGAATTCTAAAGGTTGCCTAAACCCTCATCAGGTTTCTTCATTAAAAACAATTCTTTTCAGAAAGTATAGAAGGGAAAAGGTCAGAAATCCTTATTTGCAGGCAGCTCTCTTACAAGACAAAAAGAGCTGTGTTCACTATTGTCTCAACAATTCAGCTGGCCTTGTTCTCAGTGTGCTTCTGTGAACTCTTACAGCCCAGTTTGCTGTAATGTTTTCCACAAATGTCCCATCAGAAATGGGACTGAAGAAGGACAGTGTGGAAATAGGACCCTCCTCCTGGCCCAGAGCAATCTGGTCTAGTGAAAGGTGTTCCTGCCCATGGAAGGGAGTTGGAACTCACCTTAAGGTGTTCTCTTAGGTCACTTCCAGCCCAGTCCAGTCTGTGGTTCTGTGATCTGTGGCTGATTCAGATGGTTGTCTGACACTGGGCTTCAAGGAAACGGCTTGGGAGGCCAGAGCCAGACCAAACATCTGAGGGAGCTGGTAATGGAGGGCTTGGGAATTCACTGACACTGGGGAAGAGTTGCACTGAAAGAACCCAGAGCAGCTACACCGTGAACTGGCTGTATCTGTAACTGCACCCCTGTGCCCAGACAGATCTGGGCCACCATCAGAGTGGCTCCAAAGAAAATTTATAGAGGAGTGTGTGGGATTTCTGTTGCCTGTCCCAAGAAACACACTGCCTTACCATTCCAGGGAGTTCAGAGATAGGGATAGAGAGACAGAGCCAGGTCTCTCAATGCCACCGCAGAACAGACTTAAGGAGCTGCAAGAGCAACAAGAATATTTCTCCAGAGGAAGAAAAAAAAGAGTTGCCTTTGGTCCCCCTGAGATGCTTGATTTTCTGTGTTCCCCTGAAGAGGTGTGAGTAATTTGAAGGGACCTGTTATGATTTACATACATGGTATTGCACAGTATTTACTAAATGGAATTGAAAGAAACTGTTGCTACTTACCTCTACTTGCAGTTCAGTGGCATCCAAGGCATCTAGCCAAGCACACTGAAAAAGACTGATGGGGAGGAAGAAGTGTGAAATACGAGCCACCATCTCTACTCCTAACACATGGCTTGTTGTTCCTTGGGAGTTTGATTCCTCAGCCTACAGGCAGTGCAAGACTGGAAGGGAAGAAGGGCCCTGCTCATTCATTTTCTGTGCAAACTGGCATCTTTGATGCTAAATGCTGTTTCTGAGAACCAAGAGAAGGTACAGAGACTAAGCCTAAGAGCTTAGATGGAAGGTTGTAGTTTTTGAAAATTTCAAACAGAAAACAGAAATACACTTGCTGGAATAAGTTATCTGACTCTTATCTCCCAATATGGCAAGCACAGCATATTCTTTGTTGAGTGTCATCTTCCAGTGTGCTATTTCAAGGTTCATGGTGTTTTACTGATGGTCTCTAGGTTCAGAAATGTGGAGAGATTGTTCCTATTTCTGATGCTGATGTGGAAATAGGTGCTGCAATGATCCAGTCTTAGCTCTTCTTGAAAAGAGAATGCTCAGCATAGACTCAAAAGGCTATTACTTGAAAACAACCACTTTAGGTGCAAATGTTCAGACAGAAATATGCAGGGGAATTGAATGTTTTCAGTGGAAGAATAGGCAGGATACCCTAAAACTTCTGCCAAAACCCAGTTTGACCTACCTTAAAATTGTCTATAGGATGGGGGTTTTTTTCACAAGATCCTGAAGGTAAGCATTAACTAAAGTAGGTAGAGTAGTAAATGAATTTTGTAAAGCTTTGTTCTTAAATCCTGGCATGTGAAATCAAGGTGACAGATCTGAGAGCACCATCACAGTGAACAGCACACTGCTCTGGGATAAAAGGGAGAGTGTTATGGTGACCTGCTGGAGCAACTCGGGCAAGCTTAGTAGTGATTTGGGCTGAGTCAGTACAGGAGAAAAATAGCAGAGCAGTGAGAGAGAATTGCAAAGGATGTCTAAAAGCATGCCTACAAAGTGTGTTATCGAGACCATACACTACACTGCTGGAGATAAGAGACCTTATCTTGCTGTGTATCCAGAGTCAGAGTAATGTGAAGGGTCAGCACGGGAAGAAATCTGTGTTGACAAGCACTGAAAGTGTGTCAACTTGAAAGAAGTACTTTCAGCTAATTAAGCATGTATGACTGGAAGGGCTCTCTTGGGACACTGATTTCAGTTACATGCTTGTGAGTGTGTACGTACACAAACACACAGACGTGTGCATATGTGGGACGTTGTATCATCCCTGCTCTAACAATCCGTCCTTACCATTAGGTCCAGGAACCTTAAAATAGTTCTGGTTTGGGTTTTTCTTTAGCACTGTTTATTCTTCAGTATTTTACTGTCTAGTTAGCTCTCTGTTTTCTCATTGAGCATGGTAGCAATCTGAATTGAATATGAAATTAATACTCCTGCAGAATAGTTGACCTAACAGCAGCCTTAAGCTTGCCAGGCAGGACTGCCATGTTGTCTGCCTTTTTTACCATTACCCTGCAGGGCACTCTTGGAGGCTGTGTAAAGCACAGACCTGAATAAAAGTATAGGAAGGAATAAAAGTATATAAAAGGAATAAAAGTAAAGGAAGAAATTGCTGGCTAGAGAATCTTCACAGGAATGAAGGCTTGAACATATGAAGTACTCTGTATTTCTAAGAGGTTATTGTCTATCCTGCAGTGACAGCTTTGAAATACTTTGAAATACAAAGTTCCATTCTGGCCACTGTAACATACTTGACAGAGTTAGGAAAAGCAGTTTAAAATATGTTCAAACACCACCAGCAGTGATTGAAAGCAGCAAAGCCAAGAATGGGATTAGTATGTGGCACTCTTCACGTAAGTGCATATTGCTTAACAGCCTAATCTTCTTATGTGTGTGAGAACCCCACACCTCCCAGCCCTTCTGAGTTATGGCTGTTGTGCCAGTCAACCAAACATCAGGTAAATGCAAAATTCAAGGATCTGCTCATGGAAGTGACATCCAAATCATATGCTTTCCAGTATTTTAATCTCTCCTGCTACCTGAATGCCAAAAATGGATGTGGTTTTGTCCACTTGCCCTTTTTTCTCCTGAATAGCTGTTTTTTCCATGTGTAGCATAATGCGAGGCAGAGAAATGCCACAGGGATGTGCTAAGAAACGGTGATTGAAACATGAGAGGTTTCACTGTATTGGCAGGAAATAAAACTACCAAGAGCATAAAAGATTGTGGTCTTTCTCAACAGATTCTGCTGTCAGTTAGGTTTCTGCCTTTTTGCTTGAGTTTGAAAAATTTGCTAAATTGTCTGTCCATGAGTGCAGAACAGAATAATAATTGTACTCATGCTGTTGCCCACATGTAGCTAAAGACTTAACTTGTTTTGTCATGTCTCCCCTCCTGTTTTTCTGGAGGGCAGCTGCAGCCTGCATAGACACAGTTGTGCTGGCTTTGATTTGCATGTGCAAGTGCCAGTGGCAGGGCAGATGTGAGGATCCAGGCTTCAGGTCCAGACCGGTTGCCCAAACCATCTCTTGGGGTCTGTGTCACGGGAGCTTTTCACTCACATCCATCCTGGACTCAGGTTGCACAACACAAAAACTCTTCAGAAACAATTTGGATTTCTGCCCTGATAATAGCAATCAGAAAAAATTATGCACAAGGCCATTACAAACTGTGTTTTCCAGCATAGGCTCCCAGAGAGAAGTAGCCAAGGAGCAAACCACCTAAAGTGGGTCATCAGTCACCCATGACCCTGTGACAGTGGGCACTGTGAAGACTGAAAGGGAAATGTCTGTCCTGAACAGCACCCTCACAAATGGCAGAATACACCAGGAAAACAGGAACAAAAGATGTGGCCAAGGATGGGGGTATCCTATCCAGACTCGGAACAAATCCCAAAGATGTCCTTGGTTGGTGAGGAGACAGGGGGCATGACATGCAGTTTTCTCTTTCATTGAGTTGAGCACCTCTTTTCTTACAAGAGGGATGTGCTTAGAAAGTTCTGGGAAGACCTGCCTCGTGTCCCACATGTCCCAGGGAACACAAACTGCCGACAGCTTCCAGGGAAGAAGAGGACTGGGGAGCACAGACAGGTCCTCAGCAGCCTCTGCAGTGCCAAGGAACCAGAGTGCCTGTCACATTCCCATCATCTGATGTCCCTGCCCCAGCAAAAGAGCTTTTGAAGTGAAACCTATCACTGTCAGGTGTTGCTCTGGCACTGACTTGGTGGGGAAAGAGCATGGCATCCTGCCCCTGCCAGGGTGACCGTGGTTTCCTAGGGCACTGGGGTATGTCCCAGTTTCTAGCTGCAGTCACTTGGTACTTTTTTCTAGAGGGAAACTGTGTGCATACCCATGCTTGTAGGTGTAGTCACTGAAGTTATGGTGAGGTTGCCATTGCTCAGCTGGCTGCTGGAAAAGCTGACGAGCCAGTAGCCTTATTTGCAATGAACCCCACCAACACACTCCCTTTGCATGGCCATTTTTCAATTGTTAATAAAGATGGGACAGGAAAGTAGCTCATCCAAATAGCTACTCACAGTTCCCGTTGGTGGGGTTTGCCACTGGCAAACAGGGAAATGTCTGGGTGCATGCAAGGTTGGGAGGAAGCACAATTGTTGAAAACAGAGTGATTGCCCCACCTTCAAGGAGCTCCAGGCTCCAGTGTCCCTGCTGGATAAGCCCTGGCACTCTCTTTGCCATCACTGGGAAGCAGCAGCCGCAGAGGGAACTGCTTTGAAAGTGCTGAGCTTGCTGATGGATGTGGGACATGAACAGCAAAGATTTTTAGCAGTGCTGTAGGCTTAAAGCCCCTGGGTGCTCCAGTGGAGACACAAGTACATTGGGGGAAGCGTACATTTGAGACATACAGGACTATAAACAAAATTCACATCAGACTCAGCACTTGCCTCAATGAAACATTTATGCACTAAATTGCATGATGAAGTTGGATGTGCTGCCAGGCTGCCTAGTCTTTGAGATAATCTGGTCTTCCTCAGAATTAATTTTCTTGCAGTGTTTTGCACACAAACGCAGCAGGCAGTAACTCACTGCTGACCTGGGCAGTAGCTGAGGAAGAGTCTGATCACGCTGAAGTCTGCTGCTGCTGGCACAGGCCTCTTTATGCAAAGCTGGATGAACATCCAGCTTTCTTATGACATTGGATCACACAACAAAAAAAGTCACCATTTTTACATGAAATAGCTAGAAAAATGGCATATGCTAAAATGACAGGTCAGCCACCGTAACGCTGGAGAAGAAGGGCTTTCCTAAGCAAAGCCTGGCATGGTGCTGCTGGCCACAGCAGCCTTTGGGTGCATCCTGCACCCCCACAGCAGGCAGGGTGAAGAGGTGGAGTTTCGCTAAGTGCACAGCCTGCAGCACCTCTGCCACCTGCAAAAAGGGCTTGGGTCATTACAGCCTCTCTTAAGCCTAACTGGGCTCTGGAATAGGCTTATTTTCTAGTCTGATCCTTTTTAATTTTGGGTTTTGTCTTTTGGCACCTGGACAATAAGGATTCGGCAGCTGCCGGTTCAGCTTTGCCTGTGCAGAATTCAGGGCTGACAGTTCTGGGCTCTGGCCCTTAATGTGCAGGCAACTTCCTCACTCACTGCTCCAATTCCCTCCAGGCTGCACACTTTTTCACACCTTCCAACAAATCGTGTTTTCTCTCTGAACCAGGAAACATAGGAAATTATCTTTTTTTTCTTTCTTCCCCTGACAGCTAATAGCAACTATAATACAGATAGAAATACTAGGAAGTTGAGAAACAGAAGGAGCTGGGAAGGGGGGAGGCAAGTGTCTAGAGAAGCAGACGGGGTTGGGGGGGAAACCCCTGGATCTATCAAATAAATAGAGCAGAAATCTTTCTTGCTTGGCCTTTGTGGTGTTATTATTAGAACAACCACGCCTGAGTGCACTAAAGCCGCACAACCTTCAAGCATCCACATGCAGCTCTGCTGTGGCAGGATCCTTTTTCTGCTTGGCTAAAGGAGAGAGAGAATGAGAGGATGTGAAGATGAGAAGGATCTGTAAATGATAAATAGGATCAACTTCAATAAAACAGCTATTTGGAAATCTTCAAAAATCTTCTCATGAGAACAGCCATTACTGTATGTCTGCTTGACACTGGTTGTTAGGAAACCAGCCAATGTTAATGGATCCACAGAATGGAATGGAGAATCCATTTAAATGGTCTCTTGTCATTTTGTCATCCTACAAGACCAAAAAACCCAATTACTTTAACTCAGGAATGAAATGAAGTGATAGTTTATATTATTCATTTGTATAGTCTAAATTGATCAAAGTGCACACTAAAAATATATTAACAGTCTATATCTAATTCCTGAAATGTAGCATTTCCTATCTCTGTATGGGCTTTTTTTCTCATTCAGTGTGATGTCCAGCTGTTAATCTTTTGAAGACTGTGGCTTTACAGTTTCTATATTGCTTTATTTGTTATGCATGTTACGATGATGCTGAGGGGCTACAGCCACGCGCAGGCTCAGCACCGTAAAAGCAGCCTGCAGTGTAAAACACTGAGTAAAGGAAGTGCTGGCTGAAAGAGATACCTTATCCTCATTTCACAGAATGGAAGCACAGGGAGTCTTAATATTTAACACCAGCTCCTAGCAGAAGCATACTGTGAAGTTTTGACTGCACATTTCTTCTAGATCTCAGCCCAGTGGTCTTTGCCTTCTGAATTACCCTGCCACAGGGTTGGCTTTTTTCTTTTAGTGGAAGTAAGAGATTCAGTCCTGTGAAGAAAATTAGATGTTCAGTAGTCCTTAAAGCTCACAGTCCAGTCCTGTGGTTACATCCTCTGGCTTCAGCTCCCAGCAATGGTGCCCAGTTCCCAGGGGCAATCAGCAAGAGCCAGGCGAAATGTCATTGCAGAAGAACAGGCAATGTGCAAAGGACAGGGAGGGACATGCAAAGGACAACATGCAAGGAATGAAATGGAAGCAGGTCCCTCTTTTGGCAGGCTTTTATTCACTGGTTAGCTTTTCCCCCCTCTCTCCCCTTTGCAGGGGTTTCTTTCAGAGCTTTGCTGCTCTGAGGCTGGGATGCTGCTCCTCAAACATCCGGACTAATTACATTCATTGCGGGTTTATACTTACTTATCTTTGGGCCAGCATTGTCCTCCATCCTACCCAGCACTGCTCCCTCCCTCTGAGCATCCTCCCCACTGCAGGCTGAGAACATTCATCCTCTTGTGGCTTTTTTTGCCAGCACTCTTAGCTTCTATTCTGGATCTGCTAGAAAATCCACTCCAGCTTTGGAGTATTTTAAAAGATCGGTCAGTCCAGTCAGTATTGTGCAATATTTCTGCTTTCTTGGTGTCAGGAGAGGTATATTCCCTGTTACCATGAAGCAGAGATCCTGCAGGGAAAGGTGAGAAGGCATGGATGGGTGCTGCCTTGGGCCATAGCACAGGGTACTGTAAGCTTCTTAATGCCCCATCACTTGAAGATAAGCCACGTATTTGTGGTTTTTCTCCAAGCCACCACTATGCACAGCTCTGCCAGGTCTGCTGGCTAAGGGAGACTTGTTGGGTGGCTAAGAAGTCATGCTATTTTATCTGTCAGCAGCAATGCATGCCTACAACAGTAGGAGTGCAGCAGAGCTTGCATGAACTTGGTTTCATTTTTAAGTCTCACACAAAGTATATTAATCCAACTCCTACTCATATTTGTAAAACACTGTTGCCAAGGCCAAAAGAGCTTTCTACTAGCTAAATTTTGCAGCAAAATCTATTGTAGTCTGATGAAATGTCTGAAAATTTTGTAAGGAGGTATAACTTTCCACTCACTTAACTGATATTCATCACAGACAGCTACTAGCGCTTCAGTCTAGACAGATTTTTCTGGGAGCAGGAAGGAACTGCTTGTGCCTGCCTTTCCATTAGCCTCCAGGGTACAATTTGTGATCATGAATATCACGTGCCCTCGGCAATACAAGGAATGGGTGGGGTATCATTACTATTGCTTACAAATTTTTGTCTTGAGCTGAGATTCCCAAGGAGGAAGTGTGGCTCAGAACAGGATCGGGACCAGTTGCTTTGTGTTTCAGTACCTTGTATGTAAAACAGACACAGTGCTTCATTATCTACAAGGGGTAAAGGAGATATAAAACCAGCTCATGTGAGTCAGGTATTTCCCTACTGCAGTGGAAACAGACAGACAAGCCATCAAAAGCTCTGCCTGCAATTTGGCAACATTATGTTTTTGCAATGTCAAAAATTTAATTAGTAAATCCTCATGATGAACAAGCTCTGACAGGTTGCCATCATTCATCCTACTACTGTCCTCCACTGTAATTTTTTTCCCCCTGGTGCCATTCCTTGCACTGACACTATGCCAGTTTCATGGAGCAGCACTACAGAAGTGCTGAAAAATGAGTGAAACCCCACCTGCAAAAATCCACTGAGAAGCAAAGCAAGGTTCCCTACTGGACAGAGAGTTTGGGGTCCCTTCATTGTTGCTGAAGCTGTGAGAACCTGAATGTCAGCAGATCTGTTCATCATATTATACCACCACTTCCATCATGACACCTGCAGATGTTGGTGAACTGTTGGGGTGTTTTTCTAATCAAAGAAATAGATATTCTCTCATCATCCCACACGTAGCAGCATGGTTCCTATGTTTCTCCTCTGCTGTCTGCTCCCCCCTTCTTGTCCAACTGTACTTTCCCAGTTCTTTCTCTATACAAAGCACTGGTATGCCTTCAGGCTGAGTGAATGTTGTTTTGCATTAAAGAAAGCAACAAAACCAGAAAGATTAAAGAGAGCTCTCTGGCTCTCCACCAGAGAGCCATTCTCTGCCATGATGCACTGTCTACCCCTCAGAAGGGGGTAAGAGAGTGCAAAAGCAGGAATGTAGATGAGAGCCCTGAAATGTGCAAAGGAGAGGGGTACATGGCCAGTGCAGGGACCAGCCTGAGGCACACTGGCTCTTTGGCTGCTGACTGGGAAGGGAAGGCCAGGAGGTACCTCCTGTGCATGAGGGTGCCTGCCTGTGTCACACTGTGCTGTCCTGTGAGCAAAACAGCTGCAGCAGCTGCTTGGTGTTAGACTGGAGACTGCATCGATGCCTGTGCCAGAAGGATCAATCCCAGTGCTGTTCCTGAGGATGTGCCACCTGCTCTGCTGCCTTACAGGGCTGAGGGTGAGCCTGCTCCCTGCTGCTGGCTGGGGCAGAGTGCTGGCATCTCCCATGGCCCTCCACTCCTGCTTTGGCCCTTGGAAAGCTACCTACTGTGTAGGCTGAGGCTGGGCATAGACTCCCATGAGTCCCAGCACTCCTGAAAAATTCTCTCAAACCTTTAGTGGACTTGATAAATATAAGTTTCAGAGGCAGACTTCTGGGATTTTGCTTTAGAGGAGTGGAAGTGTTCCTGTCCCTCAGAAGGCCCTGTCTATTAAAGGAACCTCTTTAGATAGGTGCCAGTTAAAGTCTCTCAGAAGGGCAAGCAGTTAATCTCAGTCGTTGCACCCTGGAAGGCAGCGAACTAGCAACCTGTGTCAGAAACTAGTCGTGTGTAACATGATGTAGTGAAAGAGCACGTTGGCAGGAGAATGAGTAAATGGAAGACCTATTCCTCCCACAAGATTGTGTTGCTTTTTTGCATTTTTGTTTTGCTATCCATAAAATGATTATCCCTTCGGTCCATTTATATAAAACACTGATATAGTATCATTTCACCTGCTTGCCTCTACAGAGCCATTTGCAATCTGGTAAAAGGGCATTGTCTAAATGCTAACTGGTATAAAATTATGTGGAAACACAGAGAAGATAATATCTGCTGCTATTTGATGGGAGTAAAGGTGCTGTAACAAAACCAGTGCCGGTTCTTGACCATGCTGTTCCAAGCAGGAACCCTTGCTTTTCAGCTAGGTTGATGGAAGAGAGACTAGAAGTCTTATCCTGCACTCTGTTTTGATCCTACAGCTGTCTCCAACCTTGATGCAGAGAGCAAACTGAGTGTCTACTACCGAGCACCTTGGCATCAGCAAAGAAACATCTTCCTCCCCTCCACCAGACCGCCCTGCGTGGAGGAGCTGCACCACCACGCCAAGCAGCACCTGCGAGCCTTGCGCAGAGGTAGGTGCTCCCTATGCTCCAGCTCCACACACCTAACACCTCTCCCTGGTCCTCTCCAGGCAGCAGAAGGATGCTCAGGCACAAGCACACAGAACTGGGAATTAGGCGAAGAAATCACAGAACTGTAGAGTCACAGGATGGTTTGGGCTTGAAGGGATCTTAAAGATCATTCAGTCCCAACCCCCTTCACAAGGGCTGGAACTGGAGCCCAGTGGTATTAGTCTCCACAAAAACTGAGCTGTTTTCTCAGGGGTTCCAAGCATGATACTGCAGGATGCCTGCGTCCTGTAAGAGTGGCAGTCAAAAGTCAGGTGAAAGATGTCCTGGACAGCTTGGAGTTGGGCAGGTGTCCCTTTCCCAGGCTAGGGAACATCTTGTGACATCACCTAACAAACTGCAGACCTGTAGCCTCAAAGAAAAGGAGAGAGGAAGCAGGAGCAACCAGGGTCATAACCAGGCTCCTGGATCCCTGCCATAAAGAGAATTTAGTAGATGCAAACATCTGGATGGTCCTACAACAGCACATTAAAGGGAAGGCAAAAGATGGGGAAAGGTCAGTTTTCACCAGGCACCCAACCAAGGGAAAATTATTACCAGGACACAAGTCAAAGCAGGCAAACAAGCCTGTCCTTCTCCTGTGCCATGAGGAAGGAGAAAATCCATGTAGGTCACACTTAAAATGTTCAGCAGCAGCCTCCTCTCTTGAAGCGTTTTGCACCAACAGCTCTAATTGCCTTCCTCATTTATGATTGTTATTAGCTTATAATAATAATCGATTACTTGGAACTGCAGAGCATCTGTTAGCTGGATAAGATGTTCCAATTAATTACCACATTTGACCATCTCTGCAGGTTTTAGGTCAGGTACACACTGTGGGTGCAGTATGACTTCATAGCGTGGCAGAGAGTGATACAGCCAAATTGGAACTACAGTCATACTGGAGTAGAGCAGAAGTTCTTTTCTGTTCTCAGCAGCTCTGCTTTGCAATTGTCCCAGAACCAGGCTGATCCTTGCCTGCCATCTTGTGGGCAGGAGAAATCCTGACAGCAGCACAGGAAGGCAGCTCCAGAAATGTTTCATAATTTTAAGATCAAATCTCAGTTTTGGCAATTTCCCATCCTCCACAATTAATGGCAGCTGTACAGGTTCAGCAGGCAGCTTGGCATTTGGTGCTTTATCTTATTTTCCAAATAGCTGCATATATGGGGATGAACTTTTAATCTGAAATTTACTCTAAACATGTTTATTGTGTCTCAACTCTGTCTTCTATCAGAATTTCATTATCTCTTTATCTGTTTAACCAGGAGCAATTAAAACTAAATGTTAAGTAAGAAATCAGCTATGCTAGCTGCAAACATTGTTGACTGGACCATAACTAGTGGAGCAGGTGAATATATTATCTCCTTCCAGCAGCACTCCATGCAAACAGCAATTATCTAACTGTCACCTAAAATAACAGATGGGAAGTCCATGAGCATTCTCCCATTCACTTGGAAGGTTCCAGAGACCTGGGACTAATGCTGGAAGAGGACTCAATAATGTGATCCTATGGTGAAGGAAGATTCCTGTGGGCCTAACGTGGATAAAGATCTTGACTTTTCCAGGATGATCTCCTTCATTCTGGAACCTGAGCATTGCCCCTACAACAACCTTCATGTTGTCAAGCCAATGCTGAGGACCTAGCACTGCCATGCAGCTGGGGAATACAATGCCACCTGGAGCTGTGTTTCTTTTTTTCCCCTCAGAGCAATTTTATATGGGCAGAATGCAGGCACTACTGCACCTCAATATTTGAAGGCAATAGGAGCTGCAGGTTCCTGTTGGAAATCAGGCCTTGGGTCTCAAGTGCCTAGAAGGTAGCTCCTTTGTCTCTTGGGGTAAATGATATAAATCTCATCTGGGGACAATTTAGCTTCAGTGCATATGCTGGGGTGTGTTGTATGGGCATTGCTCTTTTGGGTACATAGATGTCCAGTAAGTGCTTCTCCCCTTCATTTGCAACAGGGATCATTTGTACCAGTCACTGGGGAAGAGGAGAACCTTTGTCTTTGGAGTCCACTGTCCTGTACCTGTCTCTGTTGTGCTGTGAATAGAGATATTGTATTTTTAACACTTTGAAAGACTCGTGTCTTCTCTCTCATCCAAAACAGAACATCGAAGCCGAGGTGATAACAGAGAGCAAAAAGTCCAAGGCCCCATAGCTGTGGTGGCTCCCCCCTTTCCTCCCTTCCCTGCAGCCTGCAGCCAGAAGAGGCATGCACTAAAGGACCGGCACTTGCTACCAGTAAGTCTTGCACTGCAGGTACCACACGAACATGGTGCTAGCATGCTGGGACCCAAGTGTGACAGTGCTTCACAAGTGCTCCCTCCCCAGGCCGGTGCAGGTACACTGAGCTGACCTCAAACACAGGTCACAGCTTCCAGCAGCCAGCCCTGGGTGGCTGTTTTCAACCAGAAACTTCTTATTTTTCACCCGTGGCCAGCACACGTGCTCTCTTTCACATGCTCCTCCACAGTCCTTCACATTGGCCACTCAGGCTGTACAGGTAGCACTTTGAGGACCCTCCCATAATTTCAGAAAGTGCTGTGATTTCAGCCCAGGCATCAGCATTGCCAGATGCCAAGAGCTCAAGGGCTTTGAGTGCTGGCTTGAGGCTTGTGTGTGTGCAGAGAGGTTCAGGAGCACGTCCCCAGCTACAGGGTGCTACACCTTCCATAGTCCTGTTTTGCAGTGTTCATCTCCATGCAGTTTTTTCAGATGTTTCATGTCTCACACATGTCCTTGCAACCAGCAAAGCAGGAACTCCAGCTGAAGATCTGGTCCTGTGTGTCTGTGCTGACTTGCCACTGCCGCATTAATTTGAAATCAAATTGGTGTTGACAATATGGTATTTATCCCTGTTAAAGGAAATGTGCTGGATTCACAACTTTAACTCTGATTAGGTCCATAATCCCACTAGCTGGACTTTGGTACTTCTGTGGCTCTGGGTATTTTACTCACAGAAGTATCATAGTAACTATATTTTGCCCTGTACTAACAGCCATTGCATTATTTAAAAGCCATAGGTCAGATCTGGAGTTAACTTTTAGGTGAGGTGTTTGTCTAATGCCAGCCCTCAGTGGGGTGGGAATGCAGTGTTCTGCATCTGCCAATACAGGGGCACTGGCATCTCGAGCGATACTACACCTGTGAGTATCACATTATAAGCTCAGTGATGATTCAGTAACTGCACTGAATCATCAGTTACTTATCTTAAAAATCCAAGTGCATTCATCCTAATCCATTATATAAACCATATTTGAATACTATAATGCTAAAACACTCACAGTGTAAAAGACTCAATGTAAATGAGTCACACATGCCCAGGGACCAAAACATCAGCTCATCAGTCCATAAGAAAAGTTTTGTTTCTCATTTAAAAAGCATGAAATAGATTATAAGATTTGGATTAGTTTGACCATTCCAGCTTTTTGGCTGCTTATCTGGCTAATTTTGAGGACAACATCACTATCTGCAGGCTTTGAACAGGTCAAATTTGCAGGCCTTATGATTCAACTTGAAGATACCCTGATGTTAAAGGACAGCCTAGAAAAGAGTTTGAAGACAGAAAGAAGAAACAGGATTACCTGTTTCTTCTTTACAAGTCATCATCAAAGCTAGTGCTGTTGTAGGGTCATTGAAAGGTAAAGGGAAGGTGATGCCATGTTAAGGATCAGAACTAGTTACAGATGATAGTTTGGACAGGCATTTGAACATAAAGCTTTCTTAATATCAGATGGGGAACAAGGCATCTCTTTTGAAATTGCTTACACAGTGCTTAAAGGCCTGAATCTTCTGTTTGGAAAACAACCAGTGCATTTTAGACATTACTTCCATCTGTGGAACACAAAATAATAACAAACAGTGAGCAACTCTCTGAGTCCTGTATTACTTGACAAAATTAAGTCATGCTGAATGCAGATGTCTTGGCTGTATCTGAAAGTCTACCTTTTTCTTTTCAAAACGGAAACCATTAAGCTTTGTGCCCACCCATATCAGACCTCCTTTTGGAAGCTGACCGGGTTCAGTGTTCCCCTAAGGAGAAGCAAACAAGAGCTGCTTGGAGAGCTGTCGTTCTATTGATTTCAAAGCATCTGACAATGTTCTGCTTTGGAAATTGCAAATACACCATGGCCAGAGTACTTCAAAGCACCTTGACCCATTTCTGAGAAGAACCATTGTTAACGGGGCAACTTAAAAATTAAAGAGAATGAGGCAACATGGAGCTGCACATGAATGTTCTGTCTGGCAGAGGTGAATCAGAGATTTTTACAAGACACTGCAACAGTGAATAGCTAATTGATATTGTGCCAGCCTTCATGATTTAATGATACCATTACATAAGAAAGTTAAGAATGCTGTTATTAGCTAGCTCACTCTTTTTGGCATAAGCTTTTTGACATCTGCAAAAGTTTATCTGCTTCAGGGACTGTCAGTAATGTTTGATATCTGATTCCAGTTGATGGTATCATCTAGTCATCAATGAACTGAAGATGCTAAATCCACAAGAATTTTTATTCATGGCATAGCAATATATTGTGTATACCACTCTTCTGATGCATTCAAAAGGTGCTGAAGGGAGCAGTACACAACCAAACAAAGCCCTTTTTTGTGTTTCTTTTAAACTGGGAAAGGGATCAACACGAAGCTGGGAAATTTTTGAAAGTTACAGGGTCCATCTTTTCCAAACTGACTATCTAAGTTAAACACATGTATTAAGATACACAAATAAGAAACTTAATTTTGAGGAATGTTCAAATTATCACTGTGTGACCTGTGGGAACTACCACTATTCAAAGTCACTGAGAAAACAGGTCATCTATATCTAAGAGGAGACAAGGCTCCCTACATGCGTACCCTTTGGCTGCTGCTACCAATTAGGTGGCTATGAGCTCTTCCAAAGATCTTGCATGTTGTGTAGTAAACTAGAGAAAATCAATCTCAACAGATGAAGATTCACTTTCAATCACAACTAGGTTTACTGGGAGAAAGATGCCAAAGTCCCACAGATTCCAAGAAAGAACAAATGAATTCAAGTTCAAAGCAAGTAATGCAGTGTAAATGAGTCTGGGAAGACATTTTGGACTCTTCCACCACAAGATCATTTTGTTGTGGAGAAAGAGTAGAGAACTAGAAATGGCACATAGGCTCTTCCGTGTCTAGTCTCATTACAGGAAATTCCCTGATTTGCCTGATGAAAGGTCCACTTAGCCCAAGGGCCAGAAGGAGTTCCTTTGGGAAAGAGAATAAGAACAGAGCATGGCTTATTCTGCATACAGTCCCATGATTTATCCTTCCAGTTTCATACAGAAACTGGTTACAGAGTTCCTGAGCCCGAGATCACACACAGAATAATAATCACCAAAGAACCTCTCTGTGTTGACTCTGAGATTTATTTAATCCAATTTTTTTAGCTAACTTATACCTTCAGCCTCAAGAGCATCCTGTAACAATGACTTTAAAAATCTGTATGAAAATGTAGTTTTTGTTTGTTTCAAACCCAATACCTCATAATTTCATTGTGTCCCTTCTGGTTCTCAGACTATGAGAAACAGTAAGCATTTCTTTCTCTTTCCCTTTCTCCATGCTCCTCATGGTTTTGCAGACACGACTTCACTTAACTTTCCTATCCATTCCAGTCATTCATTTTTCAAGCTGAAAAATTGGTGTACTTAGTCTGTCTCTACACTAAAGAAATATACAAGCAAACACATTTAAAAGTATCATTCATTCAGACCCTTTTGCCAATGAAGAAAAAGAAGAAAAACCCAAACCAAACCAAAAATAATCTGAGGGGAGTATGAGAAAGTTATGGACCTGCAAAAATGAGGAAAACATTTCTTACACATGTTCCCATGACAACCCTGCCTGTAGCACTGCTGAGGCCGGTCACTGAGTGTGAAGATGCTGTGTCATTCCAACTGTATTTCAGACTTCTCTTTAATTTTTTCTGCATTTTTTTTCTTGTGTTTCCCCAAGTCCAGCCAGCAAGGCTCTGAAATTTCAGTATTTAAGTTCAGAACATTATGAGACCACACTTTCTCAATCCCCCTGAGGCACAGCTATTATAATAAAACCAAGGAGATGGAGCAAGGAACTCAGTATTTGGGAATTTACACTCATAATTGCACAAATTTCAGTGTCAGTCTATTCATAGTTATAATCTAAGCCAGAATCTAAGGGACAAGAAGCAGGAGGGTTTTTTTCCAGACAGGGTTTTTCTCTCCCTGAGGCCTCAGCTCGAGCAAATGTGAAGGGAAAATAATGCATCAGGTAATTTTATTCCATCTCCTTGCCATTTCAAAAATACTCTGCATGGTCTGCTCTAGGATGCTTTGTACAGCAAAGGGAAGGAAGTACAACTGAATATACTAACTTTCACACAGTTCTGTGCTGAAGGCAGATGAAGCCTCAGTAAGAAACAACTGAGTTAAGGGACAGGCATGGGATGGGCTCTGCCCTTTCTGTGTGCAAATCCTGCCTGAAGCTGTTAGAAATAAAACCTACCTGACATTATTTATCAGACTGAACTTGTATAGCACTATTTGTGCAATGAGCCTAATACCTACTACCCTGTATTGTGGGATGTTTATTTTGTACCGTTGTCTGCTGAAATGCCACATGTGGTATGACTTCTGTCACAAAACATGTCTTAGGTTTGTCTTTGCCTTGTCAAAACACCAGAGCAGTACATTAATCATTAAAGGATTGTCAGTACTGCAGCTGATCGCATTTCTGATGCTCCAAAAGAAAACACCCACAAGCAGATAAAATGAAAACTTGAGGAGATTGAAACATACAGAAATATAAACACTGAGAGCAGGCAGGTGAGCAGGGTTGTGATTTGCAGCAAGAAATAGCACAGCCAGAAATATTTCCATTATTTTCTCTTCAGCATCAGCTGACTGTGTAAGAAAGCTGCTGTATGGTTACAAATTTCTAATTAAGTAGTGAACTGTGCTCCAAAAATACTGGAAAGCTGGTACCCTTTTATTCGTGTTTCTTCTCCTTCCTCTAGACCTTTAGTTTTTCTGTCATGTAATTAAATACCATTTTCCTTAATTCCTTTGAGTTAAGGAAGCAGCAGGTGCTCCATTTCACAGGCAGAGAGAGGGAGACAGAGAGGTTTCAACCAGAGCCCCAGGAGTCAGTACTGTACTCATGTGAATGTAGGATTGAACACCAGTTCACACTTACTCTGCATGCCTTTTCAGTGCATGAATGACTGTTTCAAATGAGACGTCAGGGTGTACTGTACATCTTATTTCTGTGCTCCCATGGGGTGAAAGCAAACTGTATGCATGTTCTGTTTGCTGGAGACAACAGAATATATAAAACTTGCAGATGCTGAAGCTACCTGCTGAAGCTCTGCTTGGGTGATTATCACCCACTTTATTCATTAGGTTATCCTGGGAGGGAAATTTCCCCCACCTACTGCAACAGAAGCCTGAAGTCAGAAATTGAATTGATCCCTTATGTTTTTTGTTAGCTGCAGCTTTTAGGCAGCAGGAGTCTGAAATAATCCTCTGGAGAACAGCACTGTGCAGCAGCATGCACCAGCCTCCTCCTGCCCTCACCAAGGCTGTGCCAGCCCTATGCTGCTAGGGGCTGTGACTGTGCCACCTAAATCCCTTGTGAGGTAACACCTTGCCTGCCTGATCAAACACACCTGAGGGGGAAGGAATCAACTCAGCCACTCTAAATTCAAGAAACCTGTTGAGGATAAATGCTCTTGATGAGTTTTTGGCATTCTCAATCTTTAATTAACTGAGGAAAAATTGATTCTTTATTCTTGGGTTTATGTTTTTCCCATCACCATTGCACTGTGTTCCATAGGGCCTGTGCACTAACTTTGAAATCCCAGAATCTCCTGTAAGGCAATCACTTTAATCACAGGTAAGGCAGGCTAGGTACATGATTTAACACAAATTATGCTTCTTGAACCAGTCTTTCCTATATGCTGAAAATGTCAAACAACAGACACATCTCAGAGCTTTGGGGATGGAAAAGAGAAGAGGGGCAGAAGTAGCATTTTTGTCCTGTTATTGACCCATTAATTTCCTTCTCCAGATCCCCTCTCTGGGACAATAAATGGGGCAGACTCATAAATTGCCAGGCCAGCAAGCTTGTCTACTGCTGATTTGCTCCTTTGTCACTGTCCTGATGATATTTCAAGGTTTTAATTCATTAAAATGGTTAATCATGAGTTCTGACTTAGATATGTGCAAGTAACGCTCTTCCTAAAATCAGGGTGAGAGGGGGGTGCTTCATCTCACCCCAAGTGAAGTACTGAAGGAAAGTGAGCTGAATTACTCCTCAGCAGAGCTGCCCTTTCTCTATAGGAGAAGCTCTGTTGACTAGTTCAGACTTGGACAGCTGACCATTTTCTTGCAGTGCATGGAAACCAAAGACTTTCACAGTGAAGTGACGTGGAGACTGAGAAATCAATCAGATCACGTGCATATGCAACAAGATTTTTACTGCAAGGCAGTTTCATGAGCACAGTGGCACCTCTTCAAGTGAGGTTGATGGGATAGCTCAGGAAATAAAAATGTTCACATATGTCAGTGACAAATCCCTATTCAAGCAATTATGCACCAGTTTAGTTTCAAAGCAATCTTAGCCCATTAAAGAAAAATGCACATTTAAAGTATTCTGGCTTTGTATTTAGCAGAATGATTATCACTGTTTCTGTTTGCCAAGCACTCCCACACAAAAGAAATTCACTTTTAAAACTGCCTAACTTCAGATTTGCCCATCAGACCAGAACAGCCTTGGGTTTATAATAATAATTTCTTGCTTAATTACGTATTTACTCAGGACATTTAGAGATATTCTGGTCTTCTGAGTGAATGAGAACTTTCGAAAAGCAGCAGCTCACTCCCTCCGACCTCAGGACCCCCTGGCGAGGCAGTGGTAGCACCAGCTTTCTCAGGAGCACAATGATGACAGCAGAAAATAAAATTTTGCCAGTCACCTTCATTTTTGTCCTATCTCTAATGATAGGAACCCACCTAGGAAGTTTGTCCTGCCATGCTTAAGCAGGGGCCTGAGTCTTTAGCACATCAAAGGACGGCTGTAGGTACATGGAACCACACAAATGTTTTCTCAGAGGCACCTGGCAGAGTGTCACACGGGTGAGGTAGGAAAGTGCTGCACTGATAGGAGAGGCAGATGGGTAACCAGATCTTGCCTGTCTCTACTGTAGCCCACACTGCTATCTCTGAGACCAAAGTTGAGGTCCTGCTGTTTCTCTCCTGGACAGGTTTGCCCCTGCGTGGCTTGTGCATGTAGCTGTGCTTGGAGCTCAGGGCAGGAGGTCCCTCCTGTCCTCTTCTCCTTGTGCACTGACAATCACAGGCCATGGGATATTGAAAGATTTTCATATCCTGAACTCTTGTCACCTCAGCAGCACATTAGTCTCCCTGTGTCTTGATTCTCCCCAGAGATCCTCTAGCACCTTCCATGAGGAAGTTGAATTTCAAGCATCCTGGTAACTGAAGTCAGTCTGCTTAGAGCAGATGAATGGAAACTTGGTCAGAGGACCAAGCATGAAATAATCCTTGGTTTCTGAGAAGTAAGTAGACTGACATAGCTGATGTACTCAGTATCTCCACAGCCTTTATTGCATAAACAGAGGTGTTGCTCCTGAGATAAGGACCTTTCCCAGCTTGGGAGAACTGTTTTTTCACTGGACTGAGGAGAAACTAAGCTGCTGGAAATGTTCACTGGGAACAGCTCCCTTTTGATTTCCCCACTCGGCTCTCCTGTAAGGCTTATGGACAGCTCATTGGAGGCTTCCCATGGGTACAGGGGAACCAGGGAAAATATTTTGTATATCTAAGAAGAGAATAGAATGAGATGGAGGATTAGGCCTTTTGAGAGTCACTACAGCTTTTTTTTTTTTTTTTGAGAGGAGACCGTATAATGCAAAATCTTTTAAACTGAGGTTTGTAGTTCCTCTGTCGCAGCAGTGTTGATAATGATTGAGAGGAAAATATTTCACAGAATTATTTGACATTATTAACCTGCTAACTAATGCAGGGAAACATAATAACCCCAACCAAGAAAGACGTGCTGGAGATTTCCAGGGGGCTCAACAGACCTGTTTTCTTCCTCTCTTTTTTTGTTTGATTTCCTATTTCAGAACAGGTCAGTTGTCCTTCACTCCTTGGTTTTGAAAACTGGACATTTTAACAAACAAACCGGAGTTTCTGACAGAAGAGGATTTTGGAGGTGTAGGGATTCAGCAAGACCCAGGATGTTGTGGCCATCACTGTTTGTCCTTTCAAGTGTTACAAAAAGTGACAAAAAGCCAATTGGCCATTGTCACCCTGACACAATGATTGCAACCTTAGAGAAGTAGCAGTATCATCAGAAACACGTAGCAATCAAGGAATTTTGAAAATCACCATTAGCATCATTATTTATATCCATTTCCTTAAAACTCAAAAAAAAATTGAAAAAAATTCCCTTGTATTACAAAATAATTCACATTTATAACGTAATTGGATATGTCTCTTGCACTGATTGAGCTCCAGGCAGAACACAGTTTTGAGATATGAAATCAATACAAGGCATTCTTGGGACAATTTAAGCATGTCTGTACAAGAAGGTTGAACCAATTTCACTGCAGTTTTGTCTAATCCAAGTATGCAAAATCAGCACAGACTTCACAGGGGTCCAAACCAATCTGTTGTGGGGAATAAACCCGTCAGTAAGAAACAGGATGAAAATCCCTGCTCATTTTGGCTCTGATGCTAATTTATCCAGACAAAAATTATGTGCTTTTACCAGAATCATTTTGTGTATGTTTTTAATTTTAATTTTTTTTCCACATTTCACATTTATAGTTTTACAGCACCCGTTCGCCCTCCCCAGTTGAATGTTGCCACATGACCCCCTGGAGTAGAAAGGTACTGGAAAAACAAGCAATCCTCAATTAACAGCCCTGTCTCACTCTTCTCCCCTCCAGATCCTAACCCCTCCTCTTGCTTGCTTTTCACTTGCTAACTTTACTGCACTAAAAAAAGCCATTTCTGTTTTTCTCATGTCAGTAAGACACAATAATAACTTTTTCCCCCCTTCTTTCATTCTTCATCTTGGATGGGTTTCAGGAGCTCAAGGCCACAAAGCTGCCTCCCCCTATCACCTCCTTTAAAAGGCCTGAACTCGGACTGACTCGATAGCAATTGTATTTAATTCTCTTGCCATGTTTTGCAACTGCCCCTTCTTTTTTTCCCAAATGGTAAGAAATGGTTTGGACAATGCCACACCAACAGCAGGTATTTATTCTCTGGCCATTTGGTGATGCTGCTGTTTGGAGAGGAGGAGCTCTGGCAGCCAGAGTCACTTTGCCTGCTTTGTCCAGCACTTCATTGTCATCCAGGGAAGGATGAATTCGGCAACAAATGAAGGCTCTGAGTGTGTGTGTGTGTGTGTGTGTGTGTGTGCGCCCCCACATGCCTGTGCGTGTGTGCAAGGGTGGGTTTTTTTGCATGCATGCATCAAACTTAGGGCTGGGGTGGGGGGGGAGTTACCTAGGAAACAAAGTCTTTTGTGCTTGAAGTTTATATGAGCTATTCACGTCTGCCGGGAATCGGCACAAAAGCTGCAGGCAGAAAGAAGGCTGCAATGTTTGACTGAAATCCTACGTGGGAAAAGGGGGTTTTCTGCGGGCGGGAGAAGAGGAAACGTGTGTTGTCTTGGGTCTGGGGGTGCTGCAGGAGGTGACACTGACGAGGTAAGTAAGTGCCCTCCAACAGTTTAAATAGTAGCTGCCCAGTTAAGATCTTTAATGCTTTTGGGGCTGGGATGTAAATGCTGTTTGGCAAGCCTGAGATGGTGAACTCCCCCAGGATTTGTGAGGAGCCTGGGTGGCGGAATGGCAAAGTACAATGGCAGACAGGGCATGATCCTGTGGTGTTCAACACCCACCTGCTCAATGCTCTGCTCTGGCAATGTAGAGCAACATTTTATCTTTGCCCTGTTTGCTACCAAAACTGAAACTGGCAAATAAAGTGTAAACGGCAGGCATGAAGGAGAAAAGGCTGGTAGTTAAGCAGCTGGGAATTCAAGACTGAAGAGAAAGCCAGACTGTAAAGGATTGCACTTCATTTTCAAAAAAATGAGAGGCAGATGTCCTGAGCCAGCCAAACAGTTGTCACAGATTACAGAAGAAGGTATTAATGGAAGAAGGGAGGGAAATTAGGCAGAAAAAGGTAAAGGTAAGTGTTTCTCCCCTCTGTCCCTTCCAAACAAAACAGAAATTATTTTTTTTTTGCAAACAAAGAGACCCCCAAACCCAAGCTGGAAGCCAGCACCACATGAAAATGCACTTGCTTTATTTCTCTTTGCAAGACAGCGTGTTGGGGGATTTGTTGTTTCTTCTAAAAGAAAACAAACCATCTCTGTTTCTTCCATGCTGTTTACTTTTCTCTCTGTTTCTTCATCTTCAGCATCTAGTACTTCTTGTAGTATGCTATAAAAATCTGCATAGTTTCTAAACAATTTCTTCTGGTGGTGGCTACTCTTTTCTTTGGTTGTTATACCCCTGTCCCAGCACTGTCAACACCTGTCACTTCCCACCACAGCTGTTGGATGGCTGTACCATGGTCTGCTCTTGGTCTGACTTTGTACAAATGAAATACAAATGGTTTTTCTGAAATATGGAGGGCTCTTCTTTAAAATGTTGGACCTTCTATGCTTGAATGAATGGTTGTATGAGGCCAGTTGCAGTTGCAAATGAGAACTCACATGTCTAATGCTTGTGGTAACTGAGGACATGCTTGCCATGGCTAGGCATGAATGTAGGATGTGCCCCTTCTGACAAGGGAGATGGTCTGTAAATGTCACTGTAAATGTGCTGAGTTCCAGTACATTGAGGTGTTTTTCTCCTGTTAGCAGGATGTTAAGATTCCATTGGAGAATGGCTGGTGCTGTGTGACTTAGCTAGAACAATTCCTTCCTGCATCCCTGTAATTGATTTCTGATTTGCGTGTCTGCTTTGTTTCAACATTAGCCTTGTGTGCCTGAATGGGAGACACTGATTTTGAATGTATTCATTTGCAGTCCCATCCACCAGAGGACGAAGATACAGATGTCATGTTAGGGCAGAGGCCGAAAAATCCAATACATAATATCCCTTCTACACTGGATAAACAAACCAATTGGAGTAAAGCACTACCTCTCCCAACTCCAGAGGAGAAAATGAAACAAGATGCCCAAGTGATTTCTTCTTGCATTATCCCCATCAATGTCACTGGTACAAATTTCTTCTATTTCTTTTTGTATTTATTGCATGGTTCAAGGGAGGTCAAGTATTTATTTTGTTTAATTTATTTGAAGTCATGGGATTGTGCAGTCTGGGGGCAAAGACCCGAGCTTGAAGATTTACTTTCCGAAAGACAGTGGGCTAAATTCATCCCTTATGCGTGACTGCTGGAATCACTGAAGCCACATCTCGGATTAATTTGGCCCATATTTTCAGAATCATGTTATATGGTGTAACATCACCCTAGTTCCCTCTATAAACAATGTACTTTTGTTGTGTATATAACCTACAATCTGTATTAACAAAGACCTCAAATAACTTTCTGAATGTAGCTGACTGAAATAATGCAGAAAGCCACCAAAATTAATCATATGATTATCATGTGTAGCAGGAGAAGAGAAACTAGAGAATGTAGGCTACTATTTGCAGTGCTTTAAACATGCAAGGCATGAATGTGTAGCATGCAAATCATCGCTCTGAGATCTCTTTACATGCTGCTATGCTGAAGGTATAGTAATGGCATTTTCTTTCATTTCTATAACATTTGGATATATTTGACTAGATTTATTTGAAGAAGAACTTGTTTATAGAAGCAGCAGGTATATCACTTATTAAATGTGATAGATGACTTATTTCCAGAATCAAAAATCAGGCTGTTTTTCTCTTTTTCTCTTTCTTTCCTTCCAGAGGGCTATGGTAAACATAAAGTTGATCTGAGTTTTCCTCAATAATATTTTCAAGTACCAAGTTTTGATTAACTTAAGAGCATAAAGTGGGCTAACTTCTACAGTTATAGACTTCAATGCAAATAATCAGGAAAAAAAAAGCAGAAGGCTTTCAGTTCATCTTCATTCTCCAGAGAAAATATTTGTATTTAATTCTATTTTCCCAGTAAGTGGGGGGTTGGAGTAAGGTCACAGCCCCTCACCTCCCATTGTTCTTCCCCATGTTTATCAGTGTTGCACAAACGTTCCTGCAAGACAGGCTGTAGGATTCACCATGGTGCTGGAGAGGGCTGTATGCCCACAGCCCAGCTTCAGCTCACAACCAAGGCTCTGCTGGGCTTGCAGCATGTCTGTCTTACAGCATCACGGTGACAAGTCCCCATCTGCTCCACCATCAGCTGCATGAATCCTCCCAGTGACAGCAGCACAGTCCCAGTTCCCCTCCGTCCTGGCAGAGGAGGTGACACTGCACAGTGCGGCCGGCTCTGCCTGCCTGTGGAGGTGGCATCCAGGAGTGGGTGTCCCTTTCCCCAGGACAGTGCTCTGGCCACAGGAGGACAGGCAGATGGCCAGCAGAACTGCCTGCATACACCCTGCTGGGCTGCAGGTCGGGAGCCAGCTGGTCACGGTCACAGGCTGGGCACTGCCACTGGAAATCCCCATGGGAAGTCATAGATAATGTGGCATATTTCCACAAGGTAAAGCTGGTGATAAAATGATGCTCCTTCTAATTTCAGTATAGGACCTTGTCTGGTGTAGGCTTTCTAACAGGGCTAATGTCACCTAATGCAGCCAGAGGACAGTTAGGTCTGGGACCAATGTTAACTTTTCCAGTAATAGCCATTTTTGCCTAGACTCCACCTGCCATACATTGGAACCAAATTTCCACTGATCAGTTTTACAGATCAAGAATGGTATGTAATCTTCTGGATGTTTATGTGTATCATTCTCATTAGCACTAATGGGAATAATTTGTATGCGTCACGGGGAAGAAATACCCTCTTCCACTTTCCTCTCGGAGATGACCCCCGTGCATCTGGCACACAGAGCATGTTTGGCTAGCTCACAGTTGCTGGAAAACCAGCAATGATGCTGATTGATTTTTCTGTTTCAAAGAGTTTGCTTTTAGTTCTCTCTGTTTTTGTTTTTTAAGCTTCTCCCAACCCTGAGAAATGTTCACTTTTTTGAAAATGATTGTTGTTGGAGTTTATAGCACTTTGTTCCATATTAAAGAAAGTTCTTCCTCTGCTTATTCCAGGGGCATTGGTGGTTACAGGACATCTGTCTGAAGCCTCTATTTCACTGTAGTAGATTTCAAGAAGAACTTTTACAAGAAAGTTACTTTTTAATGTTTTACATTGTTATGTAATGTAATATGTATGTGTATGTCTGTGTATAATTATGTTTTCTATAATTATACGCTATTAAAATAGAGCTTCTTATCAGGATTTTTTTTCCTTTTGTTTGGTTTAGTTTGTTCGTTTTTTCTTAAGATTACAAACCACTGTACCAGCAATCCTTATGTTAGTGTTTTTATGGACCTGGCACATTTTTTCCAACCTGTCCCATGTCAACTTTAGAGAGCGTGAGTGTACAGTTGTGCAAAAAGCCAGCACAGATAGGCACTGGCCTTCTGGTTAGCCTCCTTTTAACTCTATATTGACTAGACAGTGTAAAATCAAACTGAAAGACACTTCCCTGTGCTAATGCCATGGAAACATAAAGAAAACAAGGAATTCTCACCTATTCTGTATGAAAGTGGTCATAAACAAATGTACTCAAGAAGTTGTGCTTCTAAATCAAAACTGAGGGTTCTTGATTGTGTGACCTGAGCAGACTCCCAGCGTGTGCTGCGCACATGGGAAAATCAGGCCACTTCCTGATGTACACAAATAAACAGCAGCTTCCCCCTTAATGTCACTCTTGGCCATGTGTCATTGTCACAGAGAATGCTCTCTAAACTTGCATGGTGACTTGGCCCCATTTTAGCTGTCTCCTTCCTTTTTGAAATGTTAGCTCCCTTGGCATATTGGTCTCCTAAGAAGCACCCAACTACTGCAATATGGCATTATAACCTTAAAATGTTTTCTTACTCTTAGTTGCTTAAAATAAGTCAGGCTACAGCTGAACAGATAATGCTTTGCAGACAAGTGACTGTCATTGTCCCTATGACAGATGGATAAATAGCTATAAGAAAGATGCCCTGCTACCAAGAGCTCTCTATTTGCCTTCCTGATTTTCTTTCCTTTTTCTGTTCTTTTTTCTTTTCATGCCTTCTGTTATTTTTGGCAGACCAGGCTGCTGAGGGGGAGCTGGAATTAGATGTAAAACTGTGATATACTGTGATATAATTTACATAAGAGCTACATAAGGGCTCCCTTATGTTTATTCACAGGCTTAATCCAAGCTCACATACCTCCACTGTGTTCCAGCCATGAAAATTTGTTTACTATTTCTAAAGGCTAATGAGACCTATTTATGGGTTGCAGGAGTTGGTTTTGACAGAGAGGCTAGTATACGCTGCTCTCTTGTTCATTCACAATCTGTACTACAGCGGAGACGAAAGTTGAGGAGGAGGAAAACCATCTCTGGCATCCCCAGAAGAGTGCAACAAGAAATAGGTGTAGTATAAATACAAATCTTCCGTAGATAGCTTTCTAACCAACTTAAATTGCAGGGATATGAGCTGGTAGCTAGCCTTCCAAAGAAATGAAACCTTGAAAGTGTAAATGCTTGTGGAGTTTAGGAATGACATGTTTTGTTCTTTTGATTTATTACAGTAAGTAAAGCTATATTACTCCATATGGCCTTGAAGGACCGGAGGCCTTACTGAGTAATATAGATGTACGTGTTCAGCTCTTATTGTGTAAATGTTAATCAGTTCTTTTTTTCTTTTTCATTTTATTTCTGTTATGAACCCATAGTTATGTGCATAAAAAGTAACTAGATTAAGTGAAAGTTTTTTCTTGCATCAGGGGAGCTTAAGGTAAAGAACTGACAGATGTTACTCAGCAAAGTGATGATGAGTTGTCACAACAGCTGGATAACTTAGATGAGTGGTTGAATATCCACCATAGATACAGCTGCTGGCACCCTATGGGAGCTTTGCTAAACCTTCATTTTATTTATCACACTCCTCAATTCCTTCCTATTATTCTTTATCAACAAGAATATTTGCCTTAAATCTACCAAATTACCTTACTTTTTGTCAAGGTAAATTAGGAGCAACTCTGTTGGGGGCAAATTCAGTATGAAATTCTTATTAACTCTAAATGAAACTAACAGAATTGTTATTTCATAATGTTCATCTGCACCCAAAGATGGCTCTGGTGTTTCGACCTGTTGCCATGAAACTTGGTGGGAAGCAGAAGGAATGTGTTTTTCATAGGAAATAAACAATCAGAGAACCTATGAAAGAAAGATCCCTTTGTCTTGCAAATATTCTTGATAGTAAAGAAGCAGATAAAGAAAATTCAGAACAGAGAGGTAGGCAAAACAGAATTATTTTTAGAAGCTTATGGAGTGTTTGTTCAGCAGCCACTCCTGAAAACTGTCTTTAAGTAAGTGAAATAGAGTAATAAAAACCGAAAACTTAATATTTGTCTTCATATTTATCACAGCAAGCTCAGCTCCACATTGAGAACACATTGCAGAAGTAATGTTACAGGACTAGGACAATTTCCCTACCTCACCGGCAGGAGGTCTGCCTTATAAATTCCTTGTAGCAAACTTAAATTTGGTCCAATGCTCAGCAGATTAAAAAATAAAAAAATACGGCAGATAATGCTTCTTGGGTTGTTCCGCGGGTTGTCTCGTGCCAGGAAATGTGGAGCTCTCTCCCACTCACCCAGCTTTCCGTGTGTCCTAGATTCAGACGAGTCGCCAGTGGCAAGAGAGCGCAATGTGATTGTGCACACAAACCCGGAATACTCTGGCTCCAGCAACAGGAGGTTGGGGACCCGGGACTCGGAGTGCCAGACGGAAGAAATCCTGATAGCTGCTCCCTCCCGGCGACGGATCCGTGCCCAGCGGGGGCAGAGTGTTGTAGCCTCCCTCTCCCACTCTGCTGGCAACATCTTGGTGCTGGCAGACAACGGGGATGCGGTCTTTGCTGCTGCTGTGAGCAACCGCATCCGCTCGCGGAGCCTTCCTCGCGAGGGCGCCCGGGCCAGCGAGGGCCATCAGGATGCCACCACCAAGAGTGCAGGGTACGAAGCAGAGCACTTCCTAGCTGGTCAGGAGAGGATCCCGAAAAAGGGGAAGGAGATCTTGAGCAAGCAGGGTTCACAGGAGTGCCAGCCCATTGGTTTAACTTGTCCTCAGCATCTGCATAGCCCTGAACACAGCATCGGTGAGAGAGGGAGATCTCGACTGTCAAGGATGGTTGATTCAGGCAGCTGTGAAATTTCATCCAACTCAGACACCTTTGGGAGCCCAATTCACTCCATCTCCACAGCAGGAGTCTTGCTCAGCAGTCACATGGACCAGAAAGAAGACCACCAGTCCTCCAGCGGCAACTGGAGCGGAAGCAGCTCCACATGTCCCTCCCAGACATCTGAAACCATTCCTCCTGCTGCCTCTCCTCCGCTGACAGGCTCTTCACACTGTGACTCTGAGCTGTCGCTCAATACCGCTCCCAATGCCAATGAGGACTCCAGTGTCTTCATCACAGAGCAGTTTGGTGACCACACAGACAAGGTCAGGGGCCACAGGGCAAGCTCCTTCACATCCACCGTGGCAGATTTACTGGATGACCCCAACAACAGCAACACGAGTGACAGTGAGTGGAACTACCTGCACCATCACCATGATGCATCCTGTCGCCAGGATTTCAGCCCTGAGCGCCCGAAAGCGGACAGCTTGGGATGCTCCAGCTTTACCAGCATGGCCACCTATGACAGCTTCCTTGAAAAGACCCCCTCTGACAAGGCAGACACTAGCTCACACTTTTCTGTGGATACTGAAGGATACTATACCTCCATGCACTTTGACTGTGGTCTGAAGGGTAATAAAAGCTATATTTGCAACTATGCAGCCCCAGGCTCCGAGAGTGGCCAGACCGAGAGCATGACTTCCAGCCTAGCTGACTGTGCCTGGCAGGAGTGCATGAGCCACAGGAGGCAGGGACGGCAGAGCATCTCACTGAAGAAACCAAAGGCAAAGCCAGCCCCACCAAAACGCAGCTCGTCTTTGAGGAAATCAGAAGGCAGCACTGACCTTCCTGAGAAGAAAGAACCAAAGATCGGTGGCGGGCAGCACGTCTCTCACACTGCCAGGGAGATGAAGCTGCCCCTTGAATTTTCAAACACACCTTCCCGAGTGGAAGGCCCCAACCTGCCAGGCAAGCAGGAGCTTCCCTGGACAAACCAGGGTGATGGCGGGTTAAAGGACGCTCCATTTGACACCGTTGATATCCCTTCCTTTAAAGATGAAGGTGCTGAACAACCTCACTATGCAGATCTCTGGCTTCTGAATGACTTGAAATCCAATGATCCTTACAGGTCCTTGTCCAATTCAAGCACTGCTACGGGTACTACAGTCATAGAGTGCATCAAGTCACCAGAGAGCTCTGAATCCCAGACGTCTCAGTCTGGGTCACGAGCTACAACCCCATCCCTCCCCTCTGCTGATAATGAGTTTAAGCTGGCCTCCCCAGAAAAGCTGGCGGGATTAGCCTCACCCTCCAGTGGGTACTCCAGCCAATCAGAGACGCCCACCTCTTCTTTTCCGACAGCTTTCTTTTCAGGACCCTTGTCTCCAGGGGGGAGCAAGAGGAAGCCAAAAGTACCAGAGAGGAAGTCATCGCTGCAGCAGCCACTCTCAAAAGACGGCACCGCCTCAGTGAGCAAAGACCTCGAACTTCCGATTATACCTCCTACTCACCTCGACCTAAGTGCTCTTCACAATGTCTTGAGCAAGCCCTTCGCTCACAGGCACCAGCTGCATACCTTTAGCCACAGCAAGCAGAGTGCAGTCGGGGAAGCCCTGCAGCCCAGCCCTCCCTCTGCCCTCGCCATCACGCCCTCTGTTCTCAAGTCTGTCCACCTCCGGGCAGTCAACAAGCCTGAAGGAGTGAAACATAAAGGCAGTACCCCAGACCTGCTCTGCATACAGGAGACCACTTTGATGGCAACTGATGTCTCTGCAGGCAAAATGAGGCCGCTGTTAGCTAAGAAACCAGTATCACGGCAGTACTCTACAGATGAGGCCATAATGCTTTACATTGACACTTCCCCAGCAGAAGCAGGCCCTGGAAAGCCACCTTTAGAGAAAAGCTCCTCTTTTGGTGGGCAGAATAGCTCTGAGAGAGAAGCTATAACTTCAGCAAGCATGGGTCTGGTTGAAATCAAACCTGAGAAGGACCAAACACACCTGGCTGCTGAACACTTACCAGAAAGCTCTCTGAATCAGACATGTGCCATCCCCGTGGATGGCTTTCAGAAGGGCTCAGCTGTCCCCACATGTGATGATGAAATAAAGAAACCTGTCCAGGAAGCAGAAACAGTGCATGATCTTCAGCAAGTGCAGGCTCAGCAAGAGCTCTGTGCAGGCAGCGAGGGGAGGGTGGAAGCTGGGCCTGTGAGTGAAAGCCCAGCTCAGGCTGAGGGACCAACCATCACCTATCAGTTAAAGCACCAACCCGATGTAAGCCACCATGTGCCTGGGAATATCAGCTACAAAGCAGAGATGGCAGCAGTGAATTCACTCAGCGAAGAGGGTTGCAAGCAGGAAAACAGTATCACATCAGGTATTCCAACCAAAAGTGCCTCTGATGACAGCAGGGCAGACGAGACAGTGGGCAGCGCAGACGAGCCTTCGCTGAAAGGTCAGTTGGGAACTCTTGCTGGGTCATACCCAACCTGGTAGCTTTGGACGGGATGGTAGTGGAGTCACAGTCATTAGCTTCCCTCTCTGGGTTTAAGCATAGAGCCCCCCATGTCTGTTATCTGGCCAGCCAGCCCAAAGCTATTTACACTTTTCCAAAGTATTCAGACTGTATTTCTGATATTTATTTCCTCCCTTGTGCTGCATTTCAACTGAAAGGATAAAAGGGAGGAGCGTTGACCCTAAGTACAGAAGACTCCTATTATCACAGCCATGCTGTAATTAGGAGATACTGTGTTCAATGCCCTTTTTATGGGCTCCAACATGGAGCACACACAATTTTTAGATTACAGGATAAAGGCTGTATGGTGGTATTGGCCACTCAGTTGTGAGTGGAGCTGATGCCTTCAACTGGAGGTGCTGTTGCAAAGCACAGTGGAGTCTGACTCATAACGTGGCTTCTCTCCTTTTTAAGAGTCTTCTCCAAGTGATGAGTCCATCATGTCTCCGCTGAGCGAGGAGTCACAGGGTGACACTGAGGATGTCTTTGTGTCTTCAAACAAACCCCGCACTACTGAGGATCTGTTTGCAGTCATTCACAGGTGACCTAACCTTGCAGCAATGGGAAATGGTAACATGCATCCCTGCACAGTTGTCCACTAACAGTAGATGCTGGATGGTTATTCCATGTTTAAGTCTTGTCCTCAACCTACCTTCTTTAGTTAACTCAGTTTAGTTTTCTAAAAGGCAGATTTTAAAACATGCTTTATCATGGTCTGGAGTGCAGTCTGAGTGTCTTCATGGCATGTGTGGGATACTGTACAGATAAAAACATCAGGCTGTTCTAACAAACATACATGTCTTCAAAGAAAACTACCTGCAGTGGTTCCTGTCTTCTGCCTACCAGTCCACCAGCTCTGTTCTGCTGAATAAGTGTTTGCAGCAAGAAAGATGAGAAGGCATCTCTTCAATTTTAGATATTTTTTACTCTGCTGAAATTTGGGATCACAACTGAAATTAAAGTTTTCTGATACTGAACAGATTACTCTGAGTATTATTGTTACATAAGATTCTGTATGCATTGTTGTCTTTACAAAGAGCTGGTTGTGTATACAATGTTTTGGAAGAGCTGGGTAACATTGAGAGGGACTCCATAGCTCAGTGCCATCAGTCACTGACAGACTCCAATATTTGACAGAGGGATTAAGAGAACTCTGGCTAATATGAAAGCATCTGTAAATTCCAGAACACTGCTAAGCATTATACTAAGAAATAACATATGAAAGAGTTTTTTCCTTTATGCTTTTACAGATCAAAAAGGAAAGTTCTTGGGAGAAAGGATTCTGGAGACCTTTCTGTAAGAAACAGATTGAGAACTTCGTCTGGGACCAGCAGCCAGCCTCCCACCAGCAGCACACTACCCACCAGCAACATGCCACCAGCCAGCAGTGTGGGCACTCCCATCATCAGTCAGAGGTCCCCTGGGCTCATATATAGGAATGCCAAAAAGTCCAACACATCCAGTGAGGAGTTTAAGCTACTGCTCCTGAAAAAGGGCAGCCGATCTGATTCCAGCTACAGGATGTCTGCCACAGAAATTCTGAAAAGTCCTATTTTGCCCAAGTCTCCTGGAGAGCTGATGGCGGACGCCCTTCAAAGCATGGAAGAGTCTCCTCCCACAACAAGCCCCGATGCATTATCCCCGCTCTCCCCCTGCTCCCCCAGGGTCAACACAGAAGGATTCTCCTCCAAGAACTTCCCCATGTCGGCATCGTCGCGGGTGGGGCGGTCGCGGGCGCCGCCGGCAGCCAGCAGCAGCCGGTACAGCGTGCGCTGCAGGCTGTACAACACCCCCATGCAGGCCATCTCCGAGGGGGAGACCGAGAACTCGGACGGCAGCCCCCACGACGATCGGTCTTCTCAGAGCTCTGCATAGGCTGGGTGGCTGCCAGGGCCAGGCTGCCAACACCACTCCAGCTCTGTAAGGATGTCAACGTAAGAGGCCAATGCTGTAGCAATCAAAAAATAAAGGAAAAAAAAAAGAAGAAAAAGAGAACAATCGCAGGGCAATATCAGTGCTTAGATGTGTTTGCATTCGGAAGACGCTGGGGAAACAAAAGGACTACAGCTGTAGCTATTTATTACATTACATTTTCTAAAAGGATGAAGATATGCTATGTCTGTTCTGTTTTCTTTTGGCTTCATTCGGTTTATCCCACTCTCATTTCCATTGTCACTGTAGATTTCAAGGCTATACACTTTCCATAGAGTTAAAGGTGACTTTGGGTGGGTTTTTTTTTCCCAGAAGCTGCCCATCTAGAAACAAATCCCTCACTGTAGTGCTTCCCTAGGGAGAAAAAAAAAAAAAGAAAATGCTCTTGAGAATTGGTATTTTTCTACACTAAAATGAGCTGAAACAAAATTTAGAAAAAATTAACAAAACATATGTAAATATCATATTTTTGATAAAAATTTGTAAATACAATTATCAAAAAGTGGACATGGTGAACGATTTACTGCATAACAACTTTGTTTATAGAAGACAAATGAATTCAATTGTAATAACTGTATTCTGTGAATACCATTTTCATATCAGACATAAAACATGGCCACCAATAACCACTTTCAGTGTGACAGGCCTAAAGAATGACACTGAGCAGTGGAAAGCAGGAATTTTCCACCTTAGTTTAGGAAAATGGAAAGGCTGACTGTGAGGGGATTAAAGAAACCATTTGTCTTTCTAAGGCAGCTCCAAAGAAGCTAACTGGAAAGCACAGCTGGGAGGGTTACCGTGAGGATTGGTGGGGAAGATGAGTGTGTTTCTGACGGAACAAAGCTGGGTCTGATGCAAAGCCCCAAAGGGTCCCATCCCACAGCCTCCCCTGGGCCTTTATTCTTGCAGGGATCACTTCAGAGAGTATAGATGTGAGAGGAAACAGTACTTAACTTTCATATTCCTATTAGGCTATTGGGATACCTAACACAGTCATAACCTGGTAACTATAATCTTTAAACACGGTTAGTTTCTGGTTCGTAAAGGAAACAAATAAATTATAAGCATGCAAGAAGCGCTTTCGATTTATCAGTAAATATCCGCAATGAGTTTTCAGTGAAGCTTTCTCTTTGTGCTGATGAGATTCATGCTACCTAAATATTTACAAAAATGACACTGTGAAAACGTAGCTGGGAAATAGGTATGTGTATGCATTATTTATATTCATTGCTGAGCTGGGAAGGGGAAAGCTCCAGTTCATTGTGCCAGCCACGTACAGTAGGGATCTTATCTGGGTTTACCAGAAACACAGAACAGGGTGGGGGACTGGGGTGGGGTGGGAAAGGAGACAAATCAAAGTAGCTGCTTTGATACAAATGAAGGCAGGGAGATAAAAGCTGAATTACTTGAAGTTACTTGAATAGTCTCATCTTAAAACTGCAAGAACCCGTGAGTCGCTATATACTTTTAATTTTTAAACAGAATAAAACCAACAGGCCTGATTCTCCTTTGGGCACAATTTCCATTGAGATGTAGCCCCATCTGTGCTACTTAGAGGACAAGGCCCTCTTTATCCAAAACTGATGCAGTTGGTGTTGTTTGCTGTAGGATATGGTTTGGAATAGAGGAAAGGTTAGTGCAGAGAAAATAGTGAAGGAGGAATAGAGTGTGCAGTAGAACAGGTCAAGTAGGATGGAAGAAAAGAGCGTTCTTTGGTACAAAGAAATCAGCTAAAAGCTGGCTTTAGGCATAAGTCAATGACTGGGAGGCGGGATGTGTGAATTCGGTTTCTACTGGCTTTTTTTCTTTTTAATCATGTAACGCATAAAGTTGAGAGTTATTAAAAGAAGGCAGGTCATGTTTTAAAGAGGAAAGTTCTACCTAAAACTGTTACAATTTTAAGGAGTCAAAGCAAATCAGAACAGTTTAACAGATCCGAAATGTAATTCCCCATGAGGTTCACATCTGATTTTGTCTAGTGCTTACCACAAGACATAATTATTCAGGGTTTCCTACTGTCCTCCTGTGTAGCCTGGTTGCATTCAGTTGATGAGGCAGAGTTACTGTGCATGTGATATGTGTGTTGGGATGAGGGTTGATCCATCAGTTGAAGGGCTGCAAAATTGTCTAAAATAGTTTTTAAAAAGGTAATGGGAGAAAGGTTTTGGAAACAAAAGGCTAATCACATCAGTAGCTTAGTTAAAAAAATAAGTCTGAATACAAGTGAAGTGAATGAATGAGAATGTTTTAAGAGGGAATGTTTAGCATAGAACAAACCACCTTCTGAAGAGTATGAGAAAAGGAAGATTCAATACTGGGCAAAAAAATCCTTAGTTTGTCATCTTCGGTCATTTTCCACAAAAATTTTACCAGGAGCACTTTTACAAGACTTTAATAGTCCTAAGTTTAATGGTCATACAAAAACAGTAAAGAGAGTACGTCTGAATTGATTTTGATGAAACCACTTTGTATTACAAATCAATCATTTCACAGAGACCCTAAATAAATATATATACACTAATTTTTTTACCAGAATGGTGAGGCAATACTTTAAATACAGAACAAACACAGAACAATCCCATTAGAGTACAGTCTTCTTTTGCTTAATTTTCTAGTTTACATTTAGCAGATTGAAACCCAAATAGAGAGATTCCCTATGAAGAAAAGAGTTCATAACAAACGTGGGAGTCAGAGGAAGATGAATGGCGGGGATCCCTGTAGCACTGCAGGTGTGCCATTAAGGCACCTCTCTAGAGGACAAGCCGCAGAGTGAAGGGAACATCACTCACCTCTTGAGACAGGATACGGTATGTGCACCAGGTAACTGCTGAACCGTCATTTCAACCTACTGTTCTGCTGCTTGCACTGATGTTATGAAAATGATTTCTTAAGTTATACAGCTGTGTTCTGAAAAAATAACATTTTCCCCTTTTCTTGTTTCTTTTTTTTTTCTTTTTTTTTCCCCTTTCTGTTGTTGTTGTTGTTGTGGCAGCATAGAGGGCATGGAATAGTTGTAGCAAATAAAGCATATGTTTGCTTTTGCCAAAGGTCAGTGATTGAGTGCATTTGCTGCAATGGTGGCAGATAGAGAAATACTGTAGGTTATGACTTAAAGAATTAAAAAAAAAAAATTAAGAAGGTTACAGTGTAACTATTTTGGTACTAGCACCAGTTCATGCTGGCAGAAAAGACAATGGTTTATGGACTTGCATCCATTTTGTATTTTTGTAATATTTGTAAATATGAACTTTTTAAATTGTTGCAAATATGGTTTCTTTTGTAAAATGTTTTCAAAGTTTACATTAAATCCAAGCCTTTGTATATTTTAGAGCTGTGCAACACTTTAAGTCTTGTATTTATTTTTAGTAAAAACGGTGACAGTTTCATTGTGAACCCCTCTCAAAAAATGTGTTGGAAAAGTTTGATTACCTAGACAGTGTGTATAGAAACTGCAAATAAACGTGACTGCAACTGAATCACACGTTCTCCTTACTTTCTTGTAATGAGATGTGAAGTCTAATCTACAGACTACAAGTATGCTATTTCCCAATGTCACTCTCAGCACATTACACATTTCAAACCTATTTAATTACACTTTCTCTTCAACTTATTTTTTTTTCATAAGCTGAGTAAGGTAAAATGTCTATGCAAACTGTTGCTCACTTTAAGTGCCCACCAGTACAACTCTGCCAGGATCTAGTAACTGCTGAATTCACCCCACAACTTTTACAGTTAAGAAAAGGCTAAGAGGAAGAAAGCTGGGATGAAAATTTGAGAGACCACTACTTTATGTTCAGCTGGAAAAGAAAACAATTTGCAATACTTCAGACTCAAGACACAGAGAATCCAGGGACTGGATCTTACCAGATAAAGCAAGCCTTGGGCAAAAGGGAGGCCACAGATTATAAACCCAAACTCTGAAGAGCAAACACTACTTCATTCTAAAATGGTTCAATTATCAGGAGATTGAGATGTCAGGATATGGAAGCTAAGTGTTTAAACAATAGCCCCTCACAGGTCTCTTTTTGAAAATGGAGATTAAAATGCACATCATGAAACTTTGGTTTCAGCTGCCATCTTTTAAGTAGCCTTGGAACACTGTACTTGGTGCGCAAAAACTGCATATGGAAAAAAAGGCTGATATGTGCAGGTGTGGTGTTATATAAAGAGGGTGAAAAAAGAGGAACTTTGGGGAATGCTGCTGGGCTATCTGCAGTAATAGTTTGCAATTGTATGAGGATTGTCCCAATGATGTGGTAGCCTTCGAGTAGCCTCCAATGTGATTCAGTCTGCATAACATTTAACCAAATGATGATGTAGTTAATGACTATATAGATAATTTCCTGTTGTCTTGTGTGCCTTTCCTATCCCAAAACCACAGGTAAGTAAGATCCATAGGAAAAGCTTAGCTGGTAGGGACAGACACATGCTGGTTTTTATCTGCTCACTGTATATCTGAATTTTTTTATGCTCGGTGGAAGAAAAGACTACATAAAATGTATCCAGTGCTTTTTTACAAATGCAAGGTTGTCAGGTCCCAAGAGGGCAATTCTGGTCTGGGATAGCCACAAAATGTTGGACCTTAGATGGCAGTCATGGACTGCCTACTCAGAGGTACATTTGGGATACCCTTGAGCTAAATTATGGTGAAACAATGCAAAATGAACAATTAAAAAGTTTTATTTACTGCAGCAATTATTTAAATCTTATGATAACAGCCTGTGGTAGCGATGATTTAAATATTTCTGAACAGCACACAGCAACAGCGATTTCTCAACAGCCCGTGGACTGAACTTTTCTGGAGAGGATGAAAGGAAGAAGGAATCCACCACTGTGGATACCACTGTAGTCTGTTTCAAAATACTCTTACTCTTTTAATATTCATTACTCTCTAATGGTGGGTACCACCAATCAATCATAGTACAGCCTAAGTAAAATTTGTTAATATACCTGGTTACAATTTCCTTGATCTTTTCAAGGACTAATGTCTTCTATTACGTCGCAACAACTTTGTGCCCACAAATTACCCCATTCTTAGACCACCCTGGCAGTAAAATGACTACTGATGTCATATTGGATAGACTTGGGTTTGGACAAATAACTGAGCCATAGCTTCAGCACTTTTACTATGCTTTCTCCAATAAGCCATGCTACTGCTTCAGCCTCAGTAAGACCTGAAAGTACTTCCACCCTGACCAGCACATGTTGTTTTCTTTCTGATTCCTTGAAAGGACTTATATAATCTATTTACCATGTCTCCCATAGAGTCTTGTTAGCTTCTGATAAAGTGCAGGGGGGTCTCGTAGGGAGTGGTAATGAAGGCATGCACTCCACAGCTCCGAAGTCACTAGCACCCCTGGACTCCCAGCTTCTCTGAAGAAATCTTGTAACTCCTGAGTGGCCACATTTAACATACTTAACTGTTGCAAAGGTTTCCATTTTTCTTCCTCCACTCCTGCTCTTACCACTACCACTGTGAGGTGATAGTTTAATTTTGAAATAAGAATGCCTCAATATTGTTTCATTTTATTTCTTGAACTGTGGTTATAAACTGTGATTTATAACTGTGGTTATAAATCTGGTATTTGATGTTGTTGGGGGTTAGATTTTTTTTCCTTTTGTTTTCTTAGGGAATTTTTTCCCATTTTTTGCTAAGAAACAATAACGACCAGTACTTAAAAGAGACAAAGGATGTAGCCACGGAGGAGGGGGAGGAGTGCCTCTGGCTGCTACTTTCCTACCTGGGGGTTTTTTCTCTTGGGAAGGACAGAGCTACCACGAGATTTTGGACTCGGGGGAAGAGGCTGGGTGCAGCCTCCAGCTCTCTCTTGCTCTCGACATTGGAGGGGAGACAGGCTGCAGTTGCTGTGGGGAGAATTCGCCACCACTGCAGGGTTCCATCTCCTGCTTTCTGTCTTCTCCTACCATGAGTGGAGCTCTGCTCGTAAGAGCAGCCACTGCACTGGGACCTTATTAACACCCTACCTCTCTAGAAAGGATGTTCACCATCTACTCAGGTGCCTCAGGAGAAAACCCAGGACCCCGAGCCCACCAAAGGGAGCTTCTCCTAGCTGTGTTCAGGAGCTGGGCTGCCGCTGCCCAGCCCCACCACTTCTGTGCCTCTGCTCCAGGTTTTTCACTACACCATAGGCCCACACCCCCTGCCTGCCAGGACACCCCATGGCTCCTGCTCCAGCTGCGGAGTTTCTGATACATCTCGCTTACTACTCCAGGATCTGCTCATCTCTGCTGTTCCAGCTTGCTGCTTCCAAGGTTCCTGCTACAGCTCAGTTCATTATCCAGAGGGGCACCGAGAGCAGCTGGCCTGGGGCTTGGTAAAGCAGGCCCCTTTCCCATCCCTTCCATTACCAACCTGCAGAGAGACGGCTGAGCTCGCGCCACAGCGCCCCCTGCAGGCGCGGGGGACCTTCGCAGCCGCGCTGCCCGGCCGGGAGCCACCAGCGCCCCTGCCGGCCGTGAGCGGAACTGCACCCACGGGGAAAGTGCCCGCGGCCGAGAGAGGCTGGCACTGGCTTCTGGTTCTGTTTGTTGTTGCTGCCACTGTTGCTGTTTGCCTTATACATACATATATACATACTAGTAAAGAACTCTTATTCCTTTTCCCATCTCTTTGCCTGAAAGCCCCCTAATTTCAAAGTTATAATAATTCGGAGGGAAGGGGGCCATATTCTCCATTCCAAGGGAGGTTCCTTGGCAGACACCTATCTTTCAAACCAAGACAGATGTTGAATGGAAAAGTACCAGAAGGACACACACTCTAGGAGCTGTGACATGCAAGCACGTGCACGGGCAGCAAGTCCTCATGAAGCAGAGGAGATTGCTGAGAACTCTGAACAAGCAGCCCCTTTCAGAAGTAAAAAAGGGTTCTCTCTCTGGAGAGATTTTCCAGCAGCCTACTGGGGGAAGAAAGCCTCCACTCCTAGACTCTAAACCAACCCCCCTAGAGAGGGGGCAACCCCTGCTCCTGGGGGAGGATTCTCCAGACTATGCAATAATCTTTCTCAGGTGATCACACCATGGGAGGAGCTATGTGGTATATAAACAATCACAGAGTGCATCACACGAGCCTGCTACAGCCTGCCAGAGCCTGCTGAATCTGGTCCCTGCTTGCTCTAGGCTAGCTGTGCCCTGCCACCTACCGCCTGCCCAATTGACTGCTGCCAAGCCCTGCACCTAGGCTTTGCTCCTGGCCTTAGCCCTTGCCCTCTCTCACCCATGCTTTGCTGACCCTTCTCACCCAGCCTTTGCTCCTGCTCCACTGTCCCTGTCCACGATCCTGGCTCTCCTATCCAGCTGTTCCCACAGCTCTCTACCCGCGATCCTGCTTCAGCCTGCCACAATCCTACCATGATCCTGCCTGCTGCTCTACCACCTTCTCCTGCCCAAGCATCCCGCCACTCGCTGATGCAGGAGACATGCTGCCAGCAGACCATGAAAACTGCACCTCTCCTCCAAAGTGCTGCGCAGACTCCCCCGGCTCGCAATACACACAACATCGATGGTACATCGCAACATCTTGCTGGTAAACACCCTGTCTCTCTCTGTCTCTTCCTCTTTTCCCTGCCTTCTCTATCGTCTTCTTTTACAGCCACTTATTTTTCCTCATTAATAAATGGTTCACAGATATATTATTGACCTTTTTTGCATCAAATGTCACCCTAGGCATTCATTTAAAAGAATCCTTCACACTTCTCCACAGCGGACATTTAACGTTGTTAGAAGTAGGATGCTCTGGTGAAAGATATTTTATGTGTTTTGAACCAGTTAGTGTGTATTGTAGAAAGAGTTCTATACAGTAGTTTCTCTATACTGAGAAACAGTAAAGGTGTGACCCTCCCTGAAAAATATTGTGCCTGCAACTGATCCTTTAGAAAACCAGATGATCTGTGCTCTGGGAGAGTGTGGTTGGGGCATTTGGGGATTACAGCTGTAGCTCTCTCCAGGAAGTAGTGTGCCCTTAACTAAGGGTAATGGAAATCTATTGCGTAGTTTTGGGGAATGCATTTTAGGTCAGGCATTGGGAAATTATAAGATCTGACTCTCCCCGAGAAAAGTGGCCATCCAAAAACTGATAAGGACTGGCAATGGATGTCATTGCCTGAGAGGAGGAATGGGACAGTAACATGTCTAGACCCCTATTTGATTTCTTATAAACTTTTTGTGGTAGACTCTCTGTGCCTGGTCTTGAGTGGGCTAGAGAGAACTGGCAGAGTGTGCTGGACTGCATTGTTGCGCTGCAGCTTAAAGCAAAATCTAAACCAGAAAGGGGCAAAGCAGCCATCTGTGTTGTTCTAGGGGCTACACTGGCTGCTGCCGCAGAAGAACGGGCAGCATGCAGCAGCTAAGAGACCGTAGTAATGGAGTCCCTGAAGGCATTGGTGCAATCCCAACACGTTTGAGTTGCAGACTTGGAAGGAAGGCTAGAGGAAGAAAAGGCACAAAATATTAACTTACGAGTTTTACGAGAGCAATCAGTGAGGGGGTCCAACAAGCCAGTGGATGCCGAAGTGTGCTTGGAAGATGCAGGAACCAAATCGGTTGCTCCCATCTATCCATGGAAAGTGTTAGCAGAGGCACAGCTTCAAGCAGACACCACACTCTACGTGCACCCTTTAGTAAAAACACAGTACCTGTATGAAAAGGATCAGGATCAAGTCCCTCTCACTACTGTAAGGAAGTCCCATTTATGGCCATATAACTGGCAAAGTTAAAAAACTATTCTGGTCACTACCCCAGGGAATCCAAGACAGAGTAGGTGTGGAAAATATCTCTGAGCTGGGGTACCTGTTCCTCTTAAACAAAAAGGAAGCCAACAGATACTGCGATGGTGGCATATTCCTCACAACCAGGGACTGCCAAGCTTCCCAGTCACTAACCCAGAGGGAGGCTTATTAGGCCAGAGAGTTAAACTCCCTAGAAAGCGACAACCCAGTCACTACAGAGGGAACTACTGACCAGCTGATAGAAAGCGTCCAAAAAGCGGTGTGCATACAAATGATGTATGACCACAAATTGGTGCCCTTTCAGGGTACTTTTCAGACCCCATGGTAGTGCTAGTGGACCCTAAAAGGATGATCCCATTGATTAATAAGCTCTTCAACTCCCTGAAACCAACTGGCATTCCATTTCAGGGAAAAATCCTGGCTTAGTTCCCCAAAGAGAGTCACTGCTGCTTTAGACGAATCTACCACCTCCTTTGCAGGGAATACCCCTGCCCAAGAAGGCCAAGTGTGGATTTGGGGAGAGTCACCCAGGAATTAATAAACTTCAGGCAAAAACCAGTTAAGTTGCTAGCCAGCAAGCCCAAGACTTGTGGGCCGACACACACCTGAATTAGCCTGAGATTGTCTCCTAGGATTCCCCCCATTCAAACCAGGGAGGACAGGACCACCCCTTCACAAGACAGGTGCCGTGGTTGCAGGGTCAGCGGAAGAAATCCTGGAAAGGCCAATGGACAGTATCCCCACAGACAGGGTAGCGAAATTAGTGCCGGGATGGCCAAACAGGATGCCCAAAAAGGCGACTGCAGAGAAATGTGACATAAGCCTCAGTGTGCCCCCCCCTTGATAGACCTTAGAGACAAGAATGCACTGGAGAATGCCAAACACGGAAATTAGAAGCCTCTTCCCACATAGATGTGAGAGGGGGGGTTTGAGGCTGAATTAGGCAACTCACCAACAAGTTGAAAACCTGAGAAATCCCAGTTGATAAAGTTAGGATTGAAAATTACCATCTCAGGACTGAGGCCGACCACCTTTGGCCTCTGCTTGCTGCAGCAAAGCATAGAGAGAAACTTGCTGAAGGAATTTCAGGAGAAATATTCAAGTAGACTGGAGAACTGAAATTAAAATGACAATAAATCTCAATCCTTTCATTGAAGATGGAAATCAATTGAGGTAAAGTACCTCTCAGAGACATCACTTCTTTGTTGTAGCAGAAGTAGATAAAACATGGTACCTCTCAAGGTGTGAGGCGTAGGACTTCAGAATTTACCTAGTAAGGTGCCCCAGAGAAGACCACTCCTGTGTTGCAGTGTGTTTGTTGAACTGTGTTTGCTGCAATACTGCTTGGCACCGTGAATGAAAAGTCTTTGGTTTGGACTATGGATCAACATGAAAATTCTTTGGTTTGGACTACGGATCACAGTTCTGATACTATGTGTATTGGTAAATGTAGTTATAATACACTGTTTATGTGTTCATGGTTATTTGCTTTGTGCATATCTTTGTCTCTAGATAGAGGTATAGGCCTTGAGTCCCAGTGTCGGGCTCCGGCATGATTAGCCATGGTATGATTCTTTCTTGGCGATGGTATGGCCATGGTATGGTGGTTGTATGGCCCTCTCATGGCGATGGTATGGCCCGTGCTTGGCGATGGTACAGCCGCACGGTGCACTCCTATCTTGCGACAGAGACTTCTATAGTCTCCTGGTCCCACCCATGACCGCCCACTGCTCAGCCCCCATGGTCCTGGTTGATTGGTGGTGTCTCAGGATGAGGTAATGTCCTCCTGCCAACCAAAACAAGATGGCGGACCGTGGGAACAAAACAAAATGGCGGACCTGTGGGAACAAACCAAAATGGTAGACCTGTGGTCAGGAATTAAGATGATCCTTTTAAAACAGAAATAATATGATAAAGGGAACAAATACAACAATAACATACCAAAACAATAAAACACAAAAATGGCACCTGTGTATTAAAGCAAATAAAACAAATCACTAAGGTAAACCACAAACTAATTTGATTTAAAGCGGCAAATAAAATAATAAAATACTAGCAATGATGGACCACAATAAACCAAATAAAACGTAATCGCACACAAAAATAAGACAATCCTTGAAATTTAATATGCACCAGAGCAACATAACACGCTGAATAATTAACTAAAGCTTTACTTAAATTTTAATAAAAGAATTAATGTGGCAGTGTCTCCACCCAGAAAATTAAGATGGCGGCCTTCCCACCCGAGAATTAAAAATGGTGGTTTTCCTGCCCCACAAGTTAAAGTGAGTTTTCCTGTCCCATGAATTCAAGCAGGAGCTTCCCGTCTGAAACTTTTATGTTTTTGTGGTTTTCCCCCTTTTGGGAGAAACCCTTCCTTTTAATTAAACCAATTAAAGTATTACAAACAATACTTCTGCATTAAAAAAAATCACTAAAGTAAATCACAAACTAATGTGGTTCAAAGTCACAAATGAAATAAATGTACTGTCAATTATAAAGCATAATAAAACAATTAAAAATACCACCACACATAAATTAGGATAAATTCTTAGAATCAAATACTCACAAAGAGAGTACAACATGCAGATAACTAATTAAAGCCTTATTTAAATTTTAATAAAAAATTAATGTGACAGTTTCCCATCTCGTCAAATAGTGGCGGTTTCCTGTTCCAAAGAGAAAGAGAGGAAGTTAAAATGGTGGCTTTCCCACCCAGAGAAAGAGAAGGCAGAAAGTTAAAATGTTGGCTTTTCCCACTGAGAGAGAAGAAGAAGAGAGTTAAGATGGTGGCTTTTCCCGTCAAGAGAGAAAGAGAGAAAAGGGAAGTTAAAATCACGGTTTTCCCACCTAGGGAGAAAAGGGGGAGAAGAAAGTTAAAATGGCAGATTTCTCGCCAAGAGAAAGGGAAAAGACAAAAATTAAAAGCACTGTCTGGAATCCAGATAAAATTTCGGAAATAAAATGTGAGAATCGCGTGCACTCCCTATGGGATACTATTAAGATGTGAGAGTCGCACGCAGTCACACACACTCCCTATAAAATGTGTTTTCTCTCCCCAGTGTGAGCTTGCATCCACCCTCAATCGCCTCCCCGTATCCCTAAGGAGTGATCCCTCATGGTGCGCCCTAGACTGTGAGTCTGTTCAATCAGGCCCTCACTCATACCAGGGACAGCCAGACCCCACACACTCTCTCACAAACAGACCCTACATTGGGAGGTCCCCTATAAAAGAAAATTATATGGCTCCCAGAAAGGAGTGATTCCCTAACCAGGTGTCCCTTTAAAAAGGGGCTAGGCCTCACCAGGTTCCTGCTGGGGGCGGTCTCCTCTTGAATGCCGTGATCCAGGAATGTCCCAAAGCTCCAGGGGAAAAGAGAAAGTAGTAATCCAAAATAAAAATAAAAATACAAAAATACAAAAATCCCTGGAATTTGGGCAAAAAAGATGGATCCCGGACGAGCGCCCAAAAGAGTTGTCAGAAATAAGACAACTCTCGTTTCTTAAAAATTAAGAAACGAGAGTTGTCTTGTTTCTGANAGATGGATCCCGGACGAGCGCCCAAAAGAGTTGTCAGAAATAAGACAACTCAATAGAAAAGAGAATGGGAACATGGGGAGGGGAGAAATTCAAAGGGAGGGTGAGCACAGTCAGTTTTTACAGAAGTGGGATTGGGGTGGAAACAGTCTCAGGGCCAATAGAAAAGAGAATGGGAGGTGTCATAGGCGGGATTACGCACAACCATCCAATGAGAGGAAACATGGGGAGGGGAGAAATTCAAAGGGACCAATGAGGCATTGAGGGGAGAAGAACTTTCTGGAAAGGGGAGAAGAAAGGGCTGGAGTATATAGAGGACTGACAACCAGAACAGGGCATATACAATGCAGAAAGGGGAGGTGAAACAGCAAACTAATTGACAGTATCTTTAGTAGGGGTAAACCAAGTACAGGGGGCAAGGAACACCACCACATCTCCCCCATTTTTTTTAAAAAAGTAAGAAAACCTAACAAATATATTTAAATCTTAACAAAACTCTAAACTGAAGCCTTTGTCTTCATTCCACCACGATGATTCTTCATTAGCAGTAGCTACGGCTACATGGATGGAGCTCCAGTCACTGGCGTGCTTCAACGAAAAAATTTTTTCAACGGCTTTGACTAACAGTCCCTTAAGACACCCAAAAATTAAAAAAATAATAACAGCAACAGTAATCCATAAGACAGTCTTAATAACTGATTAAATCCATCTTGACAATCCCCAGTTTTTCAAGATACTATCAAGCCGGTCCTCTGATTCCCTTCTGGTATCGGTGACCATCTTCTTGATTACCTGGATGGAGGCGTGTATGCTTTCACTGTGCAACAACAGATTAAAGCAGCACATCCCCTCAAATTCTTGGCACCCGTGGCCATGCCCTAAAAGTAAAAAGTCAATGGCAGCACAATTTTGCAAAGCGGCCTTCTTAGTGACTTCACCTTTGAGGAGGTCGCTCAGCGCAGTTGATAAAAGATTCGCTTGTTTAGCCACCCAACACTCTATGGTGCCTAATTCCCCTTAGAGCTTTCACCACTGCTACCCAGGGTAAAAAGACGGACACGGCAGACTTTTTTAGGTGGGACCAATGAATAATTTTGGAATCACAATTTTTGTCTAATTCTGTAATATCTCTTTTTTCACGAGCCAATCAAGTTTTATTACTCTAATTAATAATTTGGGTCATGTTGGGGGTAAACAGCATCAACTGACCTAGGGTACATGGACCGCTGTTAATACGAGAGGGGATTCCTGCCCAAGCCCGACCCCCGCAAATAAGGAATTCTCCCTGTGGCACTTTTTTAGGATGGTCGGTGAATGCTGAGAGGGAGAACTCAGTGACGTTGCACCATTGTAGGTAGGTGTATTGCCTGTGATGGGTATTAATGATGGTATATTTTTCTCCCTCTTCTTCTGCCTTGTAGTAGAAATGAAGGCAGAAGGGAGCTGGTGCAGACCCCAGGAGTTCGAGCTCCTGTGGTTCTCTTATGGCAGTGGGCAAGATCTTCACCCAGGCGTCCCACCTTTGCAGGGGAGTGGCTAGAGGTGGACCCTGTTTGAGCTCAGGGTATTGGGTGTAGGGAATCCCCACTAGGCAGATAAAGAGTCACTTGCTACTGTCATAGATAGGCATAGGTGGTCTTGCTGTAATGCATTGGCCAGGATAACCCACATGTTCTCCCGGGGCTGGGGGACGAGCCACTCTGATGATGGTGGTATTATCCAGGGAATCACGATGGCCAGGAACCAGAGGCTATCGCTGGCTGCCATGACTGCTGGGATCGTTTCTAAAAGGAAACAGAACAAAAGAAATAAAGGAAAAACTTACGATTAAGGGAACTTATAAAAGGTATTTTCAGGGGGTAAAGGAGCAGGATTTCCCATCTCCTTTCGGCGCCACCGTCTCCACGCCGCAACTGAAATGTACTGGCGCCATGCAGTCTTTGGCCCAACAGCCTCTCTGTCCGCACCTGTAACAAATCTTTCCACCTCCTTGGTGCTCCCTGGCTCTAGTCTCAGGACTGGGCCCAGTATGCAGCTAGCCAGTATCACAATACGTAGTAAAAGACCACACTGACTCCAGATGAAAAACAGGCAGAAGTCCAAACTTTACTGATTTTCAGAAGGATTTTTATAAGGTAGATCACAAATGTGCTAAATGTCACAAAGCCATTGGTTCTGTGGGCTAGCCACCCCGCAAGAGACTGAGCTAAAAATCTAGCACGTAGCAGAAAGATGTTTTCCTAACAAATGTTCTCTATCTGAGAAAAACAATTTGCAAGTGCCAGAAGTTTTCAAAACAGTAGTATTATTTTGGCTAAAATATATGGGAAAGAAATAGTTCTCACAGAACACTGCAGAACTGAGATTTTCCTAGCTAAAACTTTCTCAGCACCGACAAGTTGGGCCTGATCCTGAGGTTTAGCCAATTCCCCTTCACCGGTAAGATGTTCTATTGTTAAAGAACTGGAGCAGCAAAAGGGCATGCCTCCGTTTCTGTGTTCCAGCTTCCAGGCCTGTCACCTCCGGCTCTGATGTTGTGGGAACCGGAAGGTGGGCATAGGAACTGGAAGTTGGAAGGGGTGGGTGGAGCCACTGGAGACCAGGGTGGAGTCAGGGCAGGAAGAGGCGGAGTTAGGGCAATGGGCAGGGCACAATGCTGAAAGGGAGGGGTTTGAGGGGCAGGAGGAGCTTGGGACCGGCTATTAAAGAGGAAGTCTGGGGGAGGGGACAGGAGGGGGCTACAGTAAGAAGAGAGAAAAGGATTCTGGGGACAAGAAACCTAGATATGGCCACCGCCATTTTGTGGAACCAGGAACCAGGAAAAAGGCATTGGAGCTACCATTTTGTGGGACAATGACAGGGGACTTTTCAACCAGGAAAGAGGGAGTGGAAAGAGGTGTCAGAGACTGGTCCTGAGTCACAGACATCTCTGTGACAGGGCAAGGGTACTGGGGAGATCTAGGAGAGACAGGGAGACAGTGGCAGCCCTATGCCTCATGGCAGGATGCATCTCCTGGTCTTCCCTGCTTTGGGGACAAAGATTTAGGGACTGGGGAGTGGGAAGACGGAATAGGGGAAGCAACATGTACAACTAGGGGTGATTGGCTCAGCTCTTCCTCTATTTTCATCTGTATCTTAACTGAATTATAAGTTAAAGGCAAGAGAGAGAAAAACTTAACAACAGGTGTCCCAGCTACACCTTAATGCTGTTAATTTCCTGCCTACAGAATCCCAAAACAATAGAGATCTGAGTATCTGCAGGGGACACTTGGGGAAAATAAAGGAAGAGCTTCCAAACAAACTGCTTAACTAACCCTTAGAAAACTGTTTTCCCTCCTGCCAATAGGGTACCCACAACTTGGAAATAAATCCCCTTTTGGTGCACAGTTCAGTTTTGCACCCATGACTACACGCCAAACCTCTCCCTTGTCTATAATAAAAGAAAAAAATCAAAAGAAAAGGACCCAGGAACTAGCCAAGGGAGAACCTCCACCCCCTGGGAGGTTACTCACCACCAACACAACGGGCTGTCCCTGGAACTCAAGACTGCAGGCAAGGTCCTCCACCTAGACCGTACCTCTGCTTCCAAAAGGATTGTCAGTCTCCCCTGGGAGCACCACCAACCAAAAGGTGGTGTGCTTAACACAGGGGTAGCAGACGCCCAAGGGAGTCACTCTCAGGTCCTCAAAGGACACTGCGGACATCCATTTCTGATGACCCCTCTCAGTGTAAGAGGGGCCCCACACTGGGAACCAGCTCACGCTGTCGGAGCTGCTCAGTGGCTCACAGCATCGGGTCTGTGGCTGTTCTAGGACATGGGTGGATTTCATCCCACTCTGAGGGGCAGAGCTCCCGAGGTGCAAGACAATCCGCTAATGTGAGCAGAGGCAAGAGGCACGGAGGGGACTCTGGTATGGCATCCAAGGCAGTTTACTGTCCTCAGAGGCTCCAAGGACTGAAATCAAGCGGGGAGAGTGAGCACACCCATTTTATATGGGGGTGGAATCCGGGGTGGAAACAGTCTCAGGGCCAATAGAAGAAGAGAAGAGGAGGAGTCATAGGTGGGGTTACATAAAACCATCCAATGAGAGGAAACATGGGGAGGGGAGAAATTCAAAGGGACCAATGGGGCATCGAGAGGAGAAGAACTTTCTGGAAAGGGAAGGAGAAAGGGGTGGACTACACAGAGGATTAACAACCAGAACAAGGCATATACAATGCAGAAAGGGGAGGTGAAACAGCAAACTGGTTGACAGTATCTTAAGTAGGGCTAAACCAAGTATGGGGGACAAGGGACACTGCAACAGGGACCAAGTCTTTAAAGCAAAAATTATTTATTAATATCAACAAATCAGCTGAGTCAGGTGTGCTTCTCCTCCAAGAGGCGAACACACACCTCGTCAAAATGGCAACCTTTTTTGTGGCTGGGGGGGGCCCTGTTTAGGTACTCAGGGACTTAACACTCTTTCCCAACCGCCTACCCTTCCCCCAAAATCTCATTTCCCCTTCCTTCCTGTCTTTCTGCCTTTTTCAGTTTTATCTTCAATTTTCTTCTTTATTGGTTCCCAACAACACTTAACAGGTGCAAGAAACAGATCAAACCACATCTGAACTACAGCTAACAAAAAGTAGAAAACAGAATTAATGCTTTTTCTTCTTTTACTCCATAGTCCTTTTGGGCTGAAGCAAAATGCTGTTTCATCTCTCCCATCAACTAGAAAACTATTTTTATGAGTAACAGACATTCTAAGAATCTCTAAGGATATAGTATTCGATGACTAAACAGTTAAATTGATTTATATATTTAAAAGGCTGGCACAGGACTATTATACTACTAGTAGTACTTAATGCTCATCCTTTAATTTTCTCCTTTTAGGAAGTACCTCCTTTTGGTATTCATTGATGACTTAATCAGCAGCAGTCAGATGCCCCACCAGCTGCAGTATAATCTATTCCTGACTCTGCTACTTCACTGCTTAAACTGTTTCTTATTACTCCATTTAGCCTCTGGAGCCATTCAAAACCTGTTTCCAAATCTTTTCAGGAACTGCTTCCTTACATTCATACAAAATATTGACCTAACATAAAAAAGTTCCTTTGTTTCTTCAGAAAAAAAAATATATAAAGGGAATTCTGGCACTCCAGTTGTGTTAGTTTTAACAGGTGACTGCCTACAGTCTTTGGGAATTAGAGATGCAACTTGTGTGACCCATTTCAGATTTCCTTCTCCAAGACTCTCTGGTCAGTGTCTACACAGCATGACTGACAACTTCTGTAATATGATAAAGGATTCTTCCGTAGATCAGGAATATACAAAGGCAAAATCAGTCACGGTTCTGTAGATGAGGAATACATGAAGGCTGTATCATTCTGCTAACAGAACACTACATGTCATGCACCTGATTCTGCACTATATGAAGCACACAGAAGCTGAAGTTCCACAAAAACTGCACAATTTTACTGCCAAGATGCTAGAACCTGAAAAAGATGAGAAACTTTTAAGACCACTCTGGGCCTTTCTTAAAACATTTGGGGTTTGCAGTAATAGAATAGTGTGTTCAGACTGTCATGAATTAATTTACAAGTAAACATGACCCAGAATGTACCCAGATGAAAGTATACAAACACCTGAAAGTGTGACATCACTGATGCCTAAGAATTTTTGCTTTCTATACATTTTTTTAATCCCTTTAGCTTTGTAGACTGTTAATATGTGGTTGTAGCTTCTAGTACTTTTCCTACCCTTTCCCCCTACTTTTTAGAACAAGAAGCTAACCCTTCCACTACATTCTCAGGATTCTGTTTAGTCTTGCTTTTTAGTCCAGCAAGGACACTTCGTTTTGCACCATACATTGCAGACATAATAAAATGCTGGGCTAAAAGATCTAGGGGGGCTCCAATGGGGCATAACCCAAGGGGAAAATAACCTAACCAACTGCTCTTCTAATTGGACAATATCTGTTATATATACTAATTAATTAATCTCATAAAAATTGTACAAATCTGATTCTACCTGTACCCATAGCCATGGGGGAACTGGAAGCTTCCATTTAAGATCTGCTTTTTGTATTTTCCATATTAATATTGTCTGGAAAGTGTTTTTCTTTCTCAATTCAGGCAACAGTACTGCCTGTCCACATTGTAAATGCAGCCAACTTTGGTTGAGTAATAGATAAAAAATAGCATGAAGAAGCCAGCATTTTATTGACTATGTGAAGAAACCCTTTTTGAAAGGGCTCAGGTGATAGAAATTCCACCAAATGAGGAAGAAAATTTTGTCTATAAGGTCACAAAAAAATACATAGATGAAAGCAGAACAAATCTACTAAACAAAAGTTGGTAGCTACTAACTACTAAAAGTTGCTACTAACTAAAGTTAGTAGCACTCAGCAACTTTACCTTCTGGCATGGGATCTGGCAAGGATTACATGTCTGCCACCTCAGGCTGAGGACTCTGTAGTTTATGGAAACTGAATGGAACCTAGTGGTGAGCCATTTTATTTATCACAAAAGTAAACTCCATTATGCAAAAGTAGTACATATCTTGGGAAATACAGCTAAGATTTAGTCAGTGGCCTGGGTTACCAGCCTTTCCAGTATGAAGGTGTGGCTCAATGAATACAATATTCCTCCTGAAATTCTGTCTATGGGTCTGGCAACTGACAATCCAGAACACACAACACAACTCAGAAATTGTGTGGACATGTGCAAGTATTGGATCATGCAAAGAACTTGGAGCCTTTACTGCCTACAGTGCAGAATTCCTGCATCGAACTCCAACATCAGCAGCCCACATCACCTCCTGTTAATGCATCAAGCACTCAGCAAGCAGAAGCATAAAGCAGGATACATTTGGTCTAGAGAATGCATCCAATCCACAGAATTTCAACACAATAAAATTCTACTGAAAACTCTAATTCTTCTAAAACTACTTCTGGGAGTCATCCATGTGATGGTGTAGCTCAAACTAAGGAAGCAGAAAACTCTACCCTGCATCAGCATAATGTACTTGTTCAGGAGACAAACTTAATTTGCCTGACATTAAGCTAAGTCTATATTTGCAGAAAAGTCTCCATGTGTAAATTACAATGAAAAAGCCACTACTGTTCTCATGAAAGAGAAAAAAGGAGCACGGTGCACCTTACTACAGAACCAGAATATCCATATGTCTTTGCATTTTGAACACTGGGTTGAGTCTGAAAATGAAAGCCCTTTCCAGTTGGTATTGCAAAAGCACATTTCACTTCTGCAGAGACTGAGAAACAGGCTTACTTCTCAGAAGACAGTGCTACAGAAAGTGATGAATAGTTTGGAGATAGATCTTTCTCCTTTGATAAAAATGAGACACTTCAAAATAGTGTCTCTTGCGCCATACAAGGGAAACAAGTGTAATTGTTAAATAAAAATATTAGAGAATTAAAGAAGATATTAAGGAATATTAGAGAGTCAGAAGGGGAGACAGACTGGTGGAACCAAGGTCTGACCTCCCTGAGACAGGAGCAGCCACCAGAAATAATTCAAGATCAAAGGGAGCTCCTATCCATTCCCCACCAAGAAAGCAGCAGTTGTAAAGAAAGTAGAAAGGAGTAGTAGTCCACACTTGGGGTAGAAAGCAACACCTTTTTTCCCCCACCTCATCCCCCCAGGTCCATCTGCACAAGAGGTATGAGATTTTGCACATGGAAAGCCAGCCAAAAGATGAACAGAATAAAGGTCTAGTTGCAGCAAAAGTGCCACCACAATCTGTAAAGAAAAAAAAAAAGCCGGTGAGTACAAATCAGAGACCAAGACAACAAAGAGAATCGTATGACTGATGCATAGTTCAGGCAGCCTGATCAAGATGAGCCTATTGACAAAGCCTTCTTGCTTCAGCTACATAAGGCAGTGTGTTCACAAGCTCTTGTTCTGCTGAAAAACTAGCACCACAACCTGTAGGTGATTGAGGAGACTCCTGGACCCAATGTTCCAGGGCACCCAGGATCCCCCACAACCCTTCGATTTTGCCCTTAGACACATGCTTCCCTCACCCCTTAAGACCCCCTCAGCGCTATGGTCTTTCCAGCAGCCAGACAGGACTCCCCTGGTCCTCAGTAGCAAGGTGCCCCACCTTTAAACACATCCCTGACTCTGGAACCACCTCCCTACTTGCTAGACAATCCAGTTTGACCTTCATTAGTGCTCATACATTTACTCACACACCTGCACTCACTCCAAAACTGCACCATGGGCACATGGGCCCTCTACCCTGTCTGACTCTCATTACTGCACTCAGACCCTCATACATACATATACACACACATACCAAGGAAAAGCTAGAAAGACATCTACTACCACCAGAGTCTTGCTCCTCCCCAATTCACTTCAATCCATCCCTCTCCCTAATTTTCATTCATCTCCTTAACAGCACTTTCCACACGTCTCTTTCACTTGCTTCAAAGGGTCTTAGCTGAATCTGCAGGGATTGCCTCCCTTTTGCCTTGCATGGTCCTGCCAAACTGTACTTCCTTTGGTCCTGCAGGCTATTGTAGGGCACTTTGCTGCCCCAAACCATGAGCAGATCAGGTCCTATAACCACCCACACCCAGCGTTCTTACACTGTGTCACTGTATTTGAGGCATTGGAAGGTGCTGCCCAGGAATATGGTGGAGTCACCATCCCTCGAGGTGTTATAGAACAAGACTGAGTACGACGGTGCCATGATTTAGTTGATAACGTGGTGCCAGGTCACAGGTTGGGCTGCATGCTCTCAAAGTTTGTTTTTTCCAACCTAATTAATTCTGTGTTTCTTCCCGTCACCCCCTAAATATACCCCTAAAGAGATTCTTGTGCCTCCAAGGTGGTGCATGAGGATACCCGTGGGGTATCTGGGCAGGGCGTCTCCTGGACCCGCTGATCCCGAGCCCCGAGTCAAAAAATTAAGGGGCTTTGCAGACCACCAAAACTCAATGTGTTGATGTGGTAAGACAACCAGACGATCTTGTACCCTCAAACTGTGAATGGCACACGCAACAGGCTCTGCCCCCACGCAGAGCCCCGGGGAGAAGCTCGGAGCCCCGCATCCCCCAGGGGCCCAAGAAACCTGCATGAACCTGAGCTTGCTGCCCTCAACCGGGCCTCGACTAGCAAGAAACGTGGCAGCGCCAAGAAGCCGAGAAAGGTGCGGAGAAAGCCCAGGCACTTTCCGAAACTCGAGAGCCGCGCCCGGCAGCGTACCACCGGCGGGCTGCTGAGGGAGACGGCCCGCCGACGGACCAGCTGCTGCCACAGCGGGCCAGGGCGGAACGAGGGCTACTGCGGGAACGGGCCGGCTGGACCGCTGCTGCCGGGGCGGGCGAGCTGCTGAGGAAGCGGATGGCCTGGCCAGCTACTGAGGGAGTGGGCCAGCTGGCTAGCTGGATACTGAGGGAGCGGGCTGGCTGCTAAAGGAGCGGGCTAGCCGGCTCGCAGGATATTGCGGGAACGGACTAGCTGCTGCGGGAACGGACCGACTGTTTGCCTGGCTGCCGCAGGAGCAGACGGGCTGTTCGCCTAGCTAGTCGGCTCGCTGCCTGGCGATGGGCTGCGCCCACGTCGTGGCTGCTGAAGAAGGAGCGAGCGGCACCGCCCCCGCGCTCCGGTTTCCCAGGCGCGCCGAGCGCGCAGCCGCACTGCTCTGAAACAGTTTCTTGCTCACGTCGGAGGAAGCGCTTCCGTTTCCAACGCTGCATTCCGGCCACACCTGCCCGTGCCCGAACCCCGGCTCGCTCCGCTGCCCGGCTCGCCCGAGAAGGACACCGCGCACAGCCATCGCAGCAAGCCATGTCCGAGGAGGGTAAGGCTCCCGGCCGGGCGGCTCGCCCCGCTGAGGGTGGCGGGCGGGACGCGGCGCCGCCGGGGCGCGGGGAACGCTCCCTCATCGTTCGCAACAGCCCCAACGCCCGCTGCCGAGCCGGCCGGGCCACGCCCACCGCGCCCGTCGCTATTCGCCCGTTCCCGCGCGGCCGGCGCTGCCATTGGCTGCCGCTCCTGCCCGTCGCCGTCGCGTCAGCGCNCCGGGGGCTCTGTCCGGGAACGTGTGTTCCCGAGGCAGCACTATCGCGGAAGTTACTGCTCAGAAACAGTGCGACCCAGCCACAGCTTGGTTGCCTCCGTTCCAGTGTTGATGGTGGAAAGCTTTTGCTTTCCATAGTCCTCAAGTGGACGTAGTGGCAAAATGCTGGGGAGACTTTGCCGTGGAACAGCAGGGTCCCGGCTCTGACAGGTTCCCCCAGCGCTGCAGTTACTTGGATACAAAAGCTGAGTAAGGGAGAGATGAATGATGCTGTTAAAGTGAGAGACCCGACCTAATGATTTTTATATCAGTGCACAGCGTGACTTGGGTGTCTTAAGACTCAGACACTTTCCGTTTGCGCCCAAGCAGGTCTATTTCTGCCAACTACCTGCTTCACCTTGCCCTCCAGAGAGGTGACGTTTATACAGACTCAGATTAGTTTATGCTCATTTGGCTCGTTGTCACAGAGCTACCCTCTAAAGAAGTTCCGGTTGTGTCTTGCTCAGATGCCAAATTTCCGTGTATGGCTTCACTGTTCAAGGAACTTTTCTGATTAAGAAATAGCCAGTTCAGTTCACTGTGCAGTTCTACAAGCGTCAACATGAATTAAAGGCATAGGACTGAGATACTGGAGGGTGGGAGCATGGTAGTCATGATATAATCCTTGTTAAATAAACATACACAGTGATGTGTTTGTTGGTTTTTCTCCTTTGTTCTCAATTGTCTGGTTTCCTGGTTGGCTTTTTCTGTAACTCAGTAATCCTAGCAAATACTTAGACCGTACTAATCCCTGGCAATTGAAAAGATATGTCATTAATAATACCAATCAAAAGTTCAATCAAAAGTTGCAGTACGAGTTCCAGTCTTAATAAACACCAGAGGTCTTTGTGTGAGAATGGTTTTACCTTGACTTTGAGTGGCCTTATCGTCTCAGTGATCCAAATATGATATATAAAGGCACAAGAAATCTGGTTTTATTGTTTTGCTTCTTTCCGTAGTAATTGGTTTATCTGACCTTAACATGAGTTTCTGTTGTCTTAGTTTATTGCAAATTCTGACAACAGCATTCTAAGTTAACTGTTTCAGTGTTCAGAGGCTGTTGTTAAGCATTTTATCTCTGGTAGAGTATTCTGGTGTCTCTGATTTATGGCAACATATCTAGAGGAAAAACAAAATAATCAGAAATATGCTAAATTCAAGGATGTGACTTGAGGTGAGTGCTACCATTTTTTTCTGAGTGCAGCATCTAAACATCTTTGTAAAATCTGGTTTGATTTACACAGAGCTTCCATGGCTGGCTGTTGCACCTGGGAGTATTGAGATCATGTTTGCAGAAATACAGAGGTGTGTCTAACCGAACTCTTAGAAAATGAAGAAAACCCACTAGATTTCTGTGAAAAGTTTTTAGTGATTTTGCAAGAAGCCTTCCAGGAACTCTTTAGTAGAGATTGAGATAGGATTTGGTACTAATTGTTCCTTTCAGCCATCTCTCTCATCTACCTCCCTTTACCATTCTGTACTTGATTAGTCACTTATATTTGTGTTTCTGCAACAAGGGAGAGCATTCATCAGGTAATGTCTGATCAGTACAAGTCTTCCCTAATTCCACGGGCTTATGTGATGTATTTTATTAGAAACATACTTGGGGAAAGAAAAAAATAGTCTGTCATCTTGTCTTCAGACTTCAGCTGATGCACCAGATCTGGTTGTATTTTTGTGCTTGTAGCTCTCATGATTGTAGGATGCAGAAATCTGTTTCAAACTCTCAGTTATGTCTGCAGTGAGAGTGGGTTAATAGGCAAATGATTACTTAGAGTTGTGATGGGATGATATTAAGCCTGAAAGGCACTGTTGTCCCTGGGGTCTCCCTTGTGTTAGGTCACCTTTTTGTGTATGTTAGTTCGAATGGCACACCCTAAATATCAAAGGATCTAATTGTGATTCAAGGAAGTTAGCTGTCTCCTTTTGTGGCTTAGTTTCAATTCAGGTAAGTTCTTTATTTTTTTGGGTGGGGTTGTTTTGCTTGATTGGTTTTGGTATGTAATTCATAGCTGCTGCAGAGTTTTTTGAGCTTTAATGTTTTTCTTTTTAACTCTGCCTTTGAAAGAGTTGAAATCTGTTGTTTGTTTGCTTGGCTTTAGTGTTTCTTGATGTTTAATACCAATATCTTTCCATCTTTAAATTATTTTAGAGAAAATAATTCATTTGTCTGTGGCCTGTCAGTGTCCTATCCTTGGTGGTGGCGGTCTGTGTGTGTCCCAATTTTCTTAATATTGTAGTTCGGTTGTATTAATCTTTCATTCCTACATTTCATATTTTTCTTTTTGTATTCAGCTCTTTTCAGCAGTGGTTGGATTATTTGGGGATAGGTGACTGAGTGGTAGTAAAAAGATAGACTTTTTACATACGTTGCAGTATGTTGAGCAAATGACAGCATTTCCAAAGAAGAGAGGAAATGTTCAAGTCCCAATTACTTTTAAATAAATCTTCCTGTTGGTTACTGCATATAAACTCTTGGTGATGCTTGGCTTCACAATACTGCATAAAAGGCTGTAATTTAATATAGTGCAGGATTAGATACAGAGTTGGACTTTCTGAGTGCAAATAATTCAAGTGTAAGTGCCTTTAACATATTGCAAGTACCTGCTAACTGATGACTTTGTACAGAAGTAAAGACAACCTTCTGATGAAAGAATTCTTAAGTATTAAATATCTTAGAAGTTAAAAAGATCACCTCCAGTCTTGGCTTTTTAATATGGTCAGTTCACTGCACTGCTGTGTCTATAAATATCTTTCAAAATGTACAATACACATTTTTTATGAACATAAGGTTTTTAGCATATCCTACTGTTTTACTGAAAATATTAAGTCATAGCCTATATCATGTGTCTCAGAGTATGCAATGGGTCTGAACAGGAAATTAGTTTGGTTGTGTTTTCTAATTTTAGATGACTGTTACTTCAGCTTTCAAACAGAAATTTGGAGTTCTCTTAAACTGATAACTTGATCCAGTGATTGGATAAATCAGCCTATATAGTAAGTCTTACTAACGTGTAATCCACTTCACAGTAAAAGCCGTTTGAAATATGTAAACCTAAAATATTTTCTTAGTCACACTTTTTAAATTTATAATTTCCTTTCAAGACTTACCGCAAATGTCTAAATATTCATGTCATGAAATTTTCTGTCAGTGGAGTGAGTTAATGTATATAAATTACTGACTTGGCACAAGAGATGCAGTTGCATCTTCGTCGAAGTCAGAAGTGAAAAATACCTTGATGCTTTCTTTTCTTTTTTTTTGTTTTAGGAGCAAAAATTAATCTGTAGAATTTGGCAGTTTGTAGTTTCTACCTGAGACTCAGAGTTGTATTTCATACTGTGTGGTGCTATATACATTTGGTAATATTCTCTATTCCTAGCACTTTAAAGACGTATCAGAAATAGCTAGAATTGCTTAGAGGACTATGTTGTAATGTCTTTCAGATTATGGCTGGAATTTTTTCTTCTCACAAGTTTTTGAAGGTGTGAATAATATTCTATGTTTTAATATTCTGTAAGTAAACATTAGTTAATCCTCAACAGTCTTATAAACAAAATATTTTTGATCACATGCATATTCCTCTTACTGATGAATGTAATCAATCTACAGCAAAAACATTTAAATTTCTCCACTGAGTTTCGAGGCCAGGCAACTAGAATGCTTTAGGGAAAGGAAGAAGTGGTTGGTATAAAGCAAGTAAGTCTACATTCTTGGAGCTGCTTTCCTTATTATTGCAGTGTGACCAGTCATACTAATAAGCCTTCATGGAAATGGGTGGTGTATTCTAATCTCCAAGTTTCTTGACTGTGCATGTAAAAGTGCTGTTCTGAAGACAGAATAATTTCCTTTCCATGTGTGAAAGCAGTCACATTCAGCAATGGGTGATGGAAATTAAAAGGCCAGGGGATGAGGAGAATCCTGGCCATCATTAGAGGGGTTAAGTGAGAGACTCTACTGCTTGTTGCTGCATTGCTTCCACATCTTTGTAGAAATGATGTAGGTTTGGGGTTTTTTTAATTGAAGTGGTTTTCTTTCTGTATTTTCCTCTTTGGTATATGTTTATTCTCCAGCTCTGAGTTGCTGTAGTTACAGTCTTTGGAAACGCTTTCTGCCCACAGTCCACTGCACTGTTGAAATTCTGATTTTAGAACTTATTTAAGGGAGGGTGGTAGAGGGTATGTAAGACTGAGCCTTAATTTCAATATCAACCACTTATAGAAACTCTCCTAACTTCTGCTCATACTGGCCTTCCCCTGGTCCAGATGGAGCTGCTCGTACATTGCTGTATCTTTGCTACATGCTGGTTCCACAGAATCTTCTCTCTTGTCTACTCATTGCTCTGTCTGTTTCAGATTTGAATGACTTAGTTGCTGATCAGGTAGGGTTGTTTTGCTTGCCTTATTTGAGTGAGGCGTGAGATCTGTGGCAAAGATTGTGAATATACAGCTAAATTCTGTGTTTTTCAGGGTGGCATAAATAACACACAATTTGTATCGTGTTATCTAGTATGGGATAGAAAGAGGACTGCAGGACAGCAGAGGCCCACCTGTAAATAGGGCATTTGTCAGACCATGCATTTATCTGGCATCCTGGTTGGGGAAATTGGCAGAGAGGATTCTCATCCCTCCTTCTTCAATGCAGATGCACTTTTACTGACTCTTCATTAATTCTCTTCCAAAGTAGGTGGAATACTAAATGATTGTCAACAAAAACATTTGTGCCTGTGAGGCAGTTAAATAATTCAGCGCATGCTAATAACTCACATTAGCCTGCAGTGAACTTCAGTCAGTGGATAACACTGAAGTGTTTTGCTAAAAGCTGTACCTAAATTAAGTTCATGAGTAAGCCTGTTGTTTACTTTTATACAACTGATGAAAACTGGCCAGGAACTGTTCTCTTACTGGCAGCCTAAGCAGCATATCCTGGTGTGTGTCCTCAACTAAACTCCTTTGTACAGGTCAGCTCTGCCCCAGGTAGCTTTTTGGCTTTGTGTACAGCTGAAAGCAAAGCTCTTGACTGTGTGGCAGTTGATGGGTGTTTCTGAACAGACCATCAGTTTCTTAATCTGATGACAGCCTGTCGTGCTTTGGTTGTCCAAACCCTGCTGTATTATGTCTTTTGAATTAGATGGGAGTGTTGGTCAGAGGGATAACTGAATGACATGTGGAATTAAACTTCATTCCTACCTTTCGGTCTCTTTGAGAAATTGCAAGAGAGCAGGATCTGAAGTGAATTGATTATGTGAGAGTAGAGACCCAAACTACTGTTCCACTCATACAGTTCTGATTCATTCTTGGAGCTCAGTCCATCCTGTGCACTGACCAGGGCAGAGACCCTGTGGAAAATACAGCCTGTGTATTCCACTCTAAGGCGTAGTTAGAGTGTCATTATGCATGTGTGCTAGCTGAATTTCAGTTTGATTTCCTAATTTTATATGGTTCCTTCCATTAATTTGTTTCATCAAAAATAAATTCCGCTCCCTTCCCGACCTTGTCAAAAACACTGGATCTAGCAGTAATAACTATAATACAGTTATTCTGAAACCAGGACATTCTTCTCTTGATGTAGTGTGTTTAACTGGAAAAAATCTGGTACTGGCGATTTGCCATTCAGTGTTTCTGCACAGTATTGCATTGGGAGCCAATGTTTGGGTTGATCTGAATACCAAGTATACCATTAGGATTTGTAGGCTGATTTGTTTCAAGTGTATTAAGCAAGTCTTAATTATGAAAGTTAAATTTCAAGACCAAATTAATACTTTTTTTCATATGCTTGAATATGTAAACTGGAGTTTGTAGAAGTGCTTGTTACTGGCTTATAACTGTTCCTGTTGAAGCTGGACACTTTAGAGAGAACTGGGTACTGAATAGTTTCAGAAATCCCACCAACTAAGCAGTAGTAAGCTGCTTCCATTCTAGTGTGTGTTAAAAACTCAATGTCTATCTTTGAGTGGCTTTGCATTTGGTTGCTAAAGTGAGGCTGAATTTATAATAGCCTGAGGTACAATTGAGATAATGCAAGATGTGATACAGGCACTACAGCTGTCGTCTGATGTGCAGAATGGCCTGTAGTCTTACCTGTTTCTCTTTCTGCATGTGCTAATAGATTATTTGTGTGTGAAGACTGAGGAAGAGGATGACGCAGTCATTATGGACCATGGAGAAAACGGACTGTCCACACAAAGCTGCATGCCAGTGCAGCAGAACTCTGAAGCAAACAGTGCTGTTCACCATGTGGGTCAACTTGCCTATGGTAATTACTGTTCATTTTTATTGTCATCTGATGGTTAATGGCTAGTTTTAATGCCATGTGTTCAGTGCTTTGGTATTCAGTGCTTTCTATACTACCCGTATCTTTAAAACACATTTTATTAGAAAGCTACTTTTTAGAAATTGCTTGGCAGTGCCTTTAAAGAGAGATGCCTTTTAGTTTTTACTTTAGAAGTCTTTATAAGTAGTGAGTCCACTAAAATACTATGTTTTAAAAAGACAACCTTTTACTTACTCGGAAAGGAATTAATTAGGAAGCAATTTGGAAAATAAATGTCATGAAAAAACCTAGCCTAAAAAATGGGGCTTTTAAATAACCTGTCCAGTGTAACTTAGTACTGGAGATACTGATGTGTGATGATAGCAAGATGGTTGTTGAGGGTGATAAATTATGAGCTGTAAGTAGCCATTGTGGTTGTCTGTAATTCACTGTATGTATTTTAACATGCAAGATCAAACTCTCTCAAGAAATCTTACCCAGTGCTTCATTGGCCCAGACAAATATTCTTCACAGCTCTTACAAGATTTAGTAAGGCTAGTAGCAGTATCACCAAGTCAGTGAGGAAAATGACTGTAACTAAATGAGGGCACTTTCTAGTTTGGGGGAGTTTTTTTTTAATTCAACCAGTTAACTCTATAGAGAATCCCATCAGTATTTCTCTTCACAGACACGAGTTACATCTGTTTCCTAGAGCTGTTGGGTGCTTCTGAGAACCTTTAGTCTTTTTCATCTTCTATTTGGCAACAAAGTTTTCTGTAGTTTTCTGTTTGTTTATAGCTAGAAACAACTTTGGGAGTGGAGGATGGTTTGGATGGTTTACTTTGGGTTTTGTCTCTGTTACTGAAAATAAACAAACAAAAAAACGCACCAAAATTAAAACTTACGCCCAAGAGGCTGTCATAGAGAGTTGCTGACTGTGATTTTAGGGAATGAGTAGTTATTTCATTACTAATAAATTGTGATGAGTGCAGTTGTTTCTTAGAAGGTAAAAGATAGTTTTATCTTTGGGTGTGTTAGCATTTGATATTGTCTAGTTAAAACCAAGTGTAGTGAGATATATGAGTGAAACACACCACAAGTTTATCTCAAATGTAACTATTGAAATTTGAACTGAAATTCTCTCTGCTTGTTTTTATTCAACCACCATCTCAGACTGCTATCTTGTGGAGCAGTGCCTTTTTTTCAGATCTCATTCTGTTTGTCCAAACTAGTTTCTTCTACTTTTGTCTTGTAACTTCTTGTCTACAATACAAAGCTGTCAGAGCAAGCTCAACATCACGCAGATAGAGATCTAGTTCTTTATTTCTCCCTGCATGCTGCAGAACACCTTTAATTTTGCTTTTTTCTTAGCCATTTGTGATCACAAAACCAGTATTACTTTTACTGTTGCTTTTCTTAATATCGTTATGTTTGGAAAAAACAATTTAAAATTGAATTTATCATTTCTGATCTAAATTAATTGGATAAATAACTGTTTGATAATATGGTGGTAGACTAATTTCAAATAATCAAGCAGTCTGAAAGTTAAAAAAAGGGTGACTGTGCCTGTTTTTACTATAGTGAAATGTTTAATGCAGTGGGAAACTTGCTGATTTGCTTTGCTTTCTCTTCACTTTCCCAGGAAGCGAAGGCATGCCAGTGCTTGCTGATCAAACAGCCTCACAAATGAGCCATTCTGGAATGATGCAGAGAGGAAATGGTCACAGCCCTGAAAAAATGGATTTTGTGTTTTTACGTAATAAAAGAAAACGACTTTCTCCTGCTCTAGTGGAACACAATGTGGTATGTTTCACCAAACAGTAGCCCTTTGTTTTGAGGCCAGTTTCTATGTCATTTGGAATATAATTTTTCTTTCACTGTTGTGTGATGATCTGATGACATCCCACTGAGAAGATAGGTAGGGTATCCATGCATGGGTGCTTCTAGCAAGTCTTGAGCCTCCTACTCTGCAGTTTGTCCACCCAGAGTTGCCCTATCCCAGGTGCAGAATCCAGCATTGTCCTTGTTAAACTTCATACAGTTGGTGGTTGCCCAGCCTCTGATTTGTTCAGATCTCTCTGTGGGGCCTCTCTGCCTTCAAGGAAGTCAACAGCTCCTTCCAATTTGGTGTCATCAGAAAATTCATTATTCCTTCCAGTCCTGTGTCCACATTATTTATGAAGATGTTGAAGAACACAGGGCCAAGGATGGAGCCCTGCATAATCTCACTGGTGACAGGTCCCCAGTCTGATGTCACCCCATTCACTGTAACCCTTTGTGCCCAGCTCATGAGCCAGTTGCTCACCCATCTCATGATTGTTTATCCAGCTGTGTGCTGGACATTTTGTCCACAGGATCCTGTGAGAGACAGTATCAAAAGCTTTACTGAAATCCAAACAGATTACATCAACTGACTTGCCTTGATCAGCTAGGTGGGTGTTATAAAAGGAAATTAACTTTGACAAGTGGGACTTTACCCTCCTGAAGCCCTTCTGGCAGTGACTGATGACTGTTGTCTTTCAGGTGTTTTTCAGTAACTCCCAGAATAAAATCCATGATTTTACCAGTCATTGAATTCTGCCTGTTGTAAATAAAACAAAAGCATCACCTACCATCCCCCAGAATTCCTTTTCTAAAATAAAACCTGATTGGTTAAAAAGTAAAGTTTAAAATAAATAAAACCAAAGCAGACACATTACTTCCGTGGTGTATGGTAGAAGGGATCGGCATCCATCCACTAAAAGGAAAATGCCGGGATTGTCCAGCCGGTGGCGCCGGTCTTCTGGCTAAAAGCAGTTTTCAAGCCGTGAGAAAATTGCCTCTTCCAGAAATTTGTTACAGCTGCTGTTTTCAGTTATAACCACTGAATTCTTATAATTTGGACTCAGAGGTCTTTTCCAATCTAAGTGATTCCGTGATTCTGTGATTGCATAAGCTTGGCTGTATGGTACATATAGTTAGATGAGAAAGTTCTGCCTTAGAATAAGCAAATAAAAATTCAGGTTATTTTATTTTATTTTATATATATATATTCTATTCCTGTACCCTGCTAAAACTACTTGAAGAAACCAGAGGTTTGAGACTCTGCTATGACAAACCCAGGGTCAAACTGATTAGGAAACCTTGTCTGACTGTGAAACTAGAATGTGTAGGGAGCCAAGCAGGGCACCTGACCCACCCACTGCAAAGGGGCTTCAGTCCCAGCAGTTACAGTCTCTGGGTGACCACTGGAGTCTCCTGCATGGTCAGACAGGAAAGTTTCCTGAACACACCAGTACATAAATAACATGACAGTGTTAAATCTTGGTTTTTTGGGTCCTCTTGTAGACAAGGAGGGAATTACAGCTGCAACTGAAAGTGTCCAAATTGGATTCCTAGGAGAATTCTGTAATTTTTCAAAACATTGAATGTTTTTTATGTTATTTCCCAGATGAGAACTAGGNTAAAAGCAGTTTTCAAGCCGTGAGAAAATTGCCTCTTCCAGAAATTTGTTACAGCTGCTGTTTTCAGTTATAAACACTGAATTATTATAATTTGGACTCAGAGGTCTTTTCCAATCTAAGTGATTCCGTGATTCTGTGATTGCATAAGCTTGGCTGTATGGTACATATAGTTAGATGAGAAAGTTCTGCCTTAGAATAAGCAAATAAAAATTCAGGTTATTTTATTTTATTTTATATATATATATTCTATTCCTGTACCCTGCTAAAACTACTTGAAGAAACCAGAGGTTTGAGACTCTGCTATGACAAACCCAGGGTCAAACTGATTAGGAAACCTTGTCTGACTGTGAAACTAGAATGTGTAGGGAGCCAAGCAGGGCACCTGACCCACCCACTGCAAAGGGGCTTCAGTCCCAGCAGTTACAGTCTCTGGGTGACCACTGGAGTCTCCTGCATGGTCAGACAGGAAAGTTTCCTGAACACACCAGTACATAAATAACATGACAGTGTTAAATCTTGGTTTTTTGGGTCCTCTTGTAGACAAGGAGGGAATTACAGCTGCAACTGAAAGTGTCCAAATTGGATTCCTAGGAGAATTCTGTAATTTTTCAAAACATTGAATGTTTTTTATGTTATTTCCCAGATGAGAACTAGGGAAGAAGAATATGAAGACAGTGACAGCGTAATTTATGAGTATGAACCAGACTATGAATGTGTAAGTTAATTTTCTTTTGTTTGACTGACTTCAAAAAGCTGCTTTGGGGATGCATGTTTTGGGGTTGGCTGAAGTAACATGAGAGATTTGAAGCTGGGATTTACTTGCTTAATGTGACATCCTATGTCTGTATATTTTAGTACCTTATGCTCTTTTATTTTTTTCTTATATTTAATTATTATTTTAATGAAAAAGGAGAGCATTTTATCTGAAGCTTCCTATACTGGATATCAGGAGAATCCTCTTCTGGAGGTCCTCAGTTATTGCCAGGTATTTTTTTTCCCTTTATATCTGAAAGGACGTTTAAGCAATTTTACTTAAACTTCAGGAAGAGTTGTACTGTAAACTTGACGGCCAGTGACTTGATCCTTTCCAGTTGTTTGCTTGTTAATTGCCCACATAACTACAATATTTTCAAATTAAAACTAATCTCTTTCATATTCTCTGAACTTCTTATGAGAATACTTTTCACATGTTGAAAGTTTTAATACAAAATATAGAGTTTAGTTACTGGGAGGAGCTTCACAGTAGTGGGAAAGATATGGCAGTGATACACACACAGCTACTGAAAGTACATGTTGCTTGCTAAAGGTGTGCCAAAAATCCTGATAGTGTTGTTTTTGTGAATTCTTTCCTTTTGATTTCTGAAACAGCAACTGGAAAAATTGAAAATAGATGCACTAAAAATTAAAAGCATCCCATATTTATTCAGGTGAGCACTTGTGTGACTGGAGTCTTTCAGAGCATGGTTAATGGAAGTAAATTTGTAAGTGGCTTGTAGCTGAATGTTAATGTCTTGTAAGTCTTCTTAAGCATTCAGCAGTGCTGTGGAAGGAGGTTGACTAAGTTTTAGGGAGGGAGTTCAGCTTTTAAGTGAACTTTCTTGGTTTCTTCAGGTTTAGGTTGAGTTCTTGTGAAACAGTACTGTTTTCAGTCTTATGTTTGTTTACAGGCCATGTATGATGCCATTCAGAAGCTGGATAAAAAATTTGACCTGCTTCACCGTAAGGTCTCAGAAATGCAGCATACTCGTATAAAGCCATTGTTACTCAAACCTGTGAGTATTAAAGACCTAAGACATTTATTTTTGATTTAGTTCTCTCATTTCCTCTGATGCTTATTTAAAAAAACCCAATCCTTTCACCGAGATTAAAATTAGTAGCAAAATAGTAGACTTAGAATCTATTTCAATTCAATTACTTGAGATTTCTGTCTGTGTGCCAGCTTTGGTCTCCTCTGTTGTTATTGACTGGTGGCCACAGATTGGCAATGACCCCCATCAAATTCAGGATGCTGTGATAGATGCTGTAAAATTCTATTTGTATTGGCGTGAACAGAAGTGAGCTGTGTAGATGCATCTTAAACCTCAGTATGTTGCTGTTGGACCTTTGCAACCTGTGATGTGTTGTCTCATTGGGTTCTGCAGTTAGAATAGAGTTTAAGCATCAGTCAGGTTGTTTCAGTTGACTTACTGAATTTTGGATCTCAACAGTGTGTTGTCGTATCCATTACAGTACAGAATTTATTATTTTTCTTAATGAAAACTCCCTTCTAAACATTTTAACAAGATTTGATGTTGAGTACACAGTATTCATTTTGTTCCCAAATGGTCAATCTACTGTTTACTAAGGAGACACAATATTACTATTTCTAACATTGATCTTTAAAAGGAAAGCATAACAGATGATTTTTGAGAAAGATCATAAAATCCATGACTTTTTTTGTCAACAACACTGCAAAGCTTTTAATGTGGCAGAGGTGATTCTGCGTCAGGATATGTCACGACAGCAGTAAGGCCATTTGCTTTAAGGGTGAATGAACCTGAATTTCTCACACCTGTCAGATAACAGTGGGATACTAGGTTTTATTTGGTAGGTGTCTTTGTTTTCAACTCCAAGCTTGTGCTATCCACCCATGGAAAACCATGAGTTTGAGGGAATGAACCCTATAAGACCTCTGTGCTCTTATCCTCCCCTTTGATATGTAGGATGGCAGCTGCTTTAATGTTTGGAATTTTGGGTTAAAAGTGACGCACACTGCTTTTTTTTCTCTTTTTTTTTTTGGTCTTGTTTTGTTGTTTTTTTTTCCCTGAAGATTTTTTATCCCTATAAAGAGTAAGATGCAACCTGCCAGCTGTTTTCTTAGGTTCTGTCGTTTAAAACCATCAGGAATGCCGTTGGGTTTCTTTATAGCTGTACCATTCACTGTTCTTGTGAAGGGCTAATGGAATGGTTTTTGGTAAACGTACTTCTTTTTATTAGATGACCTCCAAACCTGGAGAAACAGACAGGCCTTCAGATGCATAAGACTTCCTTAAGATCATAGATTTATTTTAAGGTTACAATGGTGAGATATGATGAGATTTCTCTAAACAAACAACAAACCCACCAAAACTGAAACAAAATAATAAAAACAAATCCACATGTCTTGTCTACATTTGGTAGCTCCTGTGCAGTGACTCGTGTTTTGAACTACAATGCATGCTGTGTGGTTTTTAACAAAAGTACTTGAAGTAATGGAAAATGCAGCCCATCTCTCTTTGGAATTTTCATTGTAGATGAGAGCTGAATGTTTAATTTTTCAGCTAACAAGTAAAGAAAGAACAGAAAGTGTTGGGCTTTTTTCTTGTTTGACAGGAAGCTAGCATGGCAATGGATACATTCCTTGAAAATTCATCAGCCAATGATTGGGTCAATGACTGAAAAATTTTAAAATTTATTTTGCCTATTTACTTTTTTATAGAGCTCTAGAAAGTAATTTTGCCACCACCCCAGGTGGAAAAAATTTGAGAAGCACTGAAGCTGACCGGATAAATTTCTACTGTTGCAGTTACAAGTGAGAATAGAAGAAAGTAGAGGGAAGGCTAGAGCCTGATAGCTCTAAGTTAATGACAGACTAGTTCAAGGAAGAGTATGCTGTCAGTAGCATAATTACTAAAATCTAGTTTTTCCTGGTTTGCTGAAAAAAACCAAACCAAAATTAATCAGCTATGTCCAATTTAACCTTTTAATTGTTTTTTGAATCATCTTTGCAGAAGCCAGTTGGATTTAAATACAGAAGTTCCAGTCATTTGCGCCCAGGAACAATAAGAGTACAAAAACACATGGAAAGGGATTTAAGTCTTCATCTTCCTTCATCAGGCCAGGGAAGGCACAGCCCAGTTGTAAGGGTTGCTTTACAAAATGGCCACATTCAAGTCAATTCCAAAGTAAAACATGACCAGCAGAGTTTCCAGCTTGAATCTCAGCAGCATGTTGGAAGGCAGAGCCCACCACTCCCCACTATAGTTTCTACGCATTCATTGCATTCATCATACACAGCAACTAATGGGATGCCTGACCTTTCACCACAATCAAATCTTGCTCCCAGTGTTGTGGAAAGTACTGTCAACTTTGCGTCTTCACCAGTGGCATCCCCATCAATACCAGCACCATCTGAGCCCAGTCAAGAAAATAATGTTGTGGAGTTGAACTACAGAAATACATCTGAGGATGTGAATGTTAGTGAAGAACTACCATCTTCTTCAGTCTTCATCAGTCCTAGCTTTGGTGAGTTCCTTTGCAATAAATACTCAGAAACATGGCTGGTACTACCACAAGTCTTTGATTTAAAGTAGGTGCTTTGGGTTCTTTTAATTCTAGGCTCTTTTTCTCTCTTAATGTAACCTTTTTTAACCTGTGTATAATTCACAAGTAATATGTGCGTGCTATCCATGTGTTGGAGGAGGCAAAAGAGATTGACACTAAAGCTAAGCTGTATGCATGTTTTGAGAAAGCAGCTTACATGATCTGTGTGAAGGAAATACCTGTTTTCATCTTGTGGGGATTTTTATTAATGAAAAACCCTTTCTATACTCAAATCCTCCAGTGTTTGGTTTCTTTCAAAATACTTCCTTCCACAGGAAAAAAAGAATTCTGTAGATCTTTGCATTTTAAAAAAGATACACATATAGCACCATGTATTAAAAACTAATGCCTTTCTAAAGTGTAAATGCCCCATGTTATATGCAAGGCTGAGCTATGACTTTTTCATTGCTTTTGGTCTAAAAAATAAATTTGCACAGCTGAAGAGCTCCATGAATAGTAGGTGAAATACTCAGATATCTATCTAAAAATTGGTAAAAAATTTATGATTTAGCAGTTCTGTGTATGGATATGCTAATCTTCATGAGTCAGTGTCTTGAAAACATACATGGTATCTGCACGTGCAATATAGGCCAGTGTGAACATTGTGGACAATTGGCTGTTTAATGTGTTTTCTTGGGTGTTTTGATTTCACTTAGTTATGTTGGTGGTCATTGTGAATCAAAAAGATATTTCTGTTACCATTCCAATTTAAAGCTGCTTTTGTAAGAGCAAAGATGAGTAGTAATGCATAGTAGAATTAACTGTAGTAGAGAACATACTCTGAAAGTCAAGAGAAAGAATTTGAAAAAAATCTTCTGTTTTTAACAACCTGCTTGGGATTTTTAATTTTCTTTGAATGTTTTTGTTTTACAAAAGAGTTTGTTGGTGACCCAGCAAGAAATGTAAAAGTTCTCGGAAACCATTTGATGAAGGCTCGGCAAAAGACTAAACCCAAGTATGCAGCGCGCCACTTGGTTCGTGTCTTGTTCCCCAAAAAAACTTTATTGTGCAGCATTATGGGAGCGAGTGCACGAGGGCGCAGGACATTGGACCCAAACAAAATTGCTGCAATAAGAGGTATGTTACTTTTCAAAATGCACAGATTTACTTGTTTCATACTTAACAAAGTTTTGAACTTACAAGGAATCATTTTCTCTCTGTTTCTGGCTAATCGTTGTCTGACAGCTGGTGAACACATAAATGCCATAGTGGATGTGCTCTGCTGTACAATATCTTTTTGTTTGGAAAGTTCTGCTTTGTAATAATCAATGTTCATTTTTCTTCAGTGTGGATAAAACAGTTCAAATTTCTTCTAGTTTTGTGTACATCATGCTCATCAGTCATGCTTACTGTCTCTAAATTTTTAATTGCAGTTTATTTTGTGTTTGTGTGTGCCATGGATTTTGTCAGTGGTTTTCTGTTTGGTTGATTTGGGTTGGTTTGTGGTCATGGTATGCCTGGGACAAACATTAACTGGTGTTGAAATATGCTTATGTTCGATTCTCTTAATTGAGAAATGGTGAAGATGGAGGGGCCTTTTTTTTTGTAAATATCAAGTAATTTACACAGATCCCATGGCACGTATGTGTTAAAGGGTAAAAATTGAGTGTGAGGTTATATAAGCCACGTTAAATAGTTGCAGCAACAGCATTACCGTCTCTGTTCTTTTGCAGGGGTGATGGTGGTGTTGGTTTGGGGTTTTTTTTAAGTTAGTATGATAAATCACACATTTCCTCTAATTCTACCAGGAAATGTTTAATATAATAAAAGCATTTTTCACAACATCTCAAAAAGTATCACAGAACACCTTGAATTCATAGTGCTGCTTACTTTCAAAACGTAAGTTAACTATCTTTATTTATTGATGGAAATTTAAAGCTTGTAGATGGAGAACAGGAAACATAAAGCATTAGTTAGCTTTGTCTCTCTCTTTCTACATTAGAATATTTCTAAATACTGGCTTTTGTCATGAAGCTTAAAACTTTTCCTATCTTTTATATGCAGAGTTTCTTGCAGCTAACTTTCCAACCTATGATTTGAGCGAGCATGGAAAAGACTGGAAAACCTGTATCACAAATGTCAATGCTATGATCCGCTGTTTACGCTCCGAAACCAAAGCAAACTCAGCAAGTTCTCCTAAGGTGATCATTTATTAAGTACTAAGTTTGTGCTTTTTCCTCAGATTAATTATTTGACCTCCTCATGGTACAAGTGCTGTAACTGGAAATTCCTTGGATTCTGTCACTGCGTTGCTCAGAACGGGCCTGCTGACTGCAGTACTGGTTCAGTGTGGGAATACTGCAATATGCCTTTCTCTGCTCTGCCTCCCCCTGTTCCTGTGTCCAGAGTTCAGTTAAGAGATGTTCAGGCATAGGATACTAAAAGGAAAGCACTGCAGATGTTGCCCAGAAGTAGTGTCAAATTTGATTGAGAGCCTAAACAAGTAGCTGGTAGCACTTGTTTTCACCTGCTTTTTTTTTCAGGTATATCCAGCCATGCATTTCAGTTTTATATTGACTGAAACATGACTCCTAAAACACCTCCAGCTCCATTTACCTTTGCTTCTAAAATGCTCCGTGCCCATCTTTGAGTACTTATTAACTGTTCCACCAGTGGTTTTCATGGTAGAAATTCAGGAGTAACTATATTGTACATGTCTGAAATCTATTTTGTACTAAATGTGAAGTAAACTGGAACACGAATTCAAAAACTGGTAGGCTTCTCTCGGTGCATATACTAACCTCATTTAATGTTTCAGGAGACAGCTGAGGGGGAAGAAAAAGTGACTGATGCTCCTGATACATCCCATTGTGTAGATCTAAAATACAATGAAGATGGTGGAGACAATTCTCAAAACTCTCAGAAAATGACCAGCTCCACAACTGACACATTGCAGAATTCAGGATTGGATAGTTTTCCAGAAGCTTTGCACACATCTTCGGTCAAGAAAAAACAGTCTTTGGAACCTATGGGTAAACTAAGAAATTTTTGTTTTCTGGAATTGCTTTTTACATTTTAAATGGTCAGTGAGAAGCAAAAGATGCTACTGTAGCAATACTGTGTAATTGTATAGTAAAGGGATTTTCTGAACTATGTGACTCTTCTTTTTCTCTTAAGGCAATCACTTGGTGTGTACATAATACGTCTTTCTGGGAATGAACAAGAACATTATATCTGGTTAACAGAACCTGTGTTAGCATCTAGGAGTGTCCCATAATGCATATCCACTCTAACACTGGAAAGTTCCGCTCCAGTTACTCTGTTCAGTTACCCTGGCTTTTTTCTTTTATTTGGTAGATATTCTGTCTTAAACAAGCAATCTAGCTCAGAATAGCTGTTGAATGGTATTGCAATTTCAGAAGAAAAAGCACACCTTTCTGCAAAGCTGACTCTTAAGGACAATAAAAATCTTAAAGCAGCCTTTATGTTTTCACTTCTTGTCATGGAAGTGTGCAATATACAAATGAACTGGGAAAAAAATCAGTGTACAGCATGTGATGCTTAGAAACCCTCAAGGAAAATGAGCTGAGATTAGTTGCCCTTGGAAGTAGCTTATTTGATTAGGATCACTTTGGGTCTGTATCAGATCTGTTCCTGCACCCAAGATTTGTTAGTCAGATACCACAGACCTACCTGTGTACTTAAAATTTTGCATTTTTTCATTTTGATGTTTGCAGTGAAGTCAGGTAGAACTAGTTAAAAAATATTTACTCTTTTTCTGTTTCCACGTACAGGATCTAAGCACCACTGAAATAGCAGAACTTTTATTTACTGATGTACTTGGAAAAGGACCATCTTTTCACATGAGATGAAAACAAGTTAGAAAGCAATCATTAATAATGCAGGTTGCACTGCTGAAGACAGATCAGAAGTACTGTTACATGGTTGTAAACCAGGCAGGGTTTTCTGGCTGCTTGGCCATGTGCCTGCAATGTGTTTCACATTAGCACTAGCTGTAGTGTTAGGATTTTGCTCCCGTCTTTCCAAGTAAGTAGAGCAGTTTCTGGGTGAACTTTTTGTATTAGTTTTGATTTAATACAGCCACTTTGAAGCATGGTAAGGCTGGATGAGTAAAATCTCTCTCTTGCCCCCATGACATCTTCTCCAGAACCTCTTGGGAGCCCATGGCGCAACGTTCAGTTGCCTTTCTCGGTCATTTATGTCGCTAAGGGGAAGACGCGGCCAGAGCTGTCAGCTCGCTTCCTAATTCGTCATATGTTCCCTGAAGAAGTGCTGGTGAAAAGCAACGTGTATGGTAGTCTTGATCGTGGCATGAGCCCACTGGATTCCAATAAAATCAATGCTCTCAGAGGTAAGTAAGAAAATCTCTGTTAAATCATAATGTGGGGAAACTAACAAGAGTATAAACTTTGTATCCTATGAACAAAGCATGGAGCTTCAGAAGTCAGTCTGTGAAACGGTTCTTACAGGCATTTCTGCAAGCAGTGGAACAAGTTGAGAGGACATAGATGAAGTTATATTTTAGGAGCTCAGGAAATTCTCCAGATCATGAACCTGGTTTGTATGGGAAAACTCAATTACCATGACATTGGCTTGCAAGGGCAATGCAATGCAGTGGGAGACTGAAGCAATCCCTGAGGATTCTGGAGGACATCAGAGAGAATTTCTTGATACAGGGGCTGTGTAGATGAAGCCCAAAGAAGAGATGTCATGTACAGCTGGTTATGGCTCCCTTCACAAAAAGGGTTGTTGTGTGATAATTGGTAGTGGCATTGCCTGTGGAGATTATGAAATCATGGGCCCTGGGGTCCTCAGTAGAGTTAGAAGGGTTTGAGTATAGGCTCTGTAACTGGGGAGAGCAGACTTTGACATATTTGGGAAAGTCACAGATGGGATCTTGTGAGAGACAGCTCTGAATAGGAGAGAAGCTCATGGAAGTTGGCAGATCTTTAAGGACAGCCTTCTGCAAGAACATAAGAGTCCATCTTGCTGCTTAGGAGAACTGAGAGAGTTATGGGGAGACAAGTTGGGCTAAGCAGGGGATTCATAACTGAGCTCTGGAGCAAAAAACCCACATGAAGAGATTAGAAGCAAGGAGAGCTTATGAAGTGGAATTTTGCTACTGTTGCAGTTTGACCCATCAGGTAGCTAAACACCACACAGCTGCTTTCTCACCTTCTTCCTCTGCCCCACCCACTGGGATGGGGGAGAGAACTGGGGAAGGACTGCCTCTGAGGGTACAGCATTCATGCTAAATAAAATGGAACTGTGGCTCACACCCTCTGGGGTATTGTCTGAGCATAGCTTGAGGGACAGAGCATGCCAGAAACCATTCCCAGTGTGGCAACCATTAGCCAGGGAAACTTTGCAATTTAAACATCTCTACATATTCCCATATATAGACATGGAGATGTATTTTCTTTCTTGACAATTTGAGCTTAAGAAGCATTCAGAAGATCTATTAAGTGTGTCTTAGGGCTGCAAGAACACCATGTAGGCCACAGAGCAGATGAGACAAATCCCATGTGTCGTGGTTGCAGCCAGGCCATGTCACTTGGCTCTGGCACCAGAGGACAGTCTCTGCCCCTGTTTCATTAAACACAGCCTGATTGGATGGCAGCACCAGCTCCCTGAATGTTACTCTGCAGAGCAGGAAGGGTCCCTACATAGCCTCACTATAGTCCCCAAGATTGGTCAGTTTTGGTGAAAGAAAAGACCTAACTTTAAAAGCCATTTGTGGACTACGTACAATGGCCCTGTAGACCTTGTAGGAATTCTAGTTCTTTGCTGTTCCTCTGAGGCCAAGTATTTTTGAATTTGCTGTTGGGGATGGAAGTACAGAGAGCCTGCTGCTGCTTCACCCAGCAGCTTGTGTATCCTTTGTCAGCATGGTTTATACCAGGAGCATCCTAAGGCACACTTACTCTCCACCTCTCCTCCTGGAGAATGAACTGCAAGAGCACAAGTTTTTATTTCAAATTATTTTCTTCCTTCAGTCCACAGTTTTCCTGGCAAAATGGGTTTCCAGGTTTGTAACTACAAGTTAAAGTATTTACTGTAAACAATGATACTCAATTAGATTTTTGCTGTTATTTGGAAGAACAAAGATGACACAATATCTACTTGCTATACCTTTCTACTACGAAGGCAAATCTAGATGTTAATCAGAGAAGGAGAAGCAATATTGCCTTTGATTTGAAATTAGAGATGAGAATTCCCTTTTGGTATTTAGTTAAGTCTTTTAGAGGTTTGCTTAGAGAAAACATGTAATTCAGCTCAGCTTAGAAGGACAATCACTCCTGAATAACTTTAAAAATTGATTTTAATTTTGGTTTTAAACTACTGATTTTACTCGTGGAAGGGGAGAAGGGTCCCATAGTCCTACCCTTTTCATATCATTGCTACCAAACTCAAGTATTTGTTTTCTGATCTTATTTGCAGTATGGTAAGGAATGAGTTCTCACAGTTTTTCTGTCCCTGTGTTTCCTGTACACCTGTGTTATGCTCAACTGCTGTGTTTAATTTTAGTGAATGTAGTTGTCAGAGATCCTCTCAAGGAGTGCTTGGTCCTGCTTAATACTGGTCATTCTGAAATGCAGCCCAAGGTTTCTCTTCACTAGCTGACCACATTAGAAGCTGAAGTCACTTATTCAGCACTTCAAGGATCAAGACCATATACATGGCCATGTTTTCTTTTCATATTTTGTTCTTATGCTTAGACCTTTTTTTGCTCATTTTCAAATCTGACAGAAAGGGGGGAAACAGTATCTGCCCTGCTTTCCTTTTCAAGGCTTGTAATATGCCTAGCTGTCCTGGTTTGGTAGCATGCACTTGTTCTAGCTTAATTACATCCAGAAAGAGTATATAGCTTGCATAAATAATTGATAACTCACTATTGCATACTTGTTTATTTTTAGACTTTCTTCAAGAGAATTTTCCATCCTTTGATCTAAGTGAAAGTGGACTCGATTGGAAGGCCTGCGTGGCTGCCATAAACAGCACAATCCGCAGTCTGAGGCACGAGCTAAAAAAGGCTTCGTCCGGAATGCGCCACAGAGCGCTGGCCGTGCCGCGCTCCAGGGCCGAGTCCCCCAAGGAACCCCACTCCCGCAAAGCCAGCGGAAGGCAACACTCTCATCTCACCAATTGAAGCTCTCTAACATCTGTCTCAAATCTTCATTTAGCAGGTTTTTATTAATTCTCTGTAGAAGCCTGTAACTTCAAGCTGTCCTATTCAACTGAGTTGTCAGCAGCACTAAATAATAGCACTTCGTGAGACCAAAGTTAGCAGAAGACTTGGGAGCCGTGACTCTTCACATAAGTAGTGTTTGTGCTCCTCAGAAATGATTTTCACTGTTCCCTATAGCATTTGCAATGTGCTCTCTCCTAAAAGCATCTTATGATTCATTGAATCTGAAAGATTAATCTGATTAGAAAAGATGCACTGTGCATCAGTTCAGCAGAAGCAGATGGAAAAGAGGAAAGAGTGGTCCTCCTTGGAGGATGAATCATAGCCAGCTAAATTATCTCATTATGTGTGAGGAATTAAATTTGCTTTGACAATTGGATATCTTCAGCAAAAATATCAGAAAGGAAAAAATCTTTTAAATTGCATTTAGTTAACTTACTGTATCTGGACTTGATGATATTGGAGGTCTTTTCCAACCTATGTTCTCACATTTTTGCCTGCTTTAGCAGTCTTTTTTGTAGGATAAGAGGCACAACAGTGTAAGTACAGCTGGTAATACTGCTTTGCTCTGATTTAGCTCTACAAAAAGGACAAAAAAAAAAAAAAAAAATCCAAAACAAACAGTGCAGTGGTCGGTTCTGTTTTTTCTTAATGAAATGTAATGAAAATACTTCTTCAGGATCCTGAGCTCCACATTTCATGGTTACTGCAGCTAAGGCTTCACATTTTCAGCAAATCCCTTGTTGTAGGTGCATATGAGGTCCAGAGAAGCACCTCACTGTCAATAATAAATGTTCATGCCCTTGCCTTTCCTTTCTGTCCACACAAGACTAAGATTTATTAGTGCACTAAGATATATATTTTAAAAAAAGAGCAAACCAAATAAACAAATTTTAACAAACTAATTTTCAAAATCACCTGGATGTTGAATTCTTAAAAATAAATAAAAATTAATTACCATATATATTGAATTTCACATTTTGCTCAGTTTCATTTGTAAGTTAAAATTCAACAATAGTACCTGTACAGAAGTTAATGGGGTTTTTTGTTGTTATTTGGGATTTTTTTGTTCATAATAGGAAGTAATCATAGAATCATAAAACATGCTGAGTTGCAAGGGACATATCAGGATCATCAAGTCCACTTCCTGACTGTGTTCATCCCCAAAAATGATACCACGTGCCTGAGAGCAGTGTCCAAATGCTTCTTAAACTCTTGTCAGGCTTATTGCTGTGACCACTTCCCTGGGGAGCCTGTTCCAGTGCCCAACCACCCTCTAGGTGAAGAACCTTTTCCTGATATCCAACCTAACTCCCCTTGACTCAGCTTCAGGCCATTCCCTTGGGTCCTGTCACTGGTCACAAGAGTGAAGAGATCAGTGCCTGCCCCTCCTCTTCCCCTCATGAGGATGTTGAAGACCACAATGAGGTCTCCCCTCAGTCTCCTCCAGGCTGAACAAACCAAGTGACCTCAGCCACTCCTCGTACAGCTTCCCCTCCAGACCCTTCACCATCCTCACTGCCCTCCTCTGGACACTCTCTAACAGTTTAATGCATTTTTCATATTGTGGTGCCCAAAACTGCCCCCAGCACTGGAGGTGAGGCTGCTCCAGTGCAGAGCAGAGCAGGACAATCCCCTCCCTTGCCTGGCTGGCGATGCTGTGCCTGATGCCCCCCAGGACACAGCTGACCCTCCTGGCTGCCAGGGCACTGCTGGCTCATGTTCAACTTGCCACTGACCAGGGCCCCCAGGTCCCTCTCCATAGCTGCTCTCCAGCCTCTCGTTCCCCAGTTCATACACCCAGCCAGGGTTGCCCTGTTCCAGGTGCAGAATGCAGCACCTGCCCTTGTTGAACTCCACAGGGTTGGTATTGAGTCTTCCTGTTCTGTGCTCCTCCCAGCAGCTGCACTGGCTGGCTGGAGTGTGAACTTGCCTTGCCACTTGTGTTGGGTGTTAGTGCAGTCTCAGAGGTCCAACTTCTTCACAGAAGGAAGCTTCTTGGAAGGTTGGCATAGGGAGTGGCTTTTACTTATGAAAGCTGTGGAAACTGGCCTCCAAAATAATGCCTGTACATAGCAGAATTAGATTTAACTAAATCTGTCCTCTCCTCGGCAAAGGTTTTATAGTTTATTTGTTAGCAATAGGATAAAACAGTGAACTTACTCGTTCTCACTGCAACTTCTGTTCATAAGAAACAGTCTTTATTTTATGGAGTGTAGGAAACCTTTTTAATTGCAAGTTAGGATATGCAATGGCCTTGTAAAATATAAAATTAGTTGGTAATTTAAGTTCCTTCTGCCACCTCTTTGCAGAAGTCCTCTGTAGGATTCAAGAAGTAGACTGAATTTCTGGTTTTCTTTTCTTACTAGAAATGTTGTACTGCAGATTTGGTTGTTCTGGTGTATTATTAACAAATTCTTCGGTTACTGTTCTGTACAGTCCTTGTTGTAAATGGCAAGAACTTTGTTGTGTATAGATATTACTAGTTCCAAACCTCAGAAAAAGCCAAAAATGCTTATATTTTTTCAGTAGTTTTATGAATTTTTTTCACTGCCCTTCAGAGATTTTAATGGTAGAATGATATATTTATTGAATGATGTCTGGCACTGAAATCTGTTAGGTGTGTGCATACCTATAGCTTCCATATTGAAAAGAAAATGGAATAATTGAAGTAGAAATAGTTTTCTTGTTTCTGTTTCAAATTATCAAATTTTCCTAACTTTTATAAAGTAAAATTAAAGTATTTTGCTGTTAGGAATAGAGTATTTTACAAATAAAACTAGCCTATAGCTCTTTGACTACATATGCGTGTCTTAAGTGTTTCTTGTGTCATGGATCTGCAGTTCAGTTTTCATCTGAAAAGATTTTTCTGATGTCCTTTGAAGAACCAGGGCTTTGAGAGATACTCTGATTGAGGTGAGATGATTTCCAGATTTACACTGCCTTAACTGTAAACCAAAGCAAACTCTTCTGGACTGGACTTGTCAGTTACAGCTATGTGTGAGTTATCCATAACAGAGCTTTCCACAAAAGGGTAGGAGTTGAGTAAACTTTTTAAGAGAAGTCCTTTAAACTGATGAATTAGGAGATGAGGCCTTGTTCATGCAGCGGAATCAGTTTCTGTGTTAGTCCTTATTCAAGGAATAAAACAGGGCTGGCATGAAGCACTCAGGCTTCACTGCCAGGTGCTGTGGATGCCTGGGTGTGACCTAAGGAGTGACCTAGGGAGTTGTTTGCTTTTTGGCACTTGGTGTCAGGGAGCAGCTTGAGCAGCCAGGGCCACTGCGAGGGCCACAGGAGACAGGGGGGCGAGTCAGGCCCAGAATGGGTGAGCAGCACCGTGGGCATGAGTGTCACACACGGCTGGGGACACGGCTGTGAGGGGGACACTGCTGTGAGTGGGACACGGCTGTGAGTGGGACACGCTGCTGTGAGGGGGACACGCTGCTGTGAGGGGGACACGCTGCTGTGAGGGGGACACACGGCTGTGAGTGGGACACGCTGCTGTGAGTGGGACACGC
>VXAC01002052.1:1194758-1237432 GCA_013399225.1 Rhipidura dahli
GGGACACCCTGCTGTGAGTGGGACACACTGCTGTGAGTGGGACACGCTGCTGTGAGTGGGACACGCTGCTGTGAGGGGGACACGGCTGTGAGGGGGACACGCTGCTGTGAGGGGGACACGGCTGTGAGTGGGACATGGCTGTGAGGGGGACACACGGCTGTGAGTGGGACACGCTGCTTCCCCTGCCAGCGAGGGGGCTCAGGGGATGGGGCTGGCAGGGCACATCCCTGCAGGCAGTCAGGTCCTGGCCCCAGGCACAGGGGTGGCCGAGAGGGATAGAGCCAGGCTGCCCAGGGCACCTGGGGTATCTTGGTGCACCCTTGAGGCTCCGATCAGAAGTTTTGCTGGTTTCAAAGCGTGGCTGTACACAGCCCATCTTACAGCTGTGTTCAGCTTTTGTAGGCAGAACTCATTGCTTAGAACAGTACCAATACTTGCTGTTTTCTTCAAGTGTTTATTCAGATAGTCATAGGATTTTATATTAGGCTGCAGAAAGAGATCAATGTTTGTGCAGTTCTTTATTTGTATTTTTGTATAGATATGGCAATGTGATAATTTTGTAAGTCTCTTGTATAATTGCCATTTTCTTTTGTTCAGTATATGGTATGAGGATACCTGTGCCTGATGTGAAAACTCTAAATGTCACCTGAACTACAAGCTTATATAAGTGTTTAACTTAAAACTTCGGCACAGATTTTTTTAAAAATTATTTTTAATATTCCCCCTCCAGCTTTCAACCTCAAGTGGTAAGGTGACATTGATTGTTCTACTCCATGAAATTCATTTCAGCACTGGAAGCGTCTGTCTGTGGGGTGGATCGAAGGGCTATAGCACCACCTACCGAGACCCAAAAGTTTCTCTGAGAAACCGAAAACCTCCCTGACTGAAACAAACACTGAATATTCCACACATTCATGGCGTTCTGAGAATCTCATTGGTGCTCTCACTGGAAATTTGAAGTTTCACTTCTACCTCTGCTTTATCCTTTTAAGCTAAATCTTCCCATTTAAAAGTGATCTGAGTTGGGATTGTTTTTTCAGTGAGATGTTACTCTCTTTTTAGTTGTTTTTAATATAATTTGCAAATCTTTAACACATGGGACTACGGTTCACATACATTTTTGTATGAATAATAAAATGTGGGAGTGATAGGACACCAGGTTCAGCATCCTCTTTTCTCGCAGCCTTAGCAAATTCTTTGGCATTTAATCTGCTATTGTAAACTTTCCAAAGGTGCCATCTCTTTTATAGACACCATTGCCTTGGTTTAACCCCAGCTGGCAACTAAGGCCCATGCAGTTCACTCACCCCAGTGGGATGGAGCAGGGGAGTCTGATGGGTAAAAGTGAGACAACTCATGGGTTGAGATAAATACAATTTAATAGGTAAAACAAGGAATTCATTCACCACATCCCACGGGCAGGCAGGTGTTCAGCCATCTCCAGGAAAGGGGGACTCCACCACGTGTAAGGGTGCCTTGGGAAGATAAACACTGAATCTCTGAACATCCTCTCCTTCCTTCTTCTCCCCCAGCTCTCTAGGCTGAGCATGATGCCACGTGGTGTGGGATATTCCTGTGGTCAGCTGGGGCCAGCTGTCCTGGTTGTGTCCTCTCCCCACGCCGTGTGCACCCCCAGCCCTCTCACTGCTGGGTTGGGGTGAGGAGCAGAAAAGGCTGTGACTGTGCAAATGCTTCCCAGCAACAGGGAAAATGTATCAGCCCTGTTTCCAGCACAAACCCAAAACACAGCCCCATACCAGCCATTGTGAAGAGAATTAACTCTGCCCCAGCCAAAGCCAGCACACCAGCGAGGAAGAGAACTTCAGAGCCATCAGAAGGCAGCCAGAGGCTTGGGAAATTCCCAAACTCTGTGAAGCAACCACAGGTAGTCCAGAAGGACATATTTCTGCCTGTACTGTCAGATTTCAGGAGGTGGTATAACAATATTGTAGGCCAGAAGACATTTAAAAATATCACTGGGTGCCTCATTAGAGGCAGGAAACGTTCCATAGCAGAATAGCAAACCATCCCAAATCTCCCTAGACTTGCAAATGATTGTTTAGGAGTCTGCAAAGAATGGGTCTAAGTAAGCTGGATTTTGAGAGCAGTTTTTGTATTTCATCCTACTTTTGTTCTTGTTGCCCAGAGCATCAATCTTCACTCAGATTTGGCAACAAATGTTCCGAAAGGAATTGGCTTAGGTTTCTGATCCACAAGATAGTTTCTTTCCCTACCAGCTCCACAGGCAGGAAATTTCAGCAGTAGAGGGAAAGCTTTTTAAGCTGACACTTAAGCTGACACTGAGGAGGGTGGGGGCAGAGGATAGAATCATATTTTACATTCCTGACTTGCATACTGCCATGCTTGTTTTAATGCCTATAGGAAAGGAGTGAACAGAGCAGCCAGGTGCTTGGGACATGAAAATGAAGTAGGTAGGCACATATTTTAACCCAATTGTCAAGGAAGGATGGAGACACTGAAGAAATTAATAGTAATGCATTACTGACATGATTGGTTTTGTTTAAATGTTTTTTTGCAGATGATTTATTGACACTAAACTAAAAAAAGTGAGAAAAATACAGGTTTGTTTTTTTTTTCAAAGAAACCTTAAAAAAAAAACCCAACCAAAAAACCCCAAAAAACAGGTGCCACAAAACAACCACAGAAACCCCAAAGCCTTCTGCCACTTCATCTAAAAGGTCAAAGATAACACTTCAGTGTCCTATTTTCTGTTCCACTTTTGCCACTGCTCTGAAGGAAGAATTAGTTTTCTACTTTATGGTTATGGCCTTCTTGGAAATAAATTCAGCCACTGAAAGCAGCAATCTATTAAAATATGCTTGTTTCCACACATTGCAGAACTCTTATATTCCAGTAAGATAGTTTTCCATAAAGCGTTTTTTCCATCTTTGAACATATTTGGATTATAAGTGAGGAATATTTTTCTGCTGTGTAGTCTCATGGAGGTGCTAGTTGAGCATATTTTGTCCACCCCTTTGGGTTTTTTTCTTTTTAAGAACATAGTTTTACAGAGCTACACTTTCAGTGTTCATTGGTAGCAGAGATAAACAAAACCAAATATTTGTAAAAATCTTTACTTTCCTCCAGGTAGCCAGTGGGGTGGTTTTCCACAGGGAACTTGGTTTTGAATGTAATTTCTTTTTGTCTCTTGCATCTGTCAAAAAAGTAAAAGATATCTTTACTATGACAAGAAATATGGCATATAAAAGGAGAAAAAAACAACTGCCACATCCCAAGCATTGAATTTTTTTCTGGTTTTGTGGCTTTTCTGAATTTCATTTTAAATGTGCACTTGTCCTAAGGAAGTATTTTCTCAGAAATTGTGGGTGAAACCTGGTCTTGCATAGTCTGGAAGATGATCTAGTTAAACTTTTGCTTGGCTTTGGGTTTATTGCACTTAAACCTATGGCCCAGTTCTGTAAGTATCTGGGTGTGTGACTTCCATCCTATTTATGATTTCTCAAGGTAGGAGAGACATATGGAAACACAGTTCAAATATCATGCAAATAATTTTTTAAAAATTGTAATAACTCATCAAAAGTTCACAAGGAACAAATGTAGGAAATGGGTGTTGTGGTCAGTCAGAAAAGCTTTACAAATTTATCTGGTCCCTCCTCCTGGAGGTGTCTGACCTCATCCCAGGTGAGTAAGTAACACACTCCAGTTGGCAATTCAGCGTGGGAGCTTGCACAAGGACCCTGGACTCTGAACAGCAGTGGCTGAGGTGCCTGCCCAAATACTCTTCTGACATCTGTGAAGCAGGAAGAAAGACCAAGAGGAATGACAGTGCCTGAGGCTGTCACAAATCTCTGCTGAGGGAATGTGAGCCAAAGTGCTGAGACAGGCAGTAGAAACATCTCCATAATCCAAAGTACTGAAGATTGTATTTCTGCATTTTACAAGGCAGTTGGGATTCACTGGTTGCTATTGTGACCATTTTCTTAGATCCCTGTGACAGAGGGAACTGAGAACATGGTTTCTACTGTCTAATTTCTCCAAAAAAAGTCTATTCAATTAAATGTCAGGAAAATGACAGTGATCATTAACCAAAGCCACTCATTTACAGGGTGGAGGGATGCTGAAACCATGACAAGTAAGCTTTCTGGGCATAAGGTCATTTTATTTCTGTTTCTATACACAATGCTTTGTGCAAAATGGTTTCTGAGCAGAAAACCCATCAGCGCTGCAGAATTTAATTAAATGCTGGTCTTTATTTGAAGGTCTGACACAAACACAATTGAAACTGAAAGTATTCTCTCTGCAGATCCTCCTGGACATAGGCAAAATTGTTTGAAATGTATATATATTCAAATTTTGAATGCGTATCTATATTTTTATATGATTTCAAATTTTATATGGGTTATGTGTGAATAAAGAAATTAAGCTATAACCATTTTGAAATAGCTTTTGTAATGAATATTATGTCTTCAGCCAGGGGAACAAATGCAAATGCATCTCATCTCTAGCTGCAGACGAGTTGAAATGTGGAGTCCCTAACCCTACATGCACACTCAGAACACTTTTTTTTTCTTTCTGCTGACAGCCTTTTAGCAGCATCCCCTCAGGAGGCTTATATTATAAAGTGTAATCTATCTTCTGTTTGATGAATTCTAGGATATTTAAAGAAAAAGTGCTGAAAGAAGCAGACTTGCTGCTGAACCCCTTGTCCTGAATCAATTTCCCAGTCCAGTGTGCCTGGAACTGCTGAAGCCCTGCTTACCCTCATGTTAGGAGTAAGTATCCTATATGCTAGAACGTAGATATTTCCTTTATCTAGTGCCTCCTCACTCTGACTCCCCCTTTTCTGCCTACACCCTGTAGCCCTGAGCGACCCTTCTGTCCCCACTTTGTCACAGAATGAGCCCATCCAAACCAGCCCCAGCTGGAGCAGTTCCCCACTGAAATGCCCGTCTGATTCCCTTCTTTCCCAGCTCCACAGCATACCTGGCTGCATAAAAGCACTTGGTTTTTTGAACACTGATCACTTTCTTGTTCTTATATCCTTTCTGCTAACTTGGAAGGGTCAGCTGGGAGAGCTGTTGTTAAAGAAAATACAGTTTAGCAAGTGGTGACTCAGTAATCTGTATTGTCTGGTATCTTCTGACTTGCATCAGAAATGGAAGAACAATAGCAGAGTCTGACTCCCTGGAGACTCTGAGTTTGGGTTTTAGTGTTTGGGTTTCGTTTTTTTTAATAAAAACAAGAACATTTGTTGGTGACTAGAATGTCTTGGGATATTACACTAAGACCATATATTTTAGTTGAGCTTTAGTAGGCCTTCTAAATGGAAAAACTGCACAAAAAATAAGAATTTTCTCAGTGCAAAAAAAGAGCAATGTTTTTTATGTCTGCAAAAGGCATTGCTTTTTGGATGTGATTTCATCTTCTGAACTGCATTGTGAATGTAACTGAAAATATACTCCAAAGGACTGTGTAGAAAGATATAGCCACAAAAAGACTATGTAAGAGAGCTTTCTTAAGGAGTGAAAAAATTATTAAAATAAAATACCTCCAGGCTTCTATTTTGAAAACAATGCAAATGTTAGACTACATTTCATTTTTGTTATGCTAGCCATCCTTTTCACTAAAAAGAAAAATTGATCCCAACCTTTTCTGCAGTTAAAAATACTTCAAGCATGTAATAGGCACCCTTCTCACTTCAGCCCATCACCACCAGTCTTTATTCTGATATGATGTAGAAGGGAATTAATCTCCTTACAGTTTTTTTTTCCTTTTTCCTTCCTACATTCATACAATGCTTCCTGTGAGACTGTGAGCCCTCCTATCTGTGTGTGCCATAAAACAAATATTTGAATGGTATGTCATTTTAAAACAGGCCTTTTGAAGAAAAGTGCTTTAATTAACATTTACTTTTATTTGCAAAGGAACGTCGAAGATCCTTTATATCTGAATATAGATCGTGGCTCCCAAGGAATACCAACTCTGTCCTGCAAACTCTGCTGTGGATGTGTTGGTGTCACACTGCCAGCCTTATTCATTCTGCACGGTTGTGAAGCGCTGATAATTTCTGTTCATCTCGATGGCGGTGCCGGCCGGTGGCCGCAGCGGGGCTGTGGCTGTGTGGTGGGAGGTGAGGGCCACCTGGAGCAGCCACTTCTCGTGGGTGACAAGCTAGGCTCTGCTGCCCTGGCTGCCGAGGGGGAGCAAAGCAGAGGCTCTGTGCCTGGCACAGGCTCACTCTGAAGCCTTTTGCAGGGCTCTGCCCGGAAACCCAGCCAGTGCGCCAGCAGGGAAAAGGGGCAAGTGTCTCCATGGCTTTCGTAGCCATGATGGTAACTGGCAGATCATCAGGGATGGGCAGGGCTGAACAAAAATCAGCTGTGTCCCCGTGGTACCTGTGTGGCCAGGCTCTGCTGGGGCACCACTCACACACACCCACGGGGTGAGGGACATGGGGGAGCCCACGGAGCGAGCCCTCCTCCTCCCCTGGTGCCTGCAAGGAGCACAGATACTGTGGGGATTTCTTCCCATGTTTGCATTGAAAACCTGAAGCTATGGGGATTTATTTCCTCAGGTGTTGGAGACAGAAAGGGTAAAAGTAATGAAAATCTGCTAAAGACTGAAAATAATAAATTCCTCATATTCTCCCATCTTCTCCAACCCCCTGGAGCATATGAATTCATTGGCCAGATAAGCAGGATACTTTATGCACTTGGCCACACAACCTTGGTTTGTATCCAGTGGGCTTTACAGGTGTAAAATTAACCACAGGAGAGCTCTTCTATTGCTCACTGACTGCAGTCAGTGCAAACATATGGAGGACTACAAGTGAAAAATAATTAAAACAATATTTGAGTACATGCCTGATCTCTCATCTTACATGTACAACACACGTAAATCCATCCTATTTTGTTTTGTTTTGTTTCAGTATCTTAATGCAGAAAAGTGTTTAAAACATAGTTTTCTCTGTGAAATAGCACCTTTTGGAGATAATTTGCCTGTGCTGAGAGCACAGTGGTGTCCAGAAATGCACCCAAAACCAAAGGTTTTATTTCTTGGCATGAGCAACAGAATACCTTGGAATGATCCTCTGAAATACTGTGGCAGACTCCTCTAACTTGGCTGCCAGTGCCTTTCAATAGCATACCTCTTAAATAACTAAATCTGGATTTAACTGATACTAAAAGGTCATGGTCCATCAGCTACACTAAAATGTTTTTAAACCTGTCCCACTACACACCCATCCAATAAACCAGGGAGGGTCTTTCTGCAATTTTCTTCTATCCAGTACAGAAAATGTATTTTGAAGTTCACCTAGACAGACAATTACTCAGCAGACCAGAGTGGTTCCAAATTAAGTGGGCTTTTAAATGAAAATAACCCTCAAACCTTCCTAATTATATCTTTTTCCTCGGGAGACAGGAACAGCTGCAAATTCTGATTTCTCTGGTAAGTAGTCTGCATTTTATTTACTTATTAAGACCATTTAACACTCCTGAAAGGTGCCAGTTTGAGAGCTGTAGTGCATACAATTCTTCATTTTTTTTCCTTTTTTTTATTTTTTATTGAAATGGCCAGAGCTACTGTGTCACAGGCAGCTGTGTCATTAGCTTTCCTGCTGTGCCTTGGAAACTCAAAAAAGGGAGAGATTCAATCAAATTTCTCCCTCGAGTGGGAAGTATTGCAGAGTCACTGAAACTGGGGTGGGACCACAGGGAGAAGGAAACAAGGAATACAAATGTCAGAGACAGCAAAGTGCAGGGGGGAGACTGTGGGTGGACAGAGATGAAGCACAGCATTGCTAAGGAAGGCAAGGATGTGCCTGCCAAGAGGGAGCAGACCCCACAGCAGCTCCATGCAGCAATGACATGGCAGATCTACTCCCACTTCAGACACTGATCTGTTGTCTCAGTTTTCCCCCACCTGAAAAAGAGCAAATGATGCTTCCCCTCTGACAGCACTGTGCACTTGACCCAGGATCTAGAATATCATGTTGCTCTTAAAATAGATTAATATGCATATATATCATTGTGTTTGTGTGCATAGTGACTGAGGATTTCTGCCCCAGTGTTTGCCATCATAAATTACAGTGCAACTGCTCTGAACTATTAGTAATCCACTACTGGTGATTGCTTTGGGGGCGGGGGGCGTATCATGGCAATTACATCTGCAAATATGGTATGGGTTATGTCCTGGTAGCTCTTGTTTTTTCTAAAGCAGCAAACAAAAAGAAACTCACAATATAAACCACTGCCTGGTAACAAATATGAAATCCATTGGATCAATTAGTGGCAGAAGAAGGAACATTTGGATCCATATTTGGGGTCATTATCGAACCAGCTTCTTACATTTGTTGCAGTCGGCTTAATTCAATGCCCCTCTCGCAGTCTGTGTGTGTGACTGCAGGTGTGTATGTGCACAGGCAGAGAAAACATGTATCCACTATTTTCATGTAAAAACACAGCTGGTTAACATTATTTCAATAGCATGCAGGCATGTGTAAAATTTCACGTAGAAAAGTTCTTTTTAAATACTGGCTTTGGAGACTGACCTTTCAGAACTATTCCCGTGGCCTGACTTCCTACCACGAGCATCAGCAGGAGTGGGTTTACAGCTCAGCTGCAGCTGAATGCAGCTGAATGCAGGTTTGCAGTGTCTTACAGCTCTCCTTTCACCTGGCTTTAATTTGCACTACCAGTCCTGGTGGAATGGGCTTGGCAGAGTGGGCTGAAGCCCAGGGAGTCTGGCTGGTAGAGCTGCAGGAGCCTGAGCCAGTGTCAGGACACTGCCCTGCCAAAGGCCAGGGAGGTTAAAAGCTGTGCCAGTCCACAGCATCATTACAGCTGTACCTCCAGAGTGTGTTACAGCCAGCACAGACCTGGGGCCAAACTGCCCAGGGTCAGCCACGCCAGCTCTGGTTGTCTGATCTTTGCTCAGGGCATGAAATCCTCATTCTTCTCAGGCCCCTTGGTTTGGATGGGGACAGGACTTCCCAGGTTTCTCATGCAGGCTCCTGTGCTTGTGCCCCTTTCCTCTGCTTAGGGTCACTTCTGGAGGGAATCACTATGAATTGCTTCATTTTCCTCCTCCATTGTCTGTGGTGGGGGAAGATGGCAAAATATCTGAGACAGTATAGCTAGAGATGATCTCAGAGTGTAAGTGGAAAAAAGGCAGCAGCAGCAGGCAGTTGGAAAAGGAGAATCAGGCAGCTCTGTCCCCAACCCAGAGCAGGGGCAGAGCGTGAGGCTTGCAAAAAGGTCAGTCTTGCACTGTCTCTCCTTGTTTTTAAGGGCCTGGTGTAGAGTTCAAGACTTCTTCACAGTGAAGCAGCTGGGCAACACCTGAAGGCAGTTTACTTAAATCCTAACTGGATTATTTTGGGAATCTGACTGGGTGCCAGGCTGGCTGCTTATGAGGAAGTAAATACTTAGAGACAAAATATTCAAGTGTTTTGCCCAAGCTGTGTGTGCTGGCAGGAAGAAAAAAATGAAACAGAGCAAAGTGTATGGGCCAACAGCAACCCAGCTTGGAATGTGGGAGTCACTCAAAGGAGGGACACACGAAACGTGGGTGAGGCACAGCAGTGAGGAGCAGCCTCTGCCTGGGCATCCCTGCTGGGCCTCTGCACCACCTGTATCACTGCCCCCTTACTTTCAGCTCAGTCATCCTCCCACCTTGGAACAGCACTGCTGCGTGACAGGCAGGCACAAAAACATCAGGCTCGTGTTCTTCATGAAATCCAGCCAGTCATTTTAGTGGATGGAAAAACTGGTGGTGATGGAGATCTTCCCCCACATGGCTTTTGGAGTCTGGGTAGCACACTCTGATGGTACCAGAGCAGCCCCTATGGGTATTACCAAGCTAGGAGGAACGATGGGATCACAGGTACCAGGTCACACCAGCCCCAGTTAAAGCTTTCCACATTATCAGGACACGACAGTAGTGAGCAGGGCTGGTCAGACTTGAGGAGGCAATTTGGCCATACCTGGACGTGGAACGCACAATTTTAACAATGTCATGCTAATATTAATATAAGTGCAAAAAGAGAAGCACTTATTGCCCTCAAGGGAAGTGGGTTTGAGGCAATCAAACAAGGGCAAGGACAAGGACCTGGGTGCAGAGAGCTGGGCCAGGGAAAGATGCACCACTAAGGGACTGACACGAACACCCTGTGCCCAGTCTTAAGGACAGAGTAACAGCTGCTTAAAACTGATCCTTCCAGCTCTGAGCCTGCTTTGCCCAAGAGCAGAACAGCAGACCATAGCTGGCAAAGGCAAGTTCAGTGCTTCTGGCCATCATCTGGGAGGAAATGATACAGATGGTGAAGAGAAACCATATGGAGTCAGAGCAGGTGTTGCATGAGCCATTGAAGAGCTCTTAGCATCAAGGCATCTATAAGCATAGGAGGAAAGATGTTTGGAGGAATCACTGCCTGCCTCCCACCTCCCTTTGGAGGAAAAAAATGTAGCTTTTATCTGAGTATTTGACACGTGGTTTTGCTTTTTATACTTTTCTTGAACCTTATGAAATCCAAACAAGTAAAAGTTTGGTGATGTGGTCACATAGGGAAAGTCCCCACACAAATTCCCTGTGTCTGTGTGAATCCTGACATCACTTGAAGCTCTACAGGAGAAAGAAGAGCTCAAAGCCAGGCTGGGCTGCACCAGTGTGCATATTCCCTTTGTGTATTCCTTCCAAAGTGTCATGAGGAGGGGATGTGTGTGTGTGTATTGTGCTGGTGTTAAGTGAATGCTTGAAGAAGAAAAACATTTGTCTATTTTAATGCCTCCCTGACCTTCTGTGGTGAAAAATACTGCAACTACTGGGCTGGAGCTCTGTTGGTCTCTGCATTTCATGCTAAGCCAACACTTTACAGGCCTCTTGACTACTATCACCAACCAAAAAAGCAGTCCTGCAGAAGGCAGCTCCCTTCTCTTCTGGGATTTAAATCCCTTGCTTTTGAGAGCCAAAGCCCAATGGCAGGACACAAAGCTTTTGGCCTGAAGACCTTTGCTGTGATAAACCAGCACCCAGCCCGTAATTAAGTCACAGTATCTGCTGGTGGATGGCAGTGGGCATGCTACACTCAGCTGGGAAGCTCTTCAGGGCCCAAGGAAGACATGGAGTTTGCCTGTGGCCTCGTGGCAAGTCAGCAGGGGCAGGATGTGACCACAGACACACAGGGAGAGATGTCCCAGTGCCAGCAGGGACATGTGGATGTTTCACAGGGAGAAGGCACTGCCTCCATGGCACCTCCAGTGCCAACACCACTATACAGCACAGGCTTTTCAGTGACCTTTCCCTTCCCATGCCATGCTTATAAATGCTGCCATCCAGAGCTGCAGTGGAGGTGGGCTTGCCCAGCTGAACAGAAAGCACTGCTAAAATTGCAGCCTGACTGTTTCAAAATCCTGCCTTCCAGCAAGTTTTGCTCTCTGTTTGCTTCTCCTTGTAGCTGTGCAGCTTGTGCCTGACTCTGGAAGACTCTCCTTCCCCTGAAAACAGATTTTGAGCCAGGAGCTGATGCATGCTCCCTCCTTGCTCCCACTTGCATGCTCGTGACAGGCTCTCCCAGAGCTCGTGATCACACCAGCCCCCCCAGCCCTTCAGTGTGTCCATGGAGGAATACTAATAAGCTGATTCCTTCTCACCCCCAGGTCTGTGGGTAGGAAGGGTTTCTTCCTTCTCTTCTGCTGACCCTCAGATTGCTGGTTTTTCATGGCACTGCTGGCATGCACTGATTTGAAATGGAAGAGAGAGGTCCCTCTTTGCCATTTTTTTATTGGTTTCTAAGCCATTTGTGCTTTATTTCAGCTCAAGAACACTACAGCATTTTCTCATCTGTTATGCCTCTCTTCAGCGATGAAATTTGGACAGAAAATACCTCCTGTTAAAGTGAAGGGCAAAGCTGGGAAAGAATGCAGGGTGTTAAACACAGTGTCATGTGCTTGAGAGCCCTACCATGTGTTCCTCAAGCTGGGATGCCTGCCGTAACACTGCCTGAAACACAGCTTTCCCTTCAGCCCCACCAGCAAAGTTAGGGTCCTTCTTCCCCATTACAGGTGGCATCATCTGGGAATGCCATAGCCCAAGGAGTACAAGACCCATGGCATGGAAAAGTTTTGTTGTTGCCCTCACAGACAGAGACACAGAAATCCATCAGAGTATGCTTCATCATCTTTCTTTTCTGTTACCAAGCCCTGCTAATGTAATGAACATTTTTTCTTTGCAGTGAGCTCCTGTGCTATTCATTGAGGGGATTTAAATGGATTTTCTCATGGCAGCACAGGCAGGACTCCATGTGCACTGGTCTTGGGGAAAAGAGGGTGTTCCCAGCAGTGGGGGTAGGACACATGGCAAGAACAGGGCCAGAAACAGATGTGCTGGAGATGCCTCTGTCACTGCACTGCCTGAAAACATGGTGTAGGCAAGGACAGAAGTTTCTGACCAGCACTAGAGATTCAAGATGTCTGGTCTCTTCAATGCATGTATTTCAGACCTGATCCCAGGCCTTTGAACAAACAGGACTATTCTCTCAGGCCCTTGGGGTTTCAGGGGGCAAAATGCCAAGGGATCTGCCTCCCTTCCTGCTCAATCCCTGTGAAAGCGAAAAGTCTCATTCTCCATGCTGTTGAAAATGTAGTCCCTGGGTGCTGCCATAGTAAATCACCTGTGATGTGCCTGAATCAGATGCAGGATATGCACTCACCTTTCTTGATGAAAGGAAGGGTTCCCATAAGCTTGTTCTTGAAAATTGCAATTATGGGCCTGCTTCAGCCACCCATGCTTTCTGCAACAGTCAGCAAAATGTGTTCAGATTTAATGTCAACAGCTCCTGGTGCAACACTCCTTTGGGGCAGAGCTGAGCAAAGGGAAGAGGCAAAATCTGCTCAGTCGTGATGACTCTTGTCCTGTCCTTTAGTAGGTCATGAGAGCACAAAATACCCATCTCTGCAATGAGGAAAGGGGTAATGAAGCAGCTGCAGAAGGGGGAAACAAACCAAGCTGGAATGGGGATGTCAGATCAGGTGTTAGTGCACTTTGCAAATAAATCAGTGCACCAGTAAGTCATTCCCACCATCGTGCCCCACCCATCCCAATTCTGCTCAGACTTAAAACTTGAAGCCATATCTCTCCCCTCCAAAATTAGTCCACTGTTACCAGGGCAAGAGTTTAACTCCTGATTTCACAATAATGCTTTCCTATTTCAAATTTGCATTTCTTGGTTGCACCGGCCCAAATAGTTGGGTTGCTCTCGCTGCTGCAACTTTCAAAAATGCCCCTCAGTGCACACTGAAATACTGTGCTTTGGAGGCAAGGAAAAACCACTGGTAAATAGTGGCTTTTCTGAGAAAAAAGAGTGGAAATGACAATGACAATGTCCTTCTAAAGACCTGACTGTGTGTGAAAAGGTATGCAGAAGAGCTGTTGTGTTCCCTACAGACAGACACCTGGATCCTCTGTCAGTGACACCAGCTTCCCCATTCAAGTCACCACAGTTAGTGACTACAACATGCTCTTGGTCTGTGTAAACTCAGTTTTTCCATCAAACCAGCAATGAGTTGGCACGCCTTGCCTTTTTCCTCCATCTTAGGTCAAGACACTGGAGACACAGAGCATACAATAGTGTTTTTTTCCTGTGGGGAGACATTGTTGCCTGAGGAACCAGTTCTTTGTTTTAGAGTTGCTTTATTAAAGGAGAGATTGTGGGGATTAACCCCACCTCTTGCCATTTCTTGGGACAGTTTACCAGGATTCTGCAATGGGGGAGTGCAAGTAGGATCCATTTTCACGTAAGAGGCGCAAAAGAACAGAAGTCCCTGAAATACTGTATCAGACCAAAGGCTTATCAAGTTCAAGAACTAATCTTGCACAATTGCCAGAAGCAGACACCTTGAAAGAGAATGCAAAAATAGGCTGGTGCAGCATCACCCTTTCCCTCACCCACTTTTCCTGTCTCTACCTACTGCAAGACTTGCCAAACCAGAGGCTGTGTTTGTGATTCAGTTTCATAGATCACCAATGGGCTCTCCCTTGGGAACTTTTCTAGTCCTCATTTTAGTTGCTTTGAGCCATTTATGGCAATGAGTTGCAGAGCTGTAATTATGCACAGTATGAAACCAGCTTCTTCTCTGTGTTAGTTTTCAAATCTGCTGCCTGTTTGTTTCATGGGGTGCCTCCGAACTCCTGTGGTAAGAGAGCAAAATCTGCTCCCTGGCTACCTTCCCTGCACCAGCTGTGATTATGTTGCCCTCTGTCACAAATTGCCTCTATCATCTCTGCTACTGCTGTAAAGGAACAGGGTCTTGGTTTCTTTATTCTTTCTTCACATGTTAGATGTCCTGTGCTTCTCATCAACCCCTTCATTCTTCTCTCTGTGCTCTCTGCTTCCTCTATATCCGTTTTGGTAGAGGCTGGCCAGAACTGCACATGGTGTTTGTGCTCTATTGGTTTCTGCCCAAGCATTGCCTACTTTTTTCCTCCTGCATGTACAGCACAAGAGCAATGCTGATTATTCTGCCCTGCTTGCTGCTGAAAACTAATAGGAAAGTAAGTGCATAGCCTGTCCTCCCTTTCACTCACTGTGGTTGTTCATGAACGTTGGTCCTGGAAGAAGAAGACTCAAGTTTGTGATGTTGGTACACACTCCCTGGATGCTTCATTCATTCTGGCAAGACACTGAGGAGATGATTCCACGTGCTCCAATGCAGGCTGACCTCAAAAGCATTATCAAAACCCAGTGAAACAGTTTGGTCTTCAGCCACAGTCCAGAGTATCTCCTGGATTTACAGTGTTTTCAAAAAATGAAAAGCTCTGACTTTCCTTAGGAAGGCACTTGAAATTTTCTGAAGAATTTTTAAATTTTTCTGTTAATAAATTTAGCCTAGATCCAGCTCAGTAAAACATTAGGCATTAAATATCTGCTGAACAGGAAGAACTACTAAGAATGCTAAAAATGTGTAATCCCATTCCTATTTAGGTCTTTATTCATTGTGGCAATTAAATGTGTGCATTAGTGCTCTGTTTCATTAGGATCTAAGTACCCACATACAATTAAATGTTGTGCTGAACCAGGTCCCAAAGCCAGATTTTAACCTATATTTCTGTCTGCTGTGTACCTCAGTTTTGTGCACTGAATATTTATTACTTGAAAGGATATTTTTCCATTTTTCCATATTTAAAATATGTCACATGCACTCTTTTAATGATAGCAGCTTGCAGAATCATTTTGTGATGGGAATAATTAATAAGGTTTTATGTATAAATATTTAAAAAATAGGATAATCTCTTGCTTAACCATTCAAGACCATTCTAGGCAGCAGTGTGTTTACATGTTTGGCTGTGTATATATCAAAACATCCTGGGGCTATATGTGAGGTAAACAAATAAGAGTTTCATATTTTTTTACCTACGTATATATTGGATTTATTATAAAGATTACCCGAAAAATAGGATAGAAGCAATTTTAAATCTCATCTAATCTAATCCACTACACTTTGAGCTATAAGCTTGAGTGACCATTAAGATCTAGTACAGCACAAAAGCTTCAAGAGAAGACACAAATGCTGCTGTTTGCACTGGTGCCTGCAGCTATCTCCAGTTTCCCTGGGTTTGCATTGTGAGCTTATTTAGCCAGGAATGCTTCTTTTAGCAGCAGCATCTGCAGCATATTGAATATTGGAGCATTCTGCCATCCATTCTGCTTTCATCCAGTTGAATTGCTGGAGTGAATGAGATGCAAAGAAGTCTAAGACTTGCCTCCACAATGAGTCAGTGGCCCAGCTGTTTTAAAAATGAGAATAAATTTTCTGTCCCTTTGCTTTAACAACTTAATTGCAAGGCACCCTTTACACACATCAGACTATTTCTCTTTTTCAGAAGGGATGGGTATTCATGGATACCATTTATGCTTCCACTTGCATATTTGACCATCACATTTCCTGATGGAAAAAATCTTCCCGAGGAATTACAAGTGAAATGTTTTCTCTTTGTTCTATGAAGTCAGTGGAGAGAATAAAGGAAATAAGTGAATTTTCCTTGGCACAAACAAAAATACAAAACTGTTGTTGGCATTGTCTATTATACAGTCCCATCTTTCCTCTCACTTTCCAGACGTGGTGTTGCTGTCTTCAGAAGCTTTTTTCTCCAAGACCTGCCAGTTTTTCTGATAGCCTATGTGGTAATTTCATTGAATGTTCACATGGCATCTGCTTATACCCTGTAACTTCCCAGCCTTTTACTCCTAAAACTTTTTGCCTCATGATTTTTCTCTATATCTTGTATGATTTTTAGATGATGATGATGATGATGATGATGATTTCTAAATGGAAACCAGAATGTTGTTCCATTCGCTGCTTTGTGTCTTTGTGTTTTAAATTCAAATTTTTTAATAAGGCTGGAATTCCACAGAGGTGATGGACTCATACCAATGGATGGCAGTGTCAGCATCCTTGGAAATACAGCACCAGCAGTACATAACACCATGTACTGGCATGCCAAAGTGCTCAGATTTAACTTGATAACCTGATGATGACTCAAGGGACCTGAGGGTACCCACATACACATTAGCTACAAATACTTTTTTTCCCCCAGACTTCACTGGCTTCTTAGTTGTTTTTTTGGGTTTTTTTTTTAATCTCTCCAGAATAGATTTTAACAACGTTTATCACACACCATCAGGAGTTGAGTTCAGCGGCAGTATATGTATGTGACCTTGTGATCTGATCCACCCTGGGTTTCTCCATTGCAGGATCAGCCCTGCTTATCATCTCCACTCCGTGGTAATGTCATCTTTGCTCTGTCCTTGGTTGTGACCTCACTAAATTACTCCCCAAAACAGTAAGAAACAGCTGAAATTTGAATTGGAATTTTCACTTAAAAGCATACAGTGAAGAGGTATTAAGTTATTCTGAGCTGCTTTGTCATTGCTACTTTGAGTTACAGTGAGTGAACCCTCCGCTTGTTAATACCAGTAGTGCTGCTTGCCACAAGCTGGAAGAAATGGGCTCACACAATGTGCTTTTTTCATATGGCATCCCACACTTCCAGGCTTCCATGGGAATATATGAATAAATCAAATTAAAACTTTTTTTTTATTCCTTTTTTACTCCCACTCTGTTCACCAGATGTGCCAACTCATCCTATGCTTTGGTTGCCAGCCCGGGCTTCCTTTTTTTGTTTATTGAGTTACCCTCAGTAATGTGTCTTCCCTCAGGGCCAGATCCTGGATTCACTTAGGGTCCTACAGCCATGGTCCTCAGCGGGTGATGGCACTCATGTGGTGAGTGGGTGTGGGGCTGGGAACACACCCCTGCCTGTGGGCATCGCTCAGCACGTCCATGGCAATGCACGGAGTGGATCAGAGCTGGTCACCCTGGCAGGCTGTCGGGAGTACCTGCCACAGCTAGCAAAAATTAGCACATCTGAGATCATATACATTTTCATTAATCTTTGTGAGCCTTAAATAAAAGGAGCACTGCTGGCAGCTCTGATTAAGAGCTTTCTATTGATCATAAAAGCCTAATGCTGAAATGAATTGTTTAATGTTGAAGGATTGAGATAACAGCCAAATAATTTGATTTATCGCAAAACCAAAACATAAGAAGAAAGAAAATACTTCAAATAAGAATGCTACGGTCTCTGTAGTAGGCTCTGAGTTAATTTCAGGCAGATCAGGAAAACAGCCCAGACTCCATGGCCAAGTCTGCACCACAGTACAGAGTGGTCACAGCCTCTCGATGCCTCATGAGTGCCTTGGCCAGCACTGTGGGGAGGAAGGAGGCTTGAGATGCTTTAGCCTTGCACAATAAATCCATTCCTCTTCTGTGTGTGTGTATGTGCTTTCACATGCCCCCACTATAAAAGATACACATTCTTATGCAAAGCAAGAAAGTGAATATACAGATATTATATATTGTGTGTAGAAGTCACCCTGCTTGACCATTTCAGCCCTCTGAAAGCTGGGCACTTGAGCTGGTTATTTATATTTAATAGCCTCTATTGTTACCAGAAGGAGAGAAAGCAGCTCCTTGGTGAATATCCCTTTGAGGGGATCTGATTCACCTTCTGTTCCCTGTTTAGGGAGGGAACCAAGGCTCTTACTAGATGCCTAGTTGTTAGATTAAGCTAGATACTGGTACTCCTCAGTGTCTGTGTGTGGGATGATAGAAGGTGTGAGAAGTAACACAGTGATGAGCCTGCAGAACTCCCTCCCAGCAAGCAATCTGCCACTGAGGTGTGTACTAAAGGCTCACACAGAGCTTGCCCCAGGCACAAAATGCACTTGCAAATCCCCTGCCATATTCTTGATAATGAGTAAAAAAACCAGAGCCCCTCTTCTGACCCCCATTCTGAATACATTCATGCTTCTCAGCAACATGGTTTTCTTTCAGCATGGTGGAGTTCTTGGAAGGGTTTTGGCCATTCATCAGCAGCCCTGTAGTCTCTAGGAATAAGAGAATAGGGAGGTGGTAGACAAGTCATTTGGGAGAAATGAGACATATTCCAAACTCCTCCATGCCTACTTAGCTCCCAAAGTGTCTGCTCTGGCTCTGTTAGCAGTTAAGCATCTGTCAAGTTGCTCTGCTCTAGCCAAAGCTTACAGTGGCCAGCCAACTGCAGGCTGGGCCGTGGAGCTCTACCAGGGAGTAAGGCAGACCTCACCTATGAGCTGTGTGAATTGTGCAGAAAAAGCTGGGAGAAACCCAAAGACCAGGGAGATGCTTCCCTTGTCCACCAGAAGACGACACTTGTCTCAGAGTGGACAGGAGGTTGCAAAGGAAGTGTGGTGCCTAAAGGCGTGTGCCAAGCATGGAGAAGCATGTGCTGAGCATCAGAGACGTTCAGGAAGTGCGTGTCCACTTCAGCAGGGCTTAGAGTACAGGAAACTCTCCCCTGGGGAGAGGGGGAGGGGGGTGTATGAGTGGCACATCCTCCCAACCTTCATTAGCCTACATGTGAAGCTTTTTCACTGTGCCTTTTTCATAAATGTGTTTGTATGTGTCTCTGCATTTGAGCATACGCCTTAGAAACAAGTGCATATGCTACTTTAGTCTGACACCCAAACCCTCCTCCCAATCTCCCAGCTAGTTTATTCAGGACTTGTCCTGCTTTGGTTCCCACTTTAATGGTTGCACTGCTTTTGCTTTTTCCATATACATGAGCTTGTATAGATGCCAGATAGCATCAAAGATCCCCACAATAATTTCCTCCTGGAGATCTGCCAGCAAAAAATAGGCCAGATAAGAGCCTGTCCATACACTGTTGTGGTGGAATTAATCTGTTTCTTGTTTTTAAGCGGGGGCTGTGGTGTAAAAGCAGCCTGGCTCTGCTCTCCTCCACAGGAGGAAGAACCTTCCCAGTTTTCACTATTCCCTGGCTGCTTGTTGAGTCTCTCTTCAAATCACAGCTTTCAACTACTGACCCTTTAAATTTCCTGGCATGGACTCATGTAATCTCTTTCTGCTCCTTATTGCCCAGTAGAGACTGACTCTGACAGCACCGCGATGGTTACGGCTTTGCTTTTGGTTATGGTTCTTCACAGATTTTAGCTGGGCTTAGTCAGAGGCAAACAGGTGTAGGGGAAATTCTTATTTAGTGTTAGTGCCCTTGGTTTGGTAGCTGTGCCTTCTCAGGGCATCTCACTGTGGAATAATTTGCATTTGTCAGTAAAGAAGGGAATGTTAAAGCACAAAGGGAGTGTTCTTTCTCCTCTGTTGTTTCTTTATGTGTTTTGAGGTTTGCTCTGAATTCTAACATGTTATGCCCATGTGAATAGGAACATTTCAAGCACTATCTGCTTGCTGTGATCCCAATAAACAGTGGATGCCACTAATGGAGTCCCTAGCACGTTTTTGGAAGAGGAATATAGATGGCATATGGCACAGAAGAATAATTTCATAGTAATAAGCAAAAGCCGGTTATTAGCAAGATACTGCTTTGTAGCTAATGGTGTTATGGATAATGAGGCAAAGGCAAACCTGTTCTCAGTGCTGGGAAATTGCTGATTGCTCTCCTCGGCAGAAACAATACTGAGCCTAAAACACCCTTGATCCTTTGATAGATTTTGGAGGAAGCTGTCCCAGTGCTCAAAGACGAGCTGCAGCACAGCTTTGGGAGTGGGCTGTGCAGCTGGCAGGAGAGCTGCTGGAAGCTTTACTACAAAGCTAGGCCAACCTGAGGAGCAGAACAGAAAACCCTGCAGGTGGCATGGCCATGCAGCCATTGCCTCTGTGCTGCTGTCCCCACACATCCATGAGCAGCACGTGTTTGTGCTTCTGTGCACAGTAGCAATAGCATGTCAGAAGTAGGCTGAATTATTTTTGGGTTGGTTTGGGAGGGGGCTGTTGGTTTATTAAAAAGCACTATCTATCTGAAGAGTTTTTTTATAGCCATTGAAAGAAGATACACTTGCTCACAGGCAACTTTGTGAATGTATCACAATTCTGGCTTGCGTGTAGATTTGCAGTTCTGTACACTCTCTGAAGGGAACCCTGCTTATTTTGACCAAAGAAAAGGGAAGGAAATAAAGAGGGGGGGATAGGAGAGAAATCAAGGGAGAAAGAGATATAAANAGGAAGGAAGGAAGGAAGGAAGGAATTAAAAAGAAGGGAAAGATTGGACCAACTAAACCAGAAAACCTGGTGTCCTAGATCTTAAGAAAATGGCTGGCACTTGAGGATGTGCTGACACTGATCTGTGACCATGTATGATGGTCAGACTCCTTAAAAGTGGCTAATGATTTCTGTGCCTCAGTTCCCCGTGACAGAAGTGAGCCAGATGTGCAGAGAGCTGCAGCCCAGAGTGCCCCGACACACCACAGGCACTGCACACTCAGCCGTACTCCTCCCTGGACAGCCTCAGTCCACAACAGGCTGGGTCAATGACGTCTGCAGTCATGTCCTTCCTGCCCCTCTGCACACCAAACTGGACCTCTGTCCCTCTGAAACACCCTGGACCTCTCTGTGGAGGGAGATGGGGTTCAGCTCACACCCACTCAGCCTGTTGGCTCCCCACAGAAGCCCCCCCAGCCTCCTCCTTCAGCCCTGACTGTCCCCCATCAGAAATTAGGGATTTGGGATTTTGTTTAAAAATAAAGCGTGCAGAAGGTTCCTCTGGCCCTGCTCCCCTCAGATGCCCTGTCTTGCCAGTTGCCATGCAAAGGGGTCTGCAGGTCCACTCTGCCCCTATCCCCCAGCCACCATTGTCTCCCCACACCCTGCTAATGGCAGTGCTTCCCCCAGGTCACCAAAATCCACATTAAATTATTATTAATTACAACAGAACCACCAGTGGTGCCCGTGGGCCCTGGTGAAGGGCCAGCCACCCTTGATGGCCATAGGAGCTGCCCGGCTGCCCACCCTGAAGGGCTTCCCCAAGGCTTCACACCACACACCCCTACAGAGATATGGTTCCCACACAAAATACAGCTGCCTCCAGAGCAGCTGTCCTGCAGCTGCTGTCACCCAGAAATTTCCACACAAAACTCTTTCCAGCAGCACTTGCCTGGGGTATGGAGCCATGGCAGGGTGGTGCCTGCACCACCTTCCTTGCTTCAAGCCACACTCAGCAGGAAAGCTGAAATGTCGTGATCAGAGCTCACAGGATGGCGTGGTGGAGAATTTCATTCCCCCTCTCCGGAAAGGCCAGGCCAGCCGGTGAACGTGAGCCAACGCCACTCAGCAAAAGCCACCCCTGGCCCCCCGCCATCCACCCCTGATGAATGAGCTGCAACACACTGAAAAGGTGAGAAGGCCCAGCCAGACCCATATCTCACAAACCTTGGCAAAACCGTAGTAAAAACCTGTGAAATAGGCTTTTTATTTTTCCCCCCCTTGTTCTGTTTTCACTTTTTGTTCATGTTTTGGGCTCCGTGCCCCTGTGCAGCATGCCTGAGCGGGTTGGGGCTGAGGGGACAGGTCATGGCACAACTCTGAGCCTGGTGGGGTGGGAAGGAGGGCGAGCGTCAGTCCTGAAGCACTCAAACAAACGCTGCTCTACTCCTAGAGTGATGTCAGGCCACCTTTTCTGCTCAAATTGTAGTAAAAATAAATACAGCTAGAATGTGTGGGCATGGTTTGGAAAAGGATAAAGGGGACATTTCAGCATTGGTCTCACTGAAGTGGAAATGATTTCTGATAGCCAGCTGGAAGCTGGCACAGGCACTAGGCTGAAGTTGAGAGTTCATGCAGCTGGGGTTTCATAATACCAAATTGCTAGTCTTTCATTTATTACTTGAGTCGAATCCTAAAATCTTATTTATATGATTAGTCCCTCTGGGCCATATTCTTATTTCTCTTACACCAGACTGACTCAGAGAGGGGGACATCTGTGAGGCAAAGCCTTCTCATTAAAAGGTCCCTCTAGAATGGAAAAATAAAAGCCAGCTATGGTAACGTCCTCTAGCCTGCGGCGAGGAGGCTCAGACCGATACAGAAACAAGCTACACACCAGGCAGCTCTCTTCAGCAGAACTAGCACAGCCCTCCAGAGTCCTCCACGCCTTCCTTCTTCACATGAAGGTTCAGTTCAAGTACCTGGTACTAATCATCCAGGTCATTAATTTTTTTTTGCTCCAATTTGCATCAAAACCTGCTCCCCTCTCCACAATGAGCAGCATGGCAACCATTGCAAGGGAAGGGTTTGGTGCAGAGATGGCTGGCTCAGTAGCCTGGCTCCTTCAGCTGAACCCATAGCCAGGTGCCCAGGACATGGTGGTGAACAGCTCAGTGTATCACACAGTGTGGATTCAGTCATTTGGCTGCAGACAGGCCCAGCCCGGAGCAGTGGGGGCAGAAGATGTTGCATCATGCTTGTCCTGGAGGCCAGGGGCTGCTGGCAGAGCAGGTGCTCTTAGCACTGCAGCATCCCCTCCTTATGGGTTTGGAGAAAGGCTATCCCAGGTGAGACACCAGGCACTGGAGGCCCCTCCAGCAGCGTGATGGGCAGAGGTGGGGAGGCACATCTACTCCAGCTGTTAGTCTGCCAGAGAGATGTCTGAGATCATGGAGGTCTGAGCTGGTCCATCCATGTGACGAATCACAGGTTTACTATTCATCATAGAATCAGGTTGGAAAGGAGCTCTAGGATCATCAAGCCCAACAGTTAACCCAGCACTTCAAATCCACCATTAAATCATGTCCCCAAATGCCACATCCACATGCCTTTTGAACACTTCCAGGAATGGTGACCACTTTCGTGGACAGCCTATTCCAATGCCTGTCCACCCTTTCAGTGAAGAAATGTTCCCTAATATCTAACTTAAATTTCCCCATGTGCACCTTGAGGCCATCTCCTCTCCCCCTGTCATTTGTTACATCGAAGAAGAGACTGACGCCCACCTTGCCACAGCCTCCCTTCAGGCAGTTGTAGAGAATAAAGTCTACCCTGAGCCTCTTTTTCTCCGAGCCAAACAATTCCAGCTCCCTCAGCTGCTCCACACAAGACTTGTGCTCCAGACCTTATACCAGCTTCTCTAGACACATTCCAGCATTTCAGTGTCTTTCTTGAAGCAAGGGAACAAAACTGACCACAGTGTTTGAGGTGCAGCCTCACCAGTGCCACCTCAGAACCACATACTGCCCAGGCAGCTGAGCCTGGTAGGCAGAATTTTTTAATATGGGGTCAGTGAAAAAGCAATTCCTTCAGGCTTGATTCTGGGTCTGGCAGGAGTCCAGCACAAGTGTCCCTGCATGTTCTTCTCCTGCATATCTAATCCTGTGTCTGTCTATCTCCAACACAGTTCAGGGCTCCTTGCACCTGGTGGAGTAGACTCTACTGTATTTTGGTTTCCGAGCCTTCACCTTAATCAGCAGCCCCCAGCAATAATAGCTGGGGAATGAAAAGGCAGAGAAGAAAAGGCAGGAGAAGGTGAAGCAGAAGGAAGGGGCCAAGCTCACTGGCACACAATATGAACTCAAATGAAGGCAACCTGGTTTCTGGACTGTGTTCATTCTGTATAAATATCCCCAACAATTTAGAGAGATGGGGAGAAGGTTCTGCAGTAAAATCCTGCAGAATCAAGGCTGCAGTGCACTTATTCAAGTTTGTGACAGGCTCTAGGATCTGGGGCAGAAATCACCCAGCAGAAATGGTATGCTGGGGGGAATCACCTTACTCCTGTTAGCACCTGCAAGCAGGCGTTTTAACAAAGCAGCATTCTCTCATTCTGTTGAAATGTACAGCGTATCCCGCCAGGCTAATTAAATAGCAACCCCTCCCTTACAAATAAGGGCACTGCAGAGGGTGTGCTTGAGCTCAGCCCCTGCACACAAAGGGTGACCTCTCCCAGGTTGGATTCCAACAGGGAAATAAAGACTTCCAGCACCAGGGATCTGCTCTGCGCCTGATGCCACCTCTCAGCTCGCAAGGCTCCCACCAACCTCCCTCCCACCCAGCCCCACCGAGACTGCATCTGCCTGCCCAGATTTCATGGGAGCAGGCAAGTTCTGCTGGCTTCAGCTTCCCAGGCACTGCCTAATTGCAGGGCAACACCATGTGCCACGGAGCAGTTCTGTTTGTCGGCCTGAAGGGTTTGTGTAAGTTGTATAAAACCCAGGCAAAGCGCGTCCGGCGCAGCGTGGTGCGCTGTGCGGCGCAGCGACGTCGCCTGCACCTGGACGCCTCTGGGACCCGTTACCCTTGCTGAGGGTGGGATAAAAAGTACTTTGTTTTGTGCCTGCATTTTTGAAAACTGAGAAGAGTGCTCAGGGATTTCTGAAGCTTGAGTTGATTAGCAGTTAATGATGTGTGTCCTGAGGAAAAAGTAAGATTAAATATTCTGCTCGTATTGAGCAGGGCATTTTAAGCTTGAGATTTATAGCTATTTTGTTAGTATTTCATGAAGTGTTTAGGTCTGTTCGACTCTTGGTTACACAGCCGCTCAGTATTTTGAACACTCATTTTATGCAGATACAACTTAAACAACCAATGCTGTAGGAAAGTGTGTAAGTGCATGTGTTGTAACTGCACATTAACTCTCGGGGAATGCTATTGAAAAACAGGAGTAACTTCTTCAGCAACCCACAGATCTGTGCTCAAGTGCTGCTGCCTCATCCCAGGGCCATCCCAGACCCAGCACCAGCTGCCTTGAGCACTGCACCTTCCAGTCTGTGAAGAATGCCGTGGCAAAGCTTGTCCTCTTTGCTTATTTCCTCAGCCCTCACCACTCTCTCTTGACTTGTCTCAGCTGGAGTTGACTTACACTCAGTTTTGAGCACCGTCCTGCCCTTTCCCATGTGTTGTATTTCTGAGTTATGTTATCCATTTGTGGCCTCTACCCTACAGGTAAATCCCAACTCAGTTGCCTGGGTGTCACCCCACAGCGTTTCTGTCCTTGGCCCTTGGAATCTGGTGCAACTTTCCTGCAGGTGGCTACCATGCTCTTACTGCTTACCTGTTTTTATGCTTTCCTTCCTGAAGACATACTTCTGTCACATTTCCTCCAGGTAATACCATGCATTCATCCATCTATTTAAATAGATAAAAGAAGAAAGAGTTGGCATTTTAAAATCTCTTAGGAGAGAAACAAATTTCTTAGAAACTCTCAATTTCTAGGAGTTTGTCTCCATAACAAGATGAAGGTGTGCTTATAAAAATGTATCAGATCAGCAGAGATGCAGTGCAGAGGCTTCAGGCCTCACTAATGAGTCTTGGAAGGGCACTTGGGGTGCTGAGCTGTCCTGATTCCTGTACACCATCCTTTTACTTGTCCTGTTACCCAGGCTAAGCAGATTCAGTGAGGCATAGGTAGGTCAAGACAAGCCACATCCATAACTTCATTTTGCCTTGCAGGTGTACAGCAAGATCAACACCTAACACATCATGCTTAGCAAATGTTGAGCAAATGTTGGCAATACAGTGCATAGAATGAGGGCACTAACTTTTCTCCCTTCACTTGGGGAAATTTCCCTCACACAGTAACATGTGTGCAAAAGAGTAATTGTTTGCCAGTGTATGAAGTGTAGCCAAATGGGCTAAGCTGAACAAAAGTTCCAGGTCCTACATGGCTATTAAGAGTTTCCAGTTAATTGAACACTTGAGTGACAAATGCACACAGCCACATTTGGACAGATAATCTGCTTAAAATCAACCCTTCTACCCCAGGGAAACCATAGGGAAATAATTTATAGTGCAAGTGTGTGGTGTATTTCACAATATGTAAAATTTATATCTCATTCTAAAAAAGGCTAAAACTAGAACCGGCTGAAAGAAATGAAGCAACACATCTCTCAAAAGTTCTTAATTTGAATGTACAAAGTCATTAGTCTCTAGTGCATATGCACTGTTAAAACTTGTACTTGTGTGCTACACAGACAGAAAAAGCAGAGTAACTAACTAACATTGCTCAGTAGATGTTCTATAACTGTAATTTCCAGTATGGAGCTCACACAGATTTTGCAACCAAGGTAGCTGTGAAAACCTTCCAACTTTTTCTTCCCCCTCTCACCTTTTCCAAAAGAGAAGCTGAATTTCTATCTTGCAAGAGGTACTATAGATCTTATTACATATTGGCTCCTCGGCCTGACTGAGCCCACTCTGTGTGGTCAGGAGGATTAGCAGGAGTCAGCTTAAGTGATTTTTTTTTTTTTTTAAAGAAACAGGATGCATTGTATGTATGTGAGCCTTCCGAGGCAGCTTAGCAGAAGCACAGCAGCACTGCTGACAGGGATAATAGCACTGCTAATATGTATGGCATGTATTCCAAATGCATTCAAAATACCGATGGCTGCATCACTGCTTTTCTTATTTTTCCAAGGGACAGACACCAATGAAAACCTATAAAATAATAGCTTATTCTCACTAACATCCTCTTGAAGGAAATGGGACTTAGTCTAGAGTTATCTGCTAATTTGGAGGAGAAACATTTTTTAATGCATTGTAAAACAATCACTTGACTTGAGTTTTAGCATTGGTTTTCTGTAAAAGTCTAAAGGTCGTGTTCCTGCTTTTCTGTAGGACTGTATCTGGTGTATATCCAGATTCACAAACAGCTAAAGAATAAAAATTCTTTCTTTGGCAGCTGGAACAAAGTGTCTTAAGCAAAATCATGTGTTTGAATCTACATCCAGACATGGGTCTTACAAGTTCAGGTCTGGAAATTTCTCCTACAGTCAGACATACATTGCAAGCCATATATTTTAAACAGAGCACTGGGCTTAATTTGGATTGCTTTATCCATATTAAAAAAAAAAAGTTATACATATTTATAAAAATGATCCTTAGATCATTCCAACAATAAAGTTTGAATCTAGAAGAATAAACTTTCATGGCTAAGTTGATTTGGCTTTTTAGGAGCCCTCTTCTTTAGGTAGACCTTTCAACCTCTAGAGTTGGGGATGGAGCACTTCTTCAAACAGCAAACTATTGTACATGTCAGAGCTTGAAAGGCATTTTGAAAACAAAAGAAAGTGAAATAACCTCAGATGTTATCACAAACTCCCATCATTTTGAATTTTAAAAATGGTTCATGACTTACTGTGGATTTCTTGTGAATATGTTTGTTGGGTGAGAGTTTTACCCAATATTTTGAGGGAATATCAAAATTGTGGATTCTTCTACCTGATGACTCTTTGAGATGCATGAATTTTAGGGGTTATATGGTAAGACTTTTTCTTTGATTGGATGAACAAAACATCTTATATAAGTAAAAAACAAACACCACAAGTGAATGAGGTGCTTCTGGCACAAACACTTGGAAGACTACTCATTCATTCTTAAAATTCATGCCACTTTCCCACAAGAGGGTTGTCACATACTTGGCAGGGGTCCAAGCAGCATAAACCATAATCTAGGAATAAAAGCTAATGAATGCAGGTCTCTTAGCTGCAAAAGATCAGATTCTGAAAAAAATAAATTTTCAGCCATTTCTATTAACAGTGTTTGCCATAAAACAAAACCTACTTACACAGATGGCTGCGTGTTAGTTCTTCTGGGATTTTTTTTTTTTAACCCTTAACTCCTGCATTTTATCTTCTTTTTGTGAGTTTGAATTAGACCATCAGTGTTATTTTCATAGAACTGTTTGGTTTCTAATTAAGCAATAAAGAGCAGAGCCTGTCCTGGGGATTAAGAGTAACGTGGAGTGTTGACGCAAAGCTGAGAGCCATTAGTGACACCTGGCCATTAATTTCCCAGGAGATGCTAGTGCCAAACTCATCAGGATTGTTTCTAGCAATCCTTGCTGGGTTTTTAATGGGGAAAAACATATTTTTGACTTTTGGAAAGTACCAGAGAGCAGGCAAAATTACTACAGTTTACCATCAAGGAGATGACAGGAATAAAGGGAATATGGATGACTACAGCAATATCTGTAGAAAAATATTTTCTTACTTGTTAACCCACACACACATTCCCACAGAAAGTAGATATTTAAAATAAATACAAATCAGAAAGAGGAGATGGGAGATATTTTCAGAGCTACCAACTTCCAGTACACCAAATTTCACCAGATGAACCAAGCTGACTTCCAAACACCACAACACTTGCTGTTTATCACTTTTAAAACCACTTCCATTGCTGTTGCTTGATAACCATACAGAATAATGATATGAAAAGCTTATCCAATTAACATATTTGTGCTTTACTTGGCAGAGAAGAAATAGTGGGTATACCCATCTAAGTATTTTTGCATTCCTTCTGGAAATACATTAACCATTCCCACCCTCCCCCCACCTCCTCCATGCCATTACAGCACCTTCATCAGAGACAGCCTTGCATCGCTTCTGGGAGAACACTTCCACTAAATTCTTACAGGATATTAATGGACGTTCCTGTACAGTATTGCCATATGAATGTTTCAATGACCTAGATAAATGTGCATAATTTCCTTTGTGTGTAATGGGCATGAGTGTTTAATTATGACAAGTTGTGACTTTTGTAGTTTATCTCCACCCCCCCAGGGAGCCCTTGAAAATGAAATTTCCTATTCCTTGGCATGCAGCGAGTGCAATTTTACAATAACCCTTTACTAGGATATCGTAATCCATGTTGCTTCCTCCTTTTTTCCTCCACTTAGTGTATAGAGAGGAGTCCAAATACTGAAACTGGAGTAATGTGAGATAGTGAGTTTTTACAGAAAGCAGGTTACAAATTAAAATAAAGATTTAATGGAAAATGGGCTGCAAGACAGCAATCAGGATGACTTTTTTTTTACAAGTCACTTAAATTACTGACCACACATTAATTCTGAGGTTAAGTCCTTTGGTTAAAGTAATCACTATTAATCAATGAAGCTGTTAATCAAATTGCTGAGAGCACAGAACTGAGTAAATTGGACAGTCAGAAAATCTCTTGGGCTGACCAAAGATGCAGAAAAGTTTGTGTCCCTCTCAGAAAAATGAGCAACTGAGCTAACTAATTTGCATACTGTTATGCTGTTTGCAAATGATATCTGCAACAACATCAAACCCTGCTATGCCTTATTTATTGGGAGTTTTTTTAACCATCTCCTGCCCTTGAGCCATATGCATGCTTTTGTCCCACACTTGCACCTATGCAAGTATGTACACGTGCAAGCAAGGATGGAAAAGGCTTGCAATGGAAAGGCTTCAAGTGGAGGATTGATGGCCAGTGGTTGTGAAGCCAAATCACTCACTATACTTGCTTTGCACTACATGATTTCCTGCTGTTGTTTCTAGTTACAGTAGATAATAAAAAAATGTTACAAAACCCTCTTAATAAGAAAACAAAACACAGATGGCATGGTTGAATGTAAAGCATCTGGGGATGGTAACTGACTCTGGCCTCAAAAGCTATTTTGTTCCATCCCAGTTTTCTTGAGAAAGTGGAAAAGGGACAGCAGGAAATGCTGCACAAGTTGCTAGAGTGAACTTTGCCAGCTACCAAAAAAGAAGTCTGTGCTAGGAAGTATCTGCGTCTGTTGGGGGGGAACACTAAGGGCCAATGCATAGTGTTATTATCCTCTTATCTCTTGAGACCTTGGTTGGGAGAGCCATCTGTACAATATTCTTTGGTCAAACTGATAGCCAACTACTTGAAGATCTGCACAGATACTTCTAAAAGAAGGGAAATGTGGTTATTATTTGCGATATAAATTCAGAAAAGGAAACATTATTCAAGGCTTAAAGAGCAGATGATGCCTAACAGAAAACTTTTAAAAACATCCCATTGAGAAATACTTTTATCATGCACCATATTTTAAGTCTTTCTTGTTCTCTGGTAATACAGATAGCAAACCAGATCTGGAAATCAACTGCACAGTGTATGTTTGGCATAACTTCACTGCCCCCTTTGCTGTTTGTTTGCCTGCCTTTGCAGCCCAGTGCCACAGAGATCCACCAGGTTCAGTTTCCATGCAGAGGTCCCTGCAAGGAATGCATTCATCTGTTCCTAGGGGCCAGCCTTGCAGAGGGCTACCTGCTGAGGAAATATTACCCATTTTCTTGTGAGAACATGAAAACAAATAATGACAGATAACAAAACAGTTAGGTCCTAGTCCTTGTTGGTGAGCAAAAAGCAATGGAGCACATCTTGGGGAAGATTCACACCAGGATGCTTTGGTCTTATTCCCTGATGTGAACTGATGCAGGCTGCAAGGGCTGCTGCAATTTGTGCTGGCTGCTTGAGGCCTCCTTTTCCAGCACACATGAATTTCACAGAGCAAGACAGCAGCTTCCACATTTGCTGTGCTGTGTGTCTCCAGGCCTCCTGGGTCTGGATGGAAATGATTTACTGATGATAGATGTCAGCATCTGCATTTGGGCATATATTTAGGGGTATCTTTCTGTCTCTTTTCCTCCATGGTGGCTGCCAGTATTGCCCTCAAGTGGCCCAGACTGCTCAGCAGAAGCAGTATGAAGCAGGGTGCACTGAAATTATCTCACCTGGTCAGAGCATGGTGCAAATATCACCAGGGTCATGGGTTTGATCCCCATATGGGCCATTCATTTAAGAGTTGGGCTTGACGACACTTGTGGGTCTGTCCAACTTGGAATATTCTGTGATTCTGTGAAGTTGGAGGAACAAGCAAGCAGTTCAACATATTTCTTGGTTCCTACTGACAGAGGCTGTTCCTTTCTTGCCAGACACATCCTGAAAGCACTGCCATGTCTGTGAGTGGTTGCCAGGGGACAACTTGTTGACAAACTGAATGCAAGTCACAAGGGTGTCTTTGAAGTGTTTCTGAAGCTGGCATGGATTTTGCCTTACTAGTTTGGGTATGAAAAATTCATGTTAGGTATATGGCAAAGCACTGGGCATAGCAAAAGAGCGAGTGCCTTTCATATTTTGTTGAGGACAGATGATATTTCACTGGCTTCATGTGGCTGCAACAGCATCAGCCTAGAGTCCACAGTTATTCTGACAATGTGGCTGTTAGCTTAATCATCTACCTTACTACTCTGGTGTTCCTCACTACTTCCCAGTGACTCCAAAATACCAGAGTTCATCACACATGTTCTGGATATGTGGCCCTGTTGTTTGAGCATTATATGTAGTTTTTAAAAAGCAGAAGAGATCAGAGAATGGAAAACACTCGCTGACATTCTGTTGCACTTGCCTGAAGGTGGCACTTACCAGATTTTTCAATGGTAATGGTATTTCTGACTGTGAAAGTAGACTCCTATTCACCATGAGGTCAAGTAAGGGTCTTATCTGCCAGAAGAAACCTGTCAGGGGCTGCGTGGTAGGTCATTACAGCAGAGGCTGAACACTGCAATGAAATCCACCAAGAGCCTGTGACTCCTCTTAATCATGTCCTATGTAACCCTATTTCACTGAAGTTCCTAACCCAGATGGACAAGTGGATTGGGATCCAGAAATGGTGCTCCTGCCAGTTTGTAGCAGGGCTTGCACTCACTCGCAGCTCTTTGAAGCTTGTCTGGGATGCCACAGAAACTAAGCACAGAAAAGGTGTTTGGAAGGGAAATGGCCTCAGTGCATTCAGTGAGGGCTGTGACACACACATCCAACACAGTTTGTTAGTATCTCTCAGCCTCCCTGCTCAGATAGGGGCCTGCTGTGAGGTGGTGCCTGTGTGTGAGCTGGGAAGGTGCTGTGCTTGGTGATGATCAGTCTGATGTTAAGCTGTTGGAGCAGCTGGGAGAGAGCCTTACAGTGGAACTGCAGAGAGGCACAGATGCAAGCCAAGGGTGGCAGGAACAAGGCTGGCTGGCTCCATTTGTCCACTGTGGACTGTGAAGTCCCCCATGAGATGGCATGTGCCACTCAGGGAGCACCACAAGAGCACTGATCCCCTGCACCTGAGAGGATGATCGCAGCCTCCCAGGAATACCACGTTATGGACAAGCCTCATGTTAGACCCTTTCTGATGCCCCAGCACTGCCCACAGGGTGGTATCAGAAATGCCTTTTCATTTTTCTTGTCAGACAAAACATTCGTGAGCCTGGAGTCATAGAAGGAAGCCTGGAAACAGAGACTGTAAGCACGTGGGAGCTTAAATGGCATATGAGGCCAAGCATAAATGTTAGTGAAGATTTCATCTGCTCTAGGAGGTGGGTTTGGAGGTGAAGTGAGCACAGTTCAGTTGATGCTGGGCTAGGAAAGAGGAGAGGGACATTTTGTTCTTTCTTCAGTAAGGCAAACCTGGGTAAGGAATGGTCATCAGAGAGTCCAGAGCCTGTCGCTGCAGGCACCAGCTGCACACCTGCACAGGGCTTTCTTACAAGCAATGGAGGCTCCCAGGGACTGCTGCAATGCACAGACCAGCCTTCCCTTGGACATGTGGTGAGTCTGCTCCTCTTGTGCCTTTGGCATAAAGACTTTCTGTGTGCTTTCACATCATCTATGTGAGGCTGCACAGGCAGTGAGGTGTGTAAGGGCTGCTGCACAGCGGTAGAAGGCCTTAACAAAATGGCAGTTCTAGGATCTGGACCTCTGGGCATAGCCCTCTTACACTCTATAGCACCAGTGCAGCAGGACTTTGTCACCACAGGACATGGCCAAAATGTGGGGGTTAGCAATGGAGGCAGGAGGTGCATTTGGCCTCAGGCACAGGGGCAGATGACTGCAGACCTGTCACCTCATTAAAATGAAGGACAAGGGCTTGAACCTGAGTCTCTGATATGCTGTTACCTTATTCTTACCCTTCAGATTCCTTTTCTTTATCTCCTGTCTGTCATTTTGGATCTGTTCTCTCTGCCACTGCTGCCTTGACTCTGAAATTCAGACACAGCCTCACTGAAGCTGTATGTGCAGTTTGCAGTGCTCTGGTTGTTCTGATGGAAAAGGTGGAGGTTGTTGGGGAATTCAGAAACATTACGAGGGAGCATGGACTCGTGGCATTTGTTCATGAGACCAGACAGTGGCTTAAAGCCTCACACCCATCCCCCAGGAGGCAGGTACTACTTTCTCCTCCTCATCATCTGCTGCTCCAGTCTGCCAAGCACCTGGCCTATTCCTGGGAATTTTCCAGTGCCATTAGATCTATTGCCAGCTCTGCTCACCTATGTACGGATCTCATGGGTCCAGATCATAAAATTATGGTACTTACATGGAAAATACAAAGGTTGGCATGACTACAAAGCACTACATTTAGTCCTCTAGACTAGACATCTATATTAATGTATATATGTAAACAAAAACAGACCTAGAGTTTTGTGGTGTGTATTTTCAGCAGTCTGCTCACAAAATCAGAGATAGTTAGTCTCTCAGCAGGTTAAGAATTAGGATTATTTGGGTACCTTGGTTGTTCCTTGATGCATATGAAGTTCAGTTTAATAATAATGTTGATAGTTTTTTAAACTGGGGTATTTTATGTTCTTTGACGCAAATGCAGGGCTCATTCTTGACTTTACTTTTAAAAGCTTCACGTGTGTGTGTGTGTGTGTGTGTGTGTGTGTGTGTGTGTGTGTGTTTGATGAGGATAGCAGCACAGGCAAAGGAAGAAAATGATAGTGTGTGAACATGCATTACCTTCCCAGCAGGGAAGGAGCTTGCCCCTGAGGGTCATGTCGACCTCAGGCATTTAGAGAGTGAGATACCTGGAAATTTCATGTTGAACAGCTACAGAGACCAGGAGGGATAACTGGAAGGGGCTGGATGCCCAGACGTGGGCTGGGAAGCAGACAGCTGAGGAGCAGCACCAGGCAGCCCTGTCTGCTGCAGAGGGCGGTGAAGCTGTGCATGCACACCCCTCCTCCCCCATCTCAGAAGGCTGTGATTGCCTCTGTAAGGAGTTATCAGGCCAAACACTCTGAATATTTTGCTGGGGAATACATTTTACTTAATTGAGCGGAAAATAAAAATTACATGGATGTGGAGGGTTTACAACAATGCAAGATAGGGGAACATGTGCTTCTTAAAAAATAAAAGCCAGAACTCCCATTGCTACATGCAGTACTCAGGGTATAAAATATTTGCATGCATTGCAATGGCTGGAGCCTGACATGTCTGCGTAACTTTGAAGGTCTCTTTGATTCCCTTATAAAGAATTTAAAACCAATCTGGTTTGAAGCTAATTCCTTTTCCCCTTAATTCCTGCTCAGCTAATAGGAAGCCAAAAAATAAAGACAGCACAACAGGTTCCATGGTAGAGGCACACCACATTTTCCCCAGAGATTACTGGACTAGGTTTCTGATGAGCTTTGGTGACACAGGAATAGCAGAATTTGGGTAGCAAAGCTGTTGGGCCTATTTGAAAGCAAGACTGTGCACTTCACAGCATCACGGAACAGCTGAGGTTTCACAGTATCTCTGAGTTTGTCTAGCCTAACCCTCGAGTTCAATTGCCTCTTTAGATACTAAGTGTGTATTTCTCACCTTTCAGGGCTTTAAGCTCTAGCAATAAATGAGCTGAGAGGGAGAAAAGAAAGACACTCCCCAGCAATTTGCAAAATACATACATTTTTCTTTTTCTACCAGAAGGATGAGAAGCAGACAGAGACGATTTTTTAATCTGGAAAACTTATTATTTCTTAAGGATTCATTTGAGGGTGAAATTCTAGCCATTCCTTAAAATACTGTGAGCCACGCATATTCGCAGTGAAGTGTGTGCAGCAAATTGTATTCCAGGAGTGAAGGAGCAGGGCAGCGCCGAGTCCAGACAGGGGCAGTCCTGTCCCTCTGCTCCAGAGCCTTTTGTAAAGACACAGCCTCGCTTTTCCCCATTCTTTCCTGGATAACAATGTTCTACCTAAATGGCTCCTTAAAGTGCTCCCACATCTGTTCTCAAGTAATGACCATGCATTGTGAGTTGTCTGTCTGAGAGCTGGCATTAGGGAGAGACCAGCGTGGCCATTCATGGTGTGGCTCTGTGAGGAGGCTGCACTAACCTTGCTGGGGGCTCAGAGGGTTTGAGGGCCCCTGTGCTGTCATCTTCAGCTGAACACACAGGGACCACACTAGGAGGGCTCTGGAGTTTTTACATTTCATCTGCTTTATCTGTTTGAATGCAGATATACCTTTCATCACATCCTCTTGCACTCAGACTGTCATGATCCATTTTCCACTCTGTGCATCCAGATGGTTTTTACAGGTTAGATTTCTCCTGCTGATTTTTTTTTCTATACAAAGATGTCACCGTTTACTTCAGGCACTGAGAGAGCTCCTGTAAGTTTTACTTTCTTAATCGTGGCTGAGTGACTTTCACAGACACATCCTTGGCCACTGAATAGTTGCTCAGCAGCTTGGCAGTTGCCTCCTTGCCTCCAAAATACGCAGCCTGCTGTGGCTGCTTGTGGAGACTTCATGGACCCCAGTCCTCCCATCATCTGCAGCATTGGAGCAGGAGAGGGACAACCTCTCTTGGCACACAGCTGGAGCTCCCAGAGCACATTCTCAGTATCACAGGGCCATCGACTGCCACCAGGTCGTGTCTCCTGCTGGTGGCATGGGAAGCTTGGCAGCTTTGCCTCCCTGCCAGAAGGCCCATCAGCTGAAACCCAGCATGGAGTGTGTCTGAGGAAAGGGTGTTTTTTCTAGCTGTGTCCTCCATTAAGTAGTTAGTGAAATGTATGATGCATTCAGCTTTTTTCGTATTACACTCCATAATTGTATTAATAAAAGGTATTTACCCTTCATTATTTTCATTCTCCAGAGAATTACTGAAGACAGGATATAATTAATCCAGATGCTTATGTGAATCCAGGGAGGTTGTGTGCAACAGCCACTGTCTTCACTAAAAGTAATTGCACACATTCACCACAGTCTAACCTCTATGGCATTTTAAGAGTAGCATGTCTAATTCATGAAAGGGAGGAATTGGTTATTATCAGTATTATCTGTAGCACTCTGGCTTAATTAAAAGTGTTAAAGAAAGATAAAAGGTAGGAGAGACATGCAGGAAGATGAAATTATCTGCCAAAGGTCACCGAATGGAGATTAGCACCTGGGTCTTCACTGTCTCAGGCTTGTGCCCAGTCCATTAGACCAGGCCTCCCAAATCACCCTTCTTGATGATCAAGTATCTTGAACACCCATGTAAACCTCTCAAGGAGAAAAGCAAAAAAGTCTCAGCGTAGTCTGATAAAATTTTAGCAATGCACAAGACATCAGTGGAATTCATTAAAAAGAATATTTATTGAGAAGCAGTGTTAAAAATGAACACTCATGCTTTAAAGCAGTCAAGGCAATGAAACCTTGCTTCAATTTGGAACTCACATTTTTGTAAAACTAATCAATTAGATCATGCTCCTAATTTAGAGTACTTATGCTTTCAGCTACATTTCTGAGCTAGGGACAGGCTTTCTAGGATTCACAGCTTCTGAAATAAAAATAATTGGTTTCCAAGGAATGCAAAGTGCTAAGGAAGTAACCACTTACCAACCTATTCATCCAAGAGCAGTTCAAGGAGCAGCTTTTACATATCAGGGCATCTGCAAGACTAAAAAGGACACAGTTCATTGGCAGACAACAACATTAACATTCAGGTTACAGCCAAAAGGACAATGCAAACTCCTTGGGTGTTTTAGCAAGGATGCCAGTGTGAGCATCATTCCTTCTGAGCAGCTCTCATTCAAATGTGTCCCTTGGCTGTGTGCTCTGCTCAATCCCCCCTCCTGCTTCTCTAGGAGGCCCCTGTCCACTGAAGCAGCCAGTGTCTCTGCCTACTCTCCCCACCCCACCCTACCCTACCCCACCCCACAGGAGACGCCAAGGGGCTGCTGAAAAGATTAAACTGGGCCTGTAGCCAGCTCCTGTGTCCTTCCAAAACAACATGGTGAAGGGAGCAATTGAGGAGCAGAGGTCTGGTCCTGACAGCAATCCCTACATGGGCAGTAATGTCTAAAAAATCAGTGCCATTCTCAAAGTTCTTCAGGGAAATCCAGATGGTAGTTTTCCAATATGTTGCTTTGTTGAAACAAAAGCTGTGGAGGTGAAACCTGCCACTTCTGAGGTGGAATTTCTGCCCAAACTGTGGAGGGATTCCAGAACAGCCAAAGGCCTGTTCAGGGTGATGGACTGGGAGACTGAGATAATTTCTAGTGGATATAATGGAGTGAGCTACGATGTTCCAAAGCCAGCCTAAAGGGGCTAATCCAGAGTATGAATGGAGACAGTGGGTGTGATTTGTTTGAAATGATCACACAGGTCTAAGTGAGCTGGATAGTTAAGTTACCATTTGCAATCAGTCAGGGCTTGGTACAGTTGCCTAACAATGGGTATCTAAAGAAGTTTCATCCACACGAAACTGGCAGAAGTGGCAACACATCTGTGGGTGACCTGTACTCTTCTGGGCCACCAGCTGGGGTCCTACTGTCCCTGTGGCATCTCAGCTGATAATAAACACTGATGTTTAGATAGGAGTGGAGCTTCTTGCTGCCTTTTAGACACCTTGATAAGTTAGACCATGTCAGTCTGAAAGGCTGCTGTGGGCACACCTTTATCTCAAACACAAGCTTGTTTGATGTGCCGACCTTGGCAAGCCCTGCTGCCCAGCAGGGCCAGCAGTTTGGGTGCAGCTTTCTATTGACACAGCTGTGAAACCCACCCTTTCTGGCAGTGAGGTAGATCCTGTTGGGCAGGGGCTCTCCCCAGCAGAGCATAGATGCATCCTTTGTTTTCAAGCCTCTTGTTTGAATCAAGTGAAGCGAGGCCCTGAACTTTGGGCTCCCATATCCAAGGCACGAACCCCACGATCAAGTCTTTGCTTCTGCAGGCTCTCTGGAGAGGCAATGACCTCCAGCACTCAGGAGGTACAATCCTAAACCCCACTGGCCATTCTACAAGGAAAAACTTCCTGGTGGCTCCAGCAGAATTCCATCAGGTTTTTAATTGGAAATGCAAAAGAAAGCACAAAGAATAGGATTCACATTGCCTGGTTTTAGTGGGTATTTAGTGTATGTGACTGCCAAGGCATACCATACCATATGGGAAGGTAAGTGCCTCCAGGGGTTAAATCAAAATGTTTCTCTCTCCCTTACATTATTTTTTATGCTTAAATGGCTATCTACATCAGGGGAGGGGAAGAAGGCAGGTGATGGGAAAGTTCATTTGAAATACACATCTCCTATCTAATGGGCTGGGTAGGCTAATTCCCTGCCCTGCTAGAGCTCTTCCATCTAATGGAATGCCCCACAGCTCTTCCATCTAATGCCTTACTGCCACAGTGCAAGCAAATACTGCCCTTGAGCCTGCTAAAGCCAAGCTGCTTGATAAAACTGAAAAGCCCACAGTTCACAGTCCTTTATTTTGTATGGTCAGGATTCAATTCTTGCTTGAATTTAATAGAAAACAGATTTGAGTCCTATAAGATTGCAACACAAAGCTATACTTCAGCACTTGCCTCTGGTTTTGAGTACTTGAATGTTTTCTTCCTCAGAGAGTGGATTTTGAAATCCAAAACAAAGAAAACTTAATTTGAAATTTAATGGGTTAAGCTTAAAACTTTGAGGATTACACTGACCTTGAGAAGGTGATAAAGGAATTACACTTTTCCTTAGACACTTGTGCTAAAGACTCATTTTGTCATTTTCAGAAAGATGCAAAACTGCTCCAGATCTTCATTATACCTGGTATCTCAGATACACATACACACAAATTTTGATGTTCTTACAAGGTCCAAGGCTTCATAACTCAGCAGAAAGAGGCATAGATAATCCAGAAGACTCTCCTCAGGAATCACTTTTTAAAGCCCTACCTTTTGCAAAAATCCACCTGAGTCAAAACTTTGTAAACCATTAGAAATTACAGTAGGTACACAACATGCAAGTATTAATCTCACCTAGGACTTTGCTTTTCCCAGATGTGCTTTTGTGATTCTTTGCCAAAGCATCATTGTATTCCCGTTCTTCTGGATTCAGTTTTTCACACTTTTTTATTTCCAGAATTAATTTCTTCAAGGCACTTGAAGTGGAACTCACAAGATTGTCAAACAGGTGTTTGTGTTATGCAGCACCCTGTAGTGTCACAAAGTACTTCAGGCATCTAGATACTAATCAGCAGGTACATTCAGCCACAAAGCAGGAGCCAGGCTGTTCCTGCCAGGTGAATGGTGAAGAAAGGATGTATAAGGGAAACACTGGAGATGCAGGGAGGGCAGCCAGACAGACACTGAATGGAAAGAAAGAAATGGAGGTGTGTTTCTTCCAGCTAGCACACAGGGCAGATGTCTGACCTCACTGTGCCTTGCCCAGTCCTGACCTTTCTGTCACCATGGAGCTAGGAGTGCACCAAGGACTGTCTCTGAAGGAAAACAACAGTCAGTCTCTCCTCCAAAACAGCCAAGAGCCTCAACATGGCAGTGTCCATCTTGGGAGTAGGAAAATGGCATTAAGATCCTCAACCTTGCTGACTGAGACCAAGGGCTTAACAAACCCAGCTCTTCATGATTGTTCATGGGTGCCCTTAAAGTCCACACACAATGATTTTCCTTTGGAGCACTTCATGAATAGAGGAAAACTACCTGTCTTCAAAATGAGCCACATGGAACCCACGTGATGGCTTTCTTTGGCAGGGTGGCTGGCAAAGCAAATGCACAGTAGCTGTTGTAGAGGTCAAATGTACTGTTTTCCCTGTATTTCTACATGCTACACTCACAAGAATACTAGGGAGACATGAGCTGAATGGTGCCTTTGAAAAGGAGATACGTATCTGGTTAACTTACTTTAAATCAATAGATAGCACTGAACAAAGACAATGAAAAATATCACACCTGAAGGAGAAACCTGCAGTTTCTATATCAAATGAAAACAAATTGAATTATTGATAAGTGATCTAAGCATTAGCAAGTGATGCTCCTTAGCTGCAACCATTCCTGTCCTGTGTCTTGTTAATACATGACAGAAGAGACCATTATAGCTTTCTACCAGACTGTGGCAAGACCTTAGCTGTTTTCAGGCCTGGGAGATTCAGGTAAAGAAAGATAGATACATTACAGAGAAAACAAAGAGCAAAAGAGAAAGTTGTGAGACATCTTGAGAAATTCAGCATGGGTGGATAGGATGGAAGGATGAAAGGGAAGGAGGGAAGGACTGAGTAATTAGTTTCCTGAAAATGAATACTGAAGAAAAGACAGGAATCTCGAACGTCTTAAAATGTGTATAAACTTGCTGTAAGTAGGATGTTGCTCATTTCTTCATCATGACCAAAGGCAAGACAAGAAATTACCAGCTTAAGTTGCAACATGAGGATTTAGGTTAAATGTAATGATTGTTAAGAACTGGCAGGGGCTACTGAGACTGACTGTGGAGTGGTTTAGGGCTACACAAGACACATATCTCAGTAATGGATGTTCACTCCAGCCTGAGGACAGAAGGATGGATTAAAATTAGCTGACCTCCTGAGATTTAATCTAAGCCTACCTTCAGATGATTCTACAAAATGAAAAGCAGGCAGTTTGCAAAAGAGATGTCATCTCAAACCTGTATCTCTGAGGAATCCTGCTCTTCCACTGTTGCTATTGGTTGGTACTGTTTTAGGCCAATTAGTTGCATCTGCAATTATTTACACAAGTTAAACAGACATACAAAGCAGCACGTGATGGGGATTTTTTTTTCAGTGCAGTCTTTGTTTTAAGCCAATCAATTAATTTGGCATCTAATCTCTGTTCCCCTTCTTCCCTGGGATTAGTTTAAATATTTGAACATGTTAATAAAGAATTTTAAATAAGAGCTAGAACACATTTCGTTGTAAATCTCTTTGTTTTGCAGAAACGTACTTTGACATTTTGTCAGTAATTAAACAGCTTTTCCCAGGTACTTTATCTAGTGCAGTATTAAAGGCAAGGTCTTGTTGAAATAAGAAAAATGTACACAAAAGTATGGAAACCCCCTTCTGCATTTCAGGATAGAGCTCCTGCCTCTGAATGGAACTTGGAATTTTATTTCAGAAAGATAATTCTGTTTTTTTCTTGAACAATAAAATTTGTTCTTTTTGTAGCACAGGGGATGTGCAAGGGATTTCTTCCAGAAGGGCTTATAGAAATGCTTGCAGAGAATGCTATTTTTTAGCAATTTATTTTTGTTGAGTCTTTGAAGGAGTAGGTTTCTCAGGTTCAAGAACTCTGCAGCTCAGATAATGAAAAGTAATTAAATCATAAACCATGATTTGATAACCATAATCTGATAATCTCTAGGAAATGCAAAAATGCATTCAATATGTGTTCTCACGTGGCTCCTCCTGGAGTGTTACAGATCCAGGTGCAGCATTTCTTCCTTAAAAAAAGAAAAATCAAAATCAACAATCCCTACAAGGTGCAGTGAGATACTATTGAAATTAAATTCACTGGAAAATATATAATGACAGGCTGATTGAATGCTTTCTACTGGATTTGAAGGCACTGCTTGCAAACCCAGCAGTATTTTCAGCAATTTCTGTTCCACAGTGTCTCATTGGTGCCCCTGTTCTGTGGGCACCAAGTGTGTGCCAGACTGTTGTGATTACATACTTGGAGCTTAAGCTGCCAAGCACACATGAGCATTTGGAGTTTGGATATTCCCTGCCCTTTCCAGCTGATAGGGCCTTTCATGTACAGTGCCCTGAGGTCCTTCTGTTTCTGGCTGTAGCAGCTCTGAGGGCCAGAAGGCAGTTTGAGCCAAAGGCAGTGACCCCTGGGTGTGCACACCATGGTAGCTGCGTGGGCTTGAGGCTTCTGCCCTCCCCTTGCAGGTGGGAGGGATCCAAGGTGGGACGGGGTTTGGTAACAGGGCTGTCCCATGTCCCCCGAGATGCAGGACCTGGCCTCCAGCTGCCACTCCAGAAAGGCACCCTTGGCTGTGTCTCCTATGTCAGCCTCATCTGAATGAACATCCCAGGGAGTCCAAACTGGCCCAAGGTATCCAAGTTTGAACTCTAGTGCATAATCTGGAGAGGAATTCAGCTGAGCTGCCCGTGCTGTCTCCTTTACGATGAGGCACACTGCTCCCCACACCCACTGACTGGATCTTCACTAATGGAAATTTGGGCACCCAGCTCTGATGTGGACACCTACCATCAGAGCCCTTAAACTAGACCCAATCCCAGCTGTGCTTTTGAGATTTCCCTGTTACTGTGTGAGTAAGCAAAGATAATTGCTATGGCTTCTGAAATTACCCCAGCAACCCCCTTCTGTAGCCCTGTCAGACCCTGCCTGCTCTGCTGACTGAAGGACATCTAAGTGATCTAAATGTTCTTCAACATTGGGATTATTTTCAATAAAGGAAGAAATTGTGACCGCTGATTGTCTTTCAAAGAAACAGAAGCCTGGTTATGACTGGCACACAAATAACAAAAGGAAGCCTTTTGAAATGAAAATGAAAGTCGAGACAGTTACATATCCACAGCTTTTTTTTTTTTTTT
>VXAC01002052.1:1243593-1271402 GCA_013399225.1 Rhipidura dahli
TTTTTTTTTTTTTTTTTTTTTTTTTTGAGGAGATCAGAAAAACATAAATTGCAGCATATCTTCAAAGTGTTTGGGGTTGTTTGCCACATGACTCATACCGACTTTAATGGGAGTCACATGCTAAGCTCCCATGCAACACTTGGAAAGTTTTAAAGTGCCACTACTTTGCGCAAGAGCCCTGAATGAAAAGCTACTTTTGTTTTCCTGCTCCACAGCACTGGCATTGTCCAAATCCCAGCCCTCCGGTAGCAGAGTGCTGGGACAGAGTGAGAAAAATCCAGCTGGGGAGGCAGCGCTTGTGCCAGGCTTCCCTGACTCCCTCCTGCCATCTCTCCCCACCTGCTAGCACAGCAGGCAGGTGAAATCAGTGCTGCATCAGTGCCTAGCAAACCCTGCCAGAGCCCCCCCGAAAAACAGAGACAGGCTGATGATGGGTCTGGCACTGAGGTATTTACATTGCCTCTCCTGTTACTAGTGCCTGCCTGTTAGCTGCCCTCTTTTTTGCAGGGTTCCATGTATTTTCAGTGGTTCTTGTCTCTCCCCTTGTAGTTCCCAGTAAAGCTTCTTGTTATGGAGCCTTAAAGTCATTGCCATTATCTTGCCATCATGAAATACAGTGATACAGCTACCATTGGGAAACAAAGGGGGAATTATTTTTTTTTTGGTTGAGTAAAGAGCTCGCCTGGCAAGATGCAGGGTTCTTCCGTTTTGAACGAGAAAAGAGCAAAACCTCCTGCCCTTCCCCACCCTCCTCCCCCGGAACAGGTCGTGTATTAGTCTGCTGTCAGGTCAAATGGTTCCGTGTGATTTAGAGGGATAAAAACCATGTTAAAGCAAACTAAGAGCAGATTGTTCCAAGTGCACACATGGCTAATCCTTGCATAGGACTAGGCAGCCTGGGCAATGCCGATATGAGAATCTCTCCGGATTTCTTTGAAGTATGGGCAAGTATATTAAAGTGGGAGGAAAGCACCGACTCCTTCAGGTGGTGATTTGTGTTTATTGGCTGTGATTTTTATGAGTTGGGGAAAGAGGTAGAAATGCCAGCGTATGGTAATTGAAATGTACGGGGCTGGTGTAAGAGACCGTTTCACGACCGAGGGAAGGTGACAAAGCCCTTTCAGAGGAATGTTTTTCAGCGTTCACTAATGTTGCTGCATAAAGGGTCCTGGTGCTAATGCTGCCTTTAATGGTGTAAGTGCAAAGCCGTGAATCATCCAGCCGACGATTATAGCAATACATCCCCGGCCACTCAGAGCCGGGACCCTGCAGCATTTTAAAACACTTGCTTTAATCAGCCTTTCAGTGCTGTGGGTGGGATGAGGGATCCGTACAGACAATGCCGTCTGCTGTACCTCCCCTGCATAGCTTTTTTGGCTTCCTTACTTTTTGGGGTGTTTCCTCATACTAATTAGGGGGGGGAAGCAGAGGCCATGCCGAATAACAGCGGGCCCATAGCACTTTCCTCTATCTGCCATTGTCAAGCCACATTCGCTGGTGAGTTATGCATGCCTTGAGCCGGGAAAGGAAAAAACACATGGGATGTAAATCTGGCAGCCAAGGAGCCAGTGAGGCTCCTCAGTGGATTCAGCAAGCAGAGCTGCGGGAGCTGGTCCCAGCAATACACCTTTGGTGTGACAGCGACAGCAGTGCTGCAGTGCCTTCCCAGGCATATAGCTATTTTCCTGCCTGGAAATGTTGCATAGATAGGATTGAGGATTTTGGATATTTTTCCAACAGCCCAGCTGGCATTTTGTCCCTGCTGGATATCCAGAAATGCTGGACAGAGGGCCACTGCCTTGCAAATAAATCATCTCTGCGGTGCACGTGCCATGAGGCCAGCGTGGCTGGGATGTTTATCACACAGGCTCTCTCCTAGCCTGCAGATGGCCTGTACAGATGCAGTAAATCAGCCCCATCCTGACGTGCCCGATGCAGCACATCTGGGCAGCGCATGCTGGGAAAGCCAGCCCAGAAGTGCTCCCTCCCCAGGGGCTGCACATAGGCAGCCCCCCCCTCCCACACTGCTGGCCTTCTTGGCCCAGCATTCGGAGTCTCACCCTGCAGGGAAGCTGAGAGGAGGCTGGAAATCTCTTCATCTGTTTTATTTCCCAGCAAACATTTCTTCAGCCGCTTCTCTTCTCTTAGCAAAGCAGGAAAGTGAGTGAGGTGTTGGCAAAGTCTGAGAGCATCCCTGTGCTCTGTCCAGCCCCCACACTGCATCCCCCCAGCCAGCACTGAAGGACCACTCATCCCATCCCCTGCTTTCTCCTTCTTCATCCCCTGAAGTTTGGCAAGACTGTCTGAAGGACAGAGTTCAAACAGCCCTGCGTGCAAGGAGGGCTGGCATGAAACCTGTCCCATTTGGAGGTGCATCTCAAAATCAAGATGGGGGGAGGCCAGCAAGGAGAAAGGGGGTGGGTTCACACTTGTCCACAATGACAAGTGCCAGCACAAGAGCAAAGGGCAAAGGCTGGAGGTGAGGGGGGTGCTCCCCTGGGATCCCCTCTGCACAGGGACCTGAGGCAGCCCCCGGCAGCCCTGCAAGGCACCTGTGAGCATTCACCCCTGTAAGAAAGCACAAATTTCAGTAACCCCTTGAACTGGTGGGCCAGTGAGCCCTTTGCTGCACCAAAATCCCAGACAGAGCATGAGGATGTCTCTTCAGTCCTATGGCCAAACCTTCTGCACGTACGAGCAGCATTTGCTTGTATGATTGGTTTTTTCTCTTTCCTCCTTCCCATACTTTTCTGGGAAATCGTCTGCCTGACCTTGACAGCTGGCTGAAAAATTTGGTTGCATGGTTTCTTGGCACAATGTGCAGAATTTGTCTGAAGCAGATTGTTTCATAGGAAACATTGACTATTGCCACCAATTTTTTTAGAGGGAAATGTTGAGATGTTTGGAAAAACTGCAACTATTTGTGGTCAACTGTCAGTCCTCTTGCCATGCTGAAGCCTCCCCCTATGAGGTGATTCTTTTAACTACTAGAATATGCAAAATATTTGGAAAGTCAAAACAAAATTATCAGTGGTCTCCAAGGAAAATGGTTTCAATGTTTCAAAAAATGCTATAGGCGATTCACAATATTCATTGTTTTATTAGTTTTTGGAGTTAAAATATTATGTCAAAATTGTGCTCAAATAAAAAATATCAGCATAACAACACAGGGAGATCAAACAAAATCAGATGTTAGGGGCTTCTCTTTGTTCTTCACTGTAGTTTTACAGCACTCAATTTTAGGGCATCCAGTCCATCTCTGCATACATGTGAGAAAAGTATGGTCACAGCTGTGGGCACATATGTTATCTCATCAGATATTTAGCCAGATTTAGAAAGTAGGAGATATGAAAGGGACCTCAACTCAGCCAAGGGGAATGCAGGGACACTGTATTGCTCATTTTGTTGAAAAATTGGGCTAAATTAATGCATTGAATAAGATAGCTAAAGTCACATCAGCCACTAGCTTATTATTATTAATGGAGAGCCTTCTGCATGGAAAACCTACTAAGGTCTTCTCCTTCTTAGAGGGGCCTAACCAGTGAGTTAAGAAGTGCTTTGTTTTCTGGATTAATGAATATTTATGTCACTAATGAAAAAAGGCTTTAGCAGAAAAGGCTGAGCTCATCCTGGAGCGCATGGATCCCAATGGTTGGATTGCAGTCCTAGGGGTGGGCTGAATCCTCTCAGGCAGATGGTGGATGTAAGGCTGGGTTTCCAAGAAATATTGACTGCTCCCTGAGCGGAACTGGGCACGAAGAAATTTTGCAGAAAGTTTGGTGAATCCAAATTTTACTCCCTCAGCTTTTGTGATATGAACAAAAATCACCATGTTATATTTTAGGTTGTTTTACTGAAATTGAAAATTATCTTTTCTTCTTTTTACTTTGGTGAGGGAAAACAAGTACAAATTATTTTAGGTTGATCTGACCCTATATTTAGGTTCTTTTTCAGATCATCTGGTGAACCAAAAGGCTGAATCAAAAAGTTATTGAAAAGGTATTCCTGTAGTGCTACCCTGAGCCCACAGTGCTTGTCAACATCTTTCCTTTTAAAGATGCTAACTGGCTTCTTCTCCCATTTAAATCTGTTCTGCTGTCCAGAAACAAACTGGAAATTTATCACATCCAAGCCTACAGTTTGATGATCAGTTATTTCATTAACATGGAATAAATGGAGGAAAAAAGTCATTACTCTTCTGTTGGTCATACCTGGTATCCTCCAAGGAGGTATTTACATGTGAGAGAAGTTCATTGGCTTAGCTAGGATGTTTATTACTGTCCTTTGTATAATAAAGCCATCAGTCAGGATGGAAAGGGGCGAGGGAGAAGGGAGAGCCAAATCACTGAAAGAGAATTTATGCGTAGATAGTTTTATATTGCTTTCCTTTTATTTTTAAATGTTGATTGGAGTATGAGGTCCAATAAGATATACAGCCCTGTAGCCATACACATGTGTTGTTATAATGCAGCCTTTCATTCAAAAAGGCTGGCAGTGCTTAGGGTGGCAGATTTATTGTGTGTACTGCAGGTTAAGGATCATAGGTCATTTTGCAAATATCCTTTTCAGGTGTCTGCAAATTCCTGTAAAAACACACACAAAGTGCAAGAACACTCAGAAGAGTTATTTTTTTATTACCTTCCTGACTCAGAGCCCAGATGAAAACAAGATAAACATGTCCTTACTGGGAACACTGGGAGTGAGTCAGCCTCTCAAGGTGGGAGTCCTCTGCTTTCCTAGATGGCTGCAGCATCGAAAGTTATCTCTTCCCAGCACGTAGGCCTCTATTTTGTTTCACAAGGTGCCATAGCAGACCATAAACATCCTCACTCATGAGCAAAGTCTGCTTTTAACTCCTGCTCAGACTATGTACCTTCACCAAGAGGTAGCACAACCAGCCCCACTACCTTTTAAAAGGCTGCCCTTAGCCCACTTCCCACACATACAGTGCTCAATGGGAGGCTTAACTGTATCCAGCCTGAATTTTAAATTATTTTTGATTGCTTATGCAGATGATCAGGCAGTAGCTAATGTGGGGCCAGGCATGCAGGGCTGGCCATGGTTCTGAGCAGAGCTGCCAGTCCCCATGCAGAGGGGTCCCCCGCCTCCCCAGGGTGGCCTGGCCACAGGGCAGCCCTCCAGCACCTGCAGGGTCCCTGCTCAAAAAGCTTCCTTGGTGCTGGCCAGAGCCACCCTGCTGCCTTGCCAGCCCTGGCAACAGTGGGTGCTCGTCATGGTGCCAGCTGCCCTCCAGTTTCACCAGCTCAGGGCCAAAGGTGCTGCCATAAGTCATGGTTGCCCCCTTCCCTCGGGAGGAAAGGCTCAGAGCCACACTGACAGATTTTATGGGCTCCCCCGCTGCAAGTGGGCAACTCCCACTGGAGTTCCCATTGCAATTCCCTTTGCAATTCTTAGTGTGATTTCCACTGCAATTCCCAGTACATTTCCCAGTTTAATTTCCACTGGGATGCCCATTGCAATTCCCAGTGCACTTCTGACTCATTCCCATTGCAATTCCCAGTGCACTTCTGACTGATTCCCATTGCAATTCCCACTGCAATCCCCAGCAGCACCCCAGGGCTGGCCCTGCTGGTCCATCACTGAGCGTGGGTTTTATCCCAGCCTTGGCAAGGCCCGTGGCAGTGGCCAGTCCTGAGAGATGAGAAGGACCCGATGACTTTTTTTCCCTAATGTAAGATCTGGCAGCCGTGCTAGCCAGGGGCATTAGTGGCATAACATGAATAATGGTTTCTGACAGAAGGAGGTCACACAGCCCATTTCAGTCTGTCCACCTACGTGGAGGAAAGAAGCATGACGAGGCAGGAACACTAAGTTCTTGTCTGAGTTTTCTGACTGTTCACTGTGCTACTGTAGATCCTTTGGCACCCATTCAAGCTTCATTGCATGTTAATTAGTGTAGCTGGTAAGACTTCTTTTTTTTTAAACCAAAAAAAGCAGTATTGCTGACAAGATTCCTCAGTTCCCTTCCAATATAAGTTTTGGCTGTAATTGTGGAAAGTCTCCTTTTTGTGTGAAAACAATGTCATCTTACTAGTTTAGTTCACCTCAGTGGCATGGCTCTACATTTACCAGAAGCTAAAGCTTTGGTCAATTAATTGCATTAACCATCAGTTTGATAAAGTAATTCACACAAAGAAAGAAAGTCAGGTGTTTTGAGCATTTCAGCACCAGATTATGCATTCTGAAAATACCTGGGGTTTTGTTTCTCAGCCATTCCTTTTTGTCAGTCAGCATGGCATTCTTTTTCCTAGATGTTCATGTCTTAACTAGATCTCATCAAACTCAGCAGGGAAACCCTGCCTGGCCTGAGAAGGTACTTGTTTTCACCTGATAAAGATGATCCCAAGGTGCTGTCAGGTGGTATTCGCACCTGCAGATCTGTCTCTCTGCACTGACACTGTGGTGACTTGTAAAATAACATTTTGATTATCAGAATCAATATTTTGGCCAGATGGGGCCCTCCTGCCTTGACCCAGGGCCCTGGTAGATGCTGTGCCCTCCCTGGGGTGGCTCTTGGCTTCCTGCTGCAGCACAACATTTCTGCCCCCTCCTTTCTGTGCTGCACCTGGGAAAGAGACCCTTTTCTTGATCTTTCATGTGTGGCTTTCATTACTGCATTTGTTGTCTGTGTTCATTTGTGCCATGCTCTGTTCTGTGAACCTGTTTTTCTTTTGCTTCAGGCTTGTTTGGTCGTGTTTAACTGTACAACTCTCTTGTGACATCGTGTTGGCTTGTCACTCTAATGGGATTTTATCACAATCAGTAACACCTCACAGTATCCTACATTTTTATGTGACTTTGTTAAATGCTTCCCTTCTAAGGTGAAGAGCTACAGACATGACTCAGGGCTCATTATTTAAAGCATACATGAAGAGAGATGGAGATTTTTTCCATATAGTATTTTTTTTTAATAAGCTAAAAATATCCAGCACTAGTTTGAAGAACGTGTTGCACACATTTTTCATAACGCCTCATTTACCTTGAAAGGGTTAAAACCCAATAGATAAGGCTTCCCTTACCTCTCAGGTCCTGTTGTTTGGGTTGCAAGAAAAGCTGTGCATATCTTTTGCCATCCTTCAGCCTTCTTCCCTGAACTCTCTACCTGGGCAGCTGAAGGCAGGGATGTGGCTGGGAGGCAGCAAAGGGCAGTTTCATAATATGCACAGGCCCTGTGAGCACAGGCCCCCTTCCCTTTTGCTCTAAAACACTGTCTTTCTGCAGTGCTGCAAAGTAAGTTGGGGGCTTTTTTGGTAGCATTGGGTATTAAGGACAGCACGATATTCAGAAGAGTGGAAAAACGTCGGTGGAGAGACCCATTTCAGTCCTCATCACTAATACTTTATATTTCAGGGTAGTCCTAAGTGCACTGGTAATGCTAATATTAGAGTTATTACACTTCATTCAAAATGAATCTTTATTTTCAAAGGAAAATCCATGCTGAAGCCAAGTTTTGAGATGTCAAATTTTGTAGCTGTTCCCACTTCTGCCACAGTTAGAGAAACACATTACAACGAAGTTTTTGAAATGACCTGCAGAGTTTGGGTTCCTGGAGTCTCATTGCGACTCAAAATCTCCAGACTCTTTTAGAAATCACCATTTATTCGCTACCCCACTGTTTTCACTCAAGCAAAAATGCACTTCATTCATTTCTTTGCAACTGATCCTTATTTAATTTGGCAACGAGGAAAGCACAAGTTGGTTCAACTTGTTCAAAAGTGATGCAGCAGTTTCTCAGCGTTTGCCTTGAGCCCCGTCCTTGAATTCACTTTGTCTGATCAGCAGCCATTTTCCAGCCCAACTGCACTTCTGGCACAGCCAAGCCGGGCTGGGAATGAGCAAAGCCAACGAAGATCATGTCTCTATCGAGCAAAATGCCTGGCTCCCTAGCTACAGACAGGGATCTGCCAGAAACCCCAGCTTAAGTGAGAATTTTGTGCTAAGCACTAAGGTCACTGTGACCTTCACAAAGATTACTTCATGCATTTTTATTTCAGTAGGTGTCAACAACCGTGCTGAGATAGCTTGGTTTGTGCTGCAGCCTGAAAAGGGTAGGGGAAATTAGACACTTTGCATTGGCCAGGATTTTAAATGGAAAAGTCCTGTTCTCTTTTTGTTTGCTCAGCCTAATACAAACCCGCTTTTGCTTTTATCTTATCATGACATTTAAATTCAGAAGCGGAGCACATGAGCTCAGCAGGGCAGCACTGACTCCAAGTCAGACCTCTATCTACAAGCTTTTGAGCCGGCCCTTTTACTGCTACCTCTTGGTTTTATTTAATACAAACTAACCCCACGAAGGCACCTGCAGCAGCCAACCAGACCACAGCTTTGTCCCCAAGCTGGGCACCGCAGCCCAGCCCACAGGGCCAAGCATCCCCTCCCCTCACTTCTCCTTGCCCCAGGACTGGCATGCAGGCTCCCCTGCACTGATCTGAGTCCTCTGTGGGACAGAGTGGGCATGAAAATAAAATCATGAATAGGAAGAATAAGATTTCATCAAAAAGGTTGGTTGGCAGAAGGCTCAGCCTCCCAAATCAGCCTGAACCTCTGATCATGTCACTGAGCTGCACACAAATAGCTGCCTCTACCTGGCCTGCAGGTGCAATAACCCAAACAGGAATGAGTGTGCTGCCATGGTTTCAGAAAGCAAGCAAGTAGCAAGAAGCATTTCTATCAAGCACAATAGCAGTAAATGAATGTTATTTGAGAGCATTAACTCTTTCCAAGCTGTTCGATTTTCCCTTGCTTGTCCTGCCTTTCAAAATTATCTGTCCTCTGCATAAGCATAACTAGACAGCAGTAAAACAGGTAAGAGTACAAAAGCATAATCAAAATGTTTTTATGTGAAATGTTGTACATACTGTGTAAAGAATTTCTACGAACAACAACCTGACTGCTTCAAATAGAACCATGTAAGTCATGGTTTCTCTTGTGTTTGCCCTGTTCCATATTTATACAGCTTTTTTTTTTTTTTTTTTTTTTGCATGGACATTTATGGAAATTGAGTTTCAAAAATGTGCCTGAGGACTAGGGAAAAATTAGCCTTGCAGGAATTCCTGCTGAAATATCAGTGTGGCAGGAATCAGGAGATCAGAAATGATGTCCTACAGTTTCTGGGTAATGATGACCACCTTGCAGCTTTCAAATATTGAACACCTGTAGAACAGTATTTGGAATCAATTGAGCCTCTAAACTGAAGACTTGCAATGTCATTCAAATAATCAAGTACATCTGGAGGACCTGCAGCCCACTCTTTCACTATCCACAGGTAGTAACAGGAGACTCAGTCCATCAGACAAATTATTCATTGCCAGCTACCCACTTCTCTCAGCTCCAAGGAGTCTGTTCAATTTGGAAGTAACTCTCTCTAATTGCATCCTCTACTGATGTACATCTGGATTTCCCCTTCATAGAATAATATTCTTCAACACTAAACACCTTATCATTGCACTGTATGTCTTGACTTACTTTTGGTACTGGAATTTAGTTTAAGGGTATCATGCACAGATACTATTAAAACAAACTCATATTCCCAGGTTTTTAAAAAAGAACAAGAGCATAAATTCAGGTATTATAACATGCAGCAGAGAGGTCGATCTGGACACTGAAGTTGTAATATGACATTTTCCAGTTCTGCTGTCATTACCACAAGTTCAGCTTGCAGTTAGTGAAAGCTGGCTACTCTGTGAAATTGCTCTCTCCTATCAGCCCAGTTTTTCATAGGTTATTGAGCTCAGCCCTAGCTTTACTAGGGTGCGATTTGACTCCTTTAGAAGTGAGATTGTCTAAGCAGTCAGTTCTAGGGGAATTCAAAGCTCTGTATTTCTGGGTAGGGCTGGCAGAAAAACATAAATTAGTTTTTCTACTCCTCTGCTAAGAAATCAAAAGGTCTACATTATCTATCAAAAATATTTTTGAGATAAAATATACATAATGTTTTTCTCTCCTTCCTATCTTCTTGCCAGCCTTAAATGAGCAGAATAAAGCTGCTTTGCAAACCCACAAGCAGAGTATTGCCTGCAAGCACTGGGCATGATGACTCTGGGCTCGGGGTGGAGATTAGGGCAGGTTTAGGAGATGTACTATGCCCTGAGGACATCCCAATTTTCTCTTCAGTTTTTCTTGCTTATCTCTTATTGCAGCATCTGTCTGCTGCATCTTGGACATGAAGACTGACAGTAACTCCAATGGGTTAACATCACCCTCCAAGGTGCAGGTAGAAGTTTTAGTGCTGGACTTGGCAGTGTTGGGTTAATGGTTGGACTCTATGGTCTTAGACATCTTTTTCAACCTAAATAATTCTGTGATTCTCTGTTTTTCATGTGCACCAGGTCTTCTCAAAGAAAATGAAAAAGTGGTCTTTTTTACTGGTTTTTTAATCCCTCTCATACCAGCTCTAAAGCAGCTGGTGCACAAAACTCATGTATGCTTGAAAAATTGTACTCTTACCCAAAAATCCCTATTTTCCTTTCCATCTAAGACAGACTCCTTTTCTTAAAATTAATCCCAATGATTCTTCCTCTTCACCTGGGCTTCCAGGTTCCTCATACCTTTGTCCCAGTCTACTCATTCATTTATCCCATAGCTCTTTCTTCTCTTTGTCTGTGCTTCCTTATGAGCTTCTCACTTTAGACATTTGCCTGGGAAAAAGTTGAGGCTCTGATCCTCTATGCATTACCAATATTATTACTTAGTAGAAATACAATGTAATAATACCTTGCAATAACATGATGAGCCAAGGCCTCCTTTGCCTCCCGAGCATACTGCCCTGTCCTGTCTTCATTCATTTGGTCTTAACTCAGAAAGCTTTTGGGCTTGCTTTGGGCTAGCTAAGGACTACCTGGAAGGAAGCTCCCTGTTCATAGCTCCTATTGATGTTCAGCAGCCCTAGGACTGCGAGGGGCCACAGTTGTGACCCTCTCCACTAGGATATCCCCTAATGTCACAATGCAGAGCTCTCTCTAACCTCTCAGAAGAGACAGCCTAGGAGAAGCTGCCTCACACCCCCACCATCTCCTTCCAGACAGCTGTGGAGGTCATCCCCTACCTACCCAGGTGCTAACTTTTTTTTCCTGATATCACCTCTACTTGTTTCAAATTTGCTTCCAGACTGGGATATTGTGCCAGTTCCCCTCCCAGAAGGAGTTCCTGGAGGCACTGGTCCATCTCCTCCCACCCATCTCCATCTTTACCTGCCTGCAGCCCAGATACCAGACAGGGGAAGCATAAGAGTTACACTGGGAGAAGCAGGACAGAAATTTCACGGTTTCAAACTCCAGGAAAGATAAAATTAATGAGCACACACATGCAGACAAAACCTGCCAACAAATCATGGGCTGGTCCGTGCCACCTCCACCACCCCAGACATTCCCCTTTGAAATTATCCCCTCTCTCCCTTCAACCATTCACCCGCAGCACTCTGATTTCTCTGACACTAGCACTGTATTGCTTTACATTTAGGACACTGAGGTCACAGAAAGTGCTTTGTACCATGAAGAAGTTATCTCCACTTGACTGAAAGCTTTCTGCAACTACATATTGCATCCAGTGTTTGCAGTCACTGATCCATTATTTGTAAGGAGGACAAATCCCATCCTTTGCTTTTTGGCTGGCTGAAGATTTAACCTCCATTCATTGAGAGAAAGCATGACAGAGTGAAAGATTTCCAACCATTTTATGGTTTATTATTATTATTATTATTGTTGTTGTTGTTATTATTATTATTTTTATTATTATTACAACTACTATCCTCGTTGTTGTCTTTTGGTGTCTGCTCTAGCTGTGACATGCAGAGCTTGTGCAGCCAACACCTTTCAGCACAGCCAGGTTATTTTCTCAGTGATGCTGCAAGAGTGGGGAAGCACCTATTCCCTGTATCCTATTTCATTAAAAGGCAGGGCATTTTATGACTTCCTCACTCCAGCTGCAATGATACAGTGCCAGGTGCTGGAGCTTATTCTCCTCTCTCCTTTGCCTGCAGAAGCAAACCAGCACAGATCTGCAGAAGTCACAGGTAGGATGTTAATCAAAACCACAGTGGGGAGCCAGAAGCAGTTCCTGGAGCAGGAAACTGTTCGAAGAATGTACAAGATCATTATTTTACCTATGCCCTCAGTAAACCCACCTACATCAGAGGATGTGGGGAAAGAGGAAAAGAGCATTATGTAATAAAGCCTAATGTTAATGGCAGTTTTCAGTAAAAACATACGTTCTTTTGGGGTCAGTTGCTAACCCTTTCCCTGCAAAAGCTAGTTGCTAAGTGGATGAAAAATATTCAGTTTCCATTATAGGTTAAATCATATATGTGAGTGTACATGTGCATTTAAATATGCTGCATGTATGCATGTACAGAAAGCCATGATCTTTTACAAACCTCTTTCCTAAGACTACCAAATACTCTGGTGTGAGATGAAATATTTTCTTTAAATGATCATAAAAGGTGTTTCTAAAATGTCACCACTTATTTTATTTTCCCAGCTTACCCCACAGTTCACTTCAGACTGAAACTAATTTAAATTACTTTGTAGCTCCCAGCAATAAAAGGAATTTAGTAATTTGCAGTTCATTTGCCCTTGCTATTCTTGGAAATGGTATTTGAGGTTGTCCAGTCCTTTGCATTAGGAAATGTGTGGAGTGTGAGTAGCAGTCATGTCATGCCTGGCAGATTTTGCCAAGGAAACTATTGGGTTTTGCAGCTTTGAAATTCTGGGGATAATTGATGTGTGCTCCATTCCCACAGAAAAGCTGTGATCCTCGTCACTGCCTGGCTGTGGATGAGTTTAGCGAACATTGTATTTCCCAAGTGGTGGTTAAGCCAACTTAATTAGGGAAGTGCCTTTATCCCAGCCCAGACAAAGGCTGCCCTTGATGGGGCACTGTTGAGAAAACAGCTCTGAGGCAAAGGCCCTATGAACCAGACGGGCAGAGGTGTTTCCTCCCTGGCCTTGAGCCTCTAGTGGAGATGCAGTCTTGGGGGGAGGAAATAAAAAGTAAAAGAATGACCTTTCTAAACTTCCCAGCTGCTAACCAAACATCACCCAAACCCAAGCAGATCTCTTCACCTGGGGGCACTCTGAGAGGGAGCCTCCTTAGGAGCCTCAACACTCCCAGCCTGCAGGCTGGCAGGAAGGAAATGGGGAGCCAGGCAAGACCCCCACAGCATCCCTGAGATGTGGCCATGGTCCCTCACTGAACGAGGGACTCTGAGTGTCCCTTCCCATGCTGACACCCCAGGGCAGACCCAAAGAAGTGCAAACAAGTACACCAGCCCAGCAGATTTTGATGGCCCGTGGGGTAGAACCTGTGTTGTCTGGGGCACCACCAGCTCTGCTCTGCTCTACTCCCCAGGGAACCCACACCACCACGGCTGGAGCTCTGAGCATCCACCACCACATCCATCATTATTATCATCAGGCCTTGCAGGAATAACGAGAGAGGAGAGTGCTCTCACCTTGGAATCCCTCTCCAGGGAGGAGATAAAACAGTGTCATGCAAACGAGATCTTACACCAAGGGCTGCAAGCAAACAACCAATGTACATAAACAGCACTAGAGAGAAAGCATGGCTCTGGACATGTCAGCTACTTCTGCCTGTGCTGTAGGGCTCTTTCCATTCTCTCTCTTCATTATTCAATGTAAATTCATGGCAGGGAAATGTGTGTGTAAGGAACCATTATCAAACTGGGGTTTGTTTTAAAAGTGAAGGTCTCTTACTGAGCCTGGAAAGAGCATTGTTCTCTCAGAACTCCCCGACCTTATCAGAATATAAAAGTCTGGTTCTCACTGTCTCCATAAAACAAATAAAATATTTTTTCTCCATTTGCCTTAAACACATTTTGTTACACTAGTTGTTCTCAAGCCTTAACTCTCAGCAAAGGACTGAACATGCCAGTCCCCCTTGCCTGTGCCAAGCACAGGATCAGGAGGTCAAGGCTGCTGGAGTCAGCAGTGCAGAGCACTTTGGGTGTCTCACCCACACCATTGCTCAGTTTGACAAACACCCCAGAGCTCTGCCCACTTTCTCATTATCAAGAGAAACCAGTTCCTCTATGGGAATTCTGGTCTGTGCTTTGAATTCAATCCCTAATCAGACAGCTCTCTATGTCCTACAGCACTTATAACCTGAACATTTGGGTTTCTGAGCGTGAGGCTTGGTCCTGTGGATTGAACATATCCCTATTTTGATAACCACACACACACAGAAATACTTGGAGTGGGAGGGAGGAAGCAAAAAAATCTGTGGAATGAAGTTAACCACTGGCTTGAAAATGTTTTCTGGAGAAAGACATGTAGTGCAATGCAATTTTTTCTTTTAGCTGAATTTAAAGCAAGTAAAGCTGCTATTTTTCTGCCTTATTTCAGTTTCCCTCTCAAGAGCTCTCCCAGGGCTGGGAGTCTCTGCTGCCCATCAGCAGCAGCTCCTGAGTGTCCAGCATGCCCCTTAAGTTACTGGAAACCATCAGCTTTACTTTCCCATTGTGTAAAGGTAATTTGGGACCAAGGCTTCAAGCAAACAAGAAATGGGATTAAAACAACTGCTATGGATTGTTTTAATTTAATTTTCCCCAAAACAACCCAGCAGCAACATATGGCTCTCAGTGAGATCCTGCTATTACGGTGTTTGGCATCTGGGCTGACCGAGACATGAGAAGATTGGGCACTTTGCAAAAGCAGTGTGTGTCAGCCTCTCAGACTGGGGAAGAAAAACCAAGCTGTGGGCCCAGTTTCTTCTCTGTATTGCTCTTGGCTCCCAGGGCTTAGCCCTTGGGAGGGATCCCAGATACAGAAAACGCAAATAAGATCTTGCCACAGATAGAAGACAGCTTCAGGGACCAAAGCTAGGGAGTTTTATCAGCACTGCCATTTCCATAATAAGTAATAAATGTACCAGCTCACAACAAGACTGTGATAAGGATTTTGTGGGATGTTTTCCAGTCATGTGGAGTGTAAGACTGTAATTATTGAATCATCCAGTTCAGCTTCCTGGAGGTTGTCGGCTACTGCACCCTGAAAATTACATCAAACTGAAAATCCTGGTGAGGTCAGAGAGCTCAGACCTGAAGAACAAAACCTGTCTTATGGGCAGAGTGCACCCAGTGCTTCTCTGCTTCAAGTACCCTGGTACTTCACACCCCAGGGATGCTCCCAACTGAACCAGCCTCAGGCTTCAGGGTACAGCTGAGGGTTTGGCTTTAATTTGGTCTGCTCTTCTAGCATTTGTTTTGGTTTTTCCCTGTCCTGGAAAAAATTTGTTCCCAGCTCATCATGTTCTCCCCACTTGTGCTTACAGGTCTGGGCACAGCTGTGGTTCCCTAAGCAGAGTCAGCATTCGGTCAGAAACCTGAGAGGAAAACCCATTTTGGTGATGCACTCTGAATGTCAAGGGAATTTTATCCCAGCTGAGAGGAAACACTTATTTTACTATTTGACTCCAGTGCTCTCACACAAATGGAGCCAGTTAAACAAGTACTGTGTGGCGTCATCTCCTTGGATTACATGCTCGGTTTACCCTGGTAATGTGCCTTGGCAGATTAAGTGTCTGATCATCTTTAGCTGGACAGCTTCTAGTTGCATGGCAAGCTACCTTGCCAAGTGTGTTTTACATGGTACTGACACATCCTTTGCCAGTACATGTACTTTGTATTAAGGGTCCTCTTTGCTTCCTTGAGCACATCCCGTTTGCCAATTCCCCCAGGAGTAAAACGCTGTGCACCCATTGAACAAGGTACTCCTGAAAATCGGTGGGTAAGACATTTGAGGGCAGTGCTGCACAGAGGAGGAGGTAGGATGAAAAAAGGGCCAGATGCTGAGCCACACATGTTGCCTTCCTCCCTCTGACCTACCATGTGCCACTGTCTAGAAAAATCACTTAAAAATTATTTTCCCTCTTAGGCAAATGGTCAGAGATGCAAGTGTTCTGGCCTTTCAGACAGGTGCTGGCTGATGCCTTCTGTTTATTTGTGGTAACTTACATGACACCTCACCCTGCACACCCCTGAGCACTGTTGAGGTCAGGCCAAAAGGCACACATGCCTTCATGCCTCCCTGCATTGCATAATAAAAAAATAAACACCTCACAGCAAACAGTATACCTTGTTCTTTGACACTGAATTGGTAGCGTGGCAGGAAAAATATCTATTTCACTTATTCAGTGCCAGGGTGACAAGGTGCCAAGGAGCACAGGGGAAGATGAGATTGGGTTTCTGACACAGAAATCCAGAAGCTGCTTGCTGTATGGATGGTCATGGCAGTCAGTGTACATCCAGTGAATATCACCGTGGAGCCCAGTGGTGTATTCAGCTGGTAAAATGTGGCTGTTTCTGCACAAGCTTCTAAGGTCAGTAGTGGTCTGCTGTCTTCTGCAGACGCCTGGAGCCATAGGAGATGCAGCAGGACATCCCACCAAGTGTCCCTGGGCACTGCTTTCCTCTGCCCCTGTGGCAGAGCAGCCAGCCCAGCCTGAGAATCCCCAGTGGTGCCAAAGGAGCAGCCACTCCTCCACCCATCCTGTGTCTCACATTGCCAGTGCCTGGCCAAAAGTGTTCAAGCACTGCCTCAGCCACCACACTTGGTTTTTAAGGTATGAGATTTCCTAAGACTATCAGGCTTTTGCCCAGAGACTGCCACTTGACCTCTAAACAGTGTTCTTTTGTTGGCATGTTAACAGCAACAGCGGAAAAAAATATTCATGAAAGAACCTTTCCTGGCAGATGGTTTCCTTATTCAGAAGTCTGTCTTGTAACTCAGAGCTTGAGTACTGCAAAGCTGAGGCTTACATTTGCACACCATGACTTCTCCTACATCACTGAATGCTATGTGATTTTTTGTGTGAATCGTTAACAAAGCCCTACCACAGAAAAAGTGAATCTATTTGCTGTCTGCATAACTTCTGCACTTACTTCAGCTTGGCCAGTAAGGACCAGTAAGAGCTGCTTGCTTTTCCTGCTCCAAATAACTTTAAGGCTTTAATGAGCTAGTTCTTGAGCTCGCTCAGTCATTGAAAAGTTATAAGGTTTAAAAGAATTACAAGACATTTATAGTTTCAATTGTTGGTGCTGTTATTTTAAAGCTTGCTTTAATATCACCTCAGATAAGCACTTGGGCTCTTTTTCAGGCTGGGAGAGGCTGGGGGATTGTGCTGCTTTCAGATCTGGCAGCTGCCAGCAAGGCTTCCAGTGTCATCCCCTTCCACTCTCACTTTCTTGTGGTTTCCCCCTGTACAGTTCTGAAATGCAGTGTTTTGTTACCTATTAAAGTGTCAGTCTCAGCGATATTGTGAAGCTATTAAATTCTGCTGGATCATCCTTTGTGAACAAGAGGATGTTGACAGAGCAGAAGCCCCATCCTTCTGGTATTCAGTGTCCTCCAATTAGTATGCACAATAAATCTAGTCCAAGACCCCCCACTGCTTTATGTCATTTCTGTATTAACCTCACTGCTTCTCAACATGTTCCTATTATTAAGCCATTTAAAGACTTCCCTTCATTCACTTACCAGAGCTATGTCTCATTTTCCTTCTTTCATCTATTTGCATACATTTCCAAAGGTTCACTTGACGTGACGTCTGTTGTTGTCGGTTAATTTTTTTAATTAAAAATTATTTCCAGTGTACTTTCTTTACTCCATCCTCCTTACATGTGTTAACATCCTCATCTCTGCCAGATTGCAATGGCCGGATTGAGAACTGATTGATTGTCATTTCATGTGTTCAAAAAGCCAACCCTTTAAGGATGCCTTTGTAATTCTTAAGCTAAAATTGAGTTTTGTGACACTTCTGCTCAATAAAAATGTAAGATTGTTCTGATGCTGCACTGTATAATCTCTTCTGCTGTTCTTACTCCGTGGGGTCTGGCAGGAAATAGAGTCAGGAGTGTGCTCCTTTCACTACGCAGCCTCAAAGGCCAGTGGTTCTTAGCTCACTGGGAAAGTTGGGGATACAGATCTAAAGATGAAGCATAGGTTTTCAAGCCAAGGAAGGCTGAAAATTACTTGTTTAGCTGTAACTGAACTATACCTCTAACTGTGATAGATTAGGAAAACACTGATGGAGGTGCCAGAGGTTAACCATTGGGGTTTTGTAGAGATTGGATTTATTTTTGGTGGTATTTTGCATCCCTGAATTGTTTTAAGTGAAAACTGATAGAGTTGGGCTCATGCAGTCTGGAGAGAAGACAATTTTGGGAGGACCCAAGAGCTGCCCAGTGCTTACAGGGAGTTTGTCAGGGTGGAGCCAGGGTCTCTGTGGTGGGAGATCACAGAGAGAGAGCATGGTGGGAGAGCAGAGGTTGAAACAAGAGAGTCAGGCTGGTGTGAGGAGAAGTCAAGGCAGTGGAGCACAAGGCTGTGCTGGCTCCATCCATGAAGGTTTTGCAAACCAAGTCCCTGAGCAGCCTGGTGTGATCCCAGAGCTTGTCTGACTTTGGGGTAGGCACTTCTGGAGGTCTGTGCCAGACCGAGTTCTTATCCCACAGCCTCATGAGAAATTAAACACTTGGTTTAAGGGGGATGCAGGCACGAGGAAGGCCACTTGCTGCAGTTTCAAGACAGTAAGGGCAGTGAGCTGCCAGGTGCCACTGGTCTCTCAGCATCAGTTCAGTCCCTGGCTCTACATACCCAAGCTGAGGATGTTACCATAAAGATTCCTGGAGCCTTGTGAGCACACCTGCTTGGCTGGGTGGCTGAACCCCAATGGCTTCTTTATGACATGCCATGAAAAAGACCTTCCCCAAGGAGGACTGTGGAGGAAAAACAGGAGATAATGCTCTCCTGTCTCTCTTTTAAGGAGTGTAAAGAGTGGAAAGTTGTTTCACCCTATAGTGGTAACTTGTAGGTAAGAGGGAATGTCCTTTGGCCTCTTCTTTGCCAGCTACCTTTCTACAAGGCTGTGTACTTTTTCAATGTATTATACATTTTAAAAGCTGTGAAAAACCACAAAGAGGTAAAAAATAATTGGAAAATAAACTCTGTGTCAAATTCCCCCTGCATTCTGAGCACATTAATATGAAAATGTTCAAAAAATATTAAAGTAAGGGAAACCCCAAGGAAAGGTTTATAGGAAAGGTATATAAAAGATAAATTATGTATCCTCTTCCTTTTTATCATTTCTGGCAGAGGAATGAGGAACCAGGAATATTTATAAAATTCCCTACCTATCTATTTTCAGGGCAGGCTGAGTACTACTTCATTGCTGTATATCCAGTATGTCAAACCCCTGCACTTTGCTGTCCAGAGCTCAAGAAATACCCTTTATTCTCTTTATCAGTAAAAAAGCTGATTTTAGTACCAAATAAACTATTCCTAGGGTAGGCAGTACAATGTAACACCAGTAGAAAACCTTTTATGTGGACTTCTGCATCCTAATCTAAACTCTCATATCAGAGGTGATTTTGAAATCCCATATCAGAAGGTGGAGAGCTGTGCACATGGCTTTCACTGTGCTCCCAGTTTTCAAGCTAGGTACTGAATTGGTTTAGATTTGAGACATTTGGGGAAAGGGTTTCACAAATCTTGAATAGGAAACTAGCATCTTGCTTATTCCTATCCCTCCATCCCGGGATGCTCTGAAGACCTTGAAGCCATCCCAGAGCACAGGGCTGGGAGATGCTCCTGCCACTTCTCCCCATCACCACCCTGACAGGAGCACCTCAGTGTGGGCTCTGGGGAAACAGCTGCAGAACTACCAAAAAGTGTCATTTCTCATCCAGCCCCTCCCTGCACATGGCCCACGCTCACAGCCTGGAGGGTGCAAAGCAAACTGCCAGGATGGCATTAGCTTTGTTAAACTGGCCAACCCTCCCAGCCACAAAACAGGAAAACAAATCAGCCTTGGTTTTCTGGTCACTTTACTGGCCTGACAATTGGAAAGGCAGCACAGAAGGTCCTACATTTATGGCTGTATTGCCAACAGGAACATCAATGACCTCAGATTGTGGGATCCAAGGAGGTGCTGCTCAGTGTTAACCAGCTGGTGGAAATCATCTGCTTCTCCAGGGAGGCTGGATCCTGGCTTCTTCCCCCTCCACCAGCCTGCAGCACCAACCTGAGGCTCTCTGCACCTCTTAAAGGGCAATCCAAAAGTGGGAAGTGTTTCACATAACAGAGACAGAAAAGGAGAAAATGGGTAATTGTAAGGGATTTAAATAACTGTCCATTTGAAAGTCTTTCCACTTCCAAGTGGCTTTGGCCACTGCTGGCTAACAGGTTAGCTTGTGCTGCAGCTGTATGCCTGTGGAGCAGGTCTTGCTCCTCTGGGAAAGGCTGGTTGGCTTTTCATGTCCAGCCCTTCCAGGCATTTCTGTGCTTCATGCAGATGAGGGGAAAAGTAACCATCATCTCTTCCCTAGCAGGTCATGTTCTCTTTTTATTCTAGATTATTAAAATAAAAGAGCATTTCCATCAGCTGTGGTAATCTGCTTGAGAAACAGATGTTTCTTGAAAAAGATGGAAGCAGCTTAAACATCTATGATGGGCTGATTCCTAATTCCCTGATCGAAAACTGAAATTATCTGCATCTAACTTTGTCTGCAATAAGCCCCTGAGCAGGGCTGAGTCTTTAAAAGAATTTATATCCCCTGACAGGAAGTGCCTCTGGTTTATCTACTATTAAAAAAAAAAAAAAAAAAAAAAAAAAAAAAAAAAAAAAAAGGAGAAAAAAAAAAAANTTTCACAGAATTAATTGATTATGGAAATTTTTTAAAGTATAGAAGATATTAGGTTTGGTGACCAACAGGAGCTTACTGCCAATATTAAAAGTCAGCTTTCATGGCCTGCTTTTCTTCATTTTTCTACTGGCTTCCAAGAACATCTGACCAATGTTGGGATCTAACTGCAAATGCAAGTGCTATGCAAGTGCAATCTCATTACAATAAAAATACATGTCAAGCTAACAATTCTACAAAAAAAAAGTCCTATATGTGTATGGTAGTTATAACTATCTTAAAAAAAACCCATCTTTTGGACTTAGATGTTATAAATTTATTTACTTTTGCAGCGATTGTGTGTGTTGCCTCCATCAAACACTACCAAGCTTGTTCTCAGCATCTCTTTCTGGCAGCACAAATTCCTGTCTGTGAGATGTGAATCTCATTTGACCCATCTCCATCACACACATGAAGTGGAATGATCTCTAGCTATGGAGCGGAACTTAAATAAAAAGAAAGAGCATTTGTTGCTTTGTAATCAGTTTAAATGCACGTGTGCCTAATGTAGGAAAAAAGGCTCCTGTAAAAAAGGGTGTGTAACAGCCACATAAACCTGATAGCCCCTCCTTTTCCTGTCTGGATTTATCCCAGCACTGTTTGCATTATCACAGTGAAGGTGATGGAGTTGCCCAGCTTTGGGGGTCTGGCTTTCTGTCTCAGGAGCAGCACTGTGTTATTCATCCCTTTCAGGTAATTGGGGGAGCCCTCTGTCCCCAGGGATCTTGGTGGCTGGCTGCCCTGTGGAGCAAGTCACTGTTACTCCACCATGTCAGAACACATCTCAGGAGTGCAATGTGTGATTAATAGCACCCAGAGATGGCTGACAATTTTACAATTGGAAATGGAAAAAATCTACCTTTACTGCCACATTTTCTTTGTTTTATTGATGGGACTGATGCTTTTCTACTGGCTACCTGCTCCAGCTCTGGGCTCATTTGATGGTCCAGGGAGATGGGATCCATCTCTCTCTGCAGCACATCCCCCTCCCTGCATCCCCCTGGGAGTGCCCTGCCACACTGCCTGCAGCACCCAGCCCGTGTGTGTTCAGCTGCTGCTACAAGAAAATGTTGGATTGCAGCAGTGTGGGGGCTCCTGGGCTCAGGGGCACTCAGGCAGGGAGAGAATGCAGGCAGGGGAAATGCAGTCAGGAGGGCAAGTGGCCTTGCAGGCTGACAGGAGCTGCTCCTGGTTGCCCTGCCAGCTCTGGGTGACAGCAGTGCCCTTGGTTTGCCAACTGGGATGAGGGCACCGCATCCCCAGGGCTCTGTCAGCAACCCTGGGTGTCTGCCTCCAGAAGAGGTGGGGGAAAGAAATTTTATTTCACACTGGTTCACACTGGGTTGGGTTTTTTTCTACTCAAGTGCCCACCCTGTACATACAGCTTCCAGCTGGATGTGGCAGTGGGTTGCAGGATGCTCTCTATATGGAGGGCTGCAGCCTAGCACTCCTCAGAAAACAGCCTGCTGCTAACATGTCAGACACCCTCCTCTGCCCTCTGTCCTGGTATCCCAAAGACTAAGCAGAGTCTCCAGAGTTATGTCTAGAGCCTTGGTCCAGTGTACCTAAAACATCACTGTGGCTGTGTGGGCACAGCAGCAGTGGTGCTGCCCCTCTGATCTCCCCAGGCAGAGCTGCTGCTGCTGGGGAGTGGCAATGCTGGGGCTCAGCCATCCTCCCCTGAGTGCCCTGTGCCACGCTGGCCATACATCTGGCAGGCACTGCTGTCACTCACACTGCTCTTCGTCTCGACCCACCCACAAAGCACCACGATAAGGACAGCTGCCCAACACGATGGTCACTGCAAGTGCTTGCTCTGCACTGAGCAAGCTGTCTCCTCTAAACTCATCTGGGCAAGAGAGAGACTTTCCTCAGTCCTTTTATGTCTGAGGCTGCAGGACAGTATCCCACAGGGGACTAAGAAATCCTTTTTTTCTTCATGCATATAGTGTATTTCTTTGGCCTGAACTTCCCCCATTTCAATGCAGCCTGGAGAGTGCATTAAAAGAAAAAGAAAAAATGCAAAATACACCCCTGCACACATAGTCCTTCCCCAAAGAGCAGGTGAGAGAGAGAGCAAACCACATGTGATAGATGTTGGTCACATTGCTGAATGCCCTGCTGGCAGGAGCTGAGCCAAAAGGCAGTCAGGGAGCCCCTACAATGTTGCTGCCTTAGTAGTTTCATCTTCCAGGCAAAGATGCTGCTTCATATTGTGGTATATACACAACTTGCAATTTTTTCTTCTTCTGCTGTTTGTGTCAAGGGAAATCAATTTTAGAGATTATTAAGATACTATTCATTTGCAGAATGTGTATTTTTAAAGTAGCAATTAATAATTTTATTGAGGAATCGATAGTAATTTATATTTTGGCTGTTTATCTTGTGTGCCATACAGGGCTAGCAATGTCCTAACGTGCATGGTACTTACTCTGTGCAAGGGTTTGTTTTGCTTTCTGCTGCTGTGTCAGACTAATGCCACTGTTGCTATGGTAATAGTGATGTTTGAGTCTGCTTTGTCACCTTTGTCCTGCTATTTTTTTCTTCAAAAACAAATTCATGCTGTGGAGGCCTGGAAAGCAGGCAGAGGGTTTGCTATGGAAGCTCATCTCCCTCTCTTTTTTATTTATTTATAATAGATTATAAAGCAGTGTGGCAATTTCATAGATGAATAAAGCCTAAAGCCAGCAGAGCTCATCAGATCTACTGAAGCCAACCTCCCATATAAATGTCACCAAGTTATCCCTTTATGGCAGACCAGACATCCTGGTTGGGAGTCCTGCTAGGCATCCCATTTTAATTAGAAGATGCCTGTAACTGTCAATCCAACATCATCCTGTGCAGTTTCATTCACAGTTTTAGAAATTCTCCACGATTTAGAAAAAGTCTACCAAATTTTTATCAGCTCTACCATGACCTCCAGCATTTTCTCATGGTTGACTCATTCCCTGTCATTCTCCCTCATCCCCATGTACCACTCTCAGGACCATGCTTTTACTTCCAATTAGCCCCCAGTAAAACGCATTTTGCTTGTCCGGGTGCAGCAGGCTGTGTGATTCAGCCAGCCTTTCTGCTTTATTTACCCTCCTGCCTTTCTCTGGGTGTTTCATCAGCAGTGATTTCACATTTATTTCCACCTCACTAACGAAGATGCTGGGGAGCGGCTGTGTGTGGCTCTCTGAAAAGCTCCAGCAGCAACTCCTGCACCTGAGGATATGTTTGTTTTCTTTCCCCAACATGTCACTCTACACTGGCATTTTCCCAGTATGGCAAAGTGTACCAAACATGAAGCAAGACACAGGCTCCTCAGCCAGCTCTGGTAAGATTGCTGAGGTTAAGCTGTTTTGAAATGTGGATCTCTAGTGGAGTTACTGCAGGCTGTCCTTGACTGCTGGTGGATGAACAACACCTACTCCAGCATTCCCAGCTTGGACTTGGACTTACCATATGTGTGAAGGAAATTAGGCCTGAGCCCTTGTTTATTCCTAGAAAAAAACCATGGAGAAATGGTGGAAGTCAGCAGGACTGCTCAGCTCCTCCAGGCACTCACACCTCCCTTCCATGGCACCGGGACAGCACATTTGGAGAGGGAAGCAAACCAGAGCTTGGCCTTTAATGAAGGAATACAGTGAATCCACCCCATGCCTTCCAAACACTGTGTGAGCTTGGGCTCTGAAGAAAATTATGAATTTGCCCCGTTCTGAGGAAAGGAAGGACCCCAGTTCCCCTTGTGGGCAGGAGGAGGGGGAGTTTCCTCAGGGGGCTGGGGCTGGGTGGCTGCGGCAGCCTGCACACAGCTCTGAGAGGGCAGCAGGCTGCAGTCAGCCTCCAGAGTCAGGAGCATGGATAGCTTTACAGGAGCAGCCAGCATTGCCCACACTCTCCCTGAGCCAGGGTTAGAAGTCACGAAGGTTCAATTCACTTTAGGCTTTATTTTGTGCTAGGAATTGCCAGTGTTTTCTTCTGAACTGTGTAGGCTTCCCAGCCATGAGACCTCCCCATTGGCATCATTTCCTGCTCGGGCAGGCAGCAGTGGGGGTACAGCATTAACACAATGTGCCCGTGGGGCTGCAGCCCACAGATGGGTATGTGCCTGCTAATAAACCTCCTTTGCTCCTGAGATTCCTTGCCTCTGCAAATACAAAGGGGGAGGATGACTTTCTGGAGGAGGGTCAGGGTCCAGGCTATCCCAGCCGTCCTATGCACCCGCGGTAGTGAGCTGGTTATAAAGAGAGTTTATCATTTCTGAGATGTTCACTTGAGGCAAATTGAACAACATGGCAATTACCCCCAAGGTGCTCAGGGACAATCTGTGGTCTCTTGTGTGCAAATGATACGATGAATCTGTTTTGGAAAGCAAAAGGAAAAAGAGAGTATTTATGTCTCAAGGCGTTCTCGCTATCTGCAGGCGGTGTGGCTCCAGGGGACTTTGATGTTTGCTACACGTGCAACAGGGGCACTGGCAGTGCTTGCTTTTATAGCACCAATACAATATTAACTGAACAGTTTAAGATAGCCTGTAAAGAAATCTTGAGCAACTGGCTAAGTCCAGAGAAACAGCTACCATTGATGTGTATGGGACCATCCTAATGGGATCAAGGTGTGGTCCGCAATCCTCCCTGCCTCATCCTAAAACACAGTCGGCAGTTTTTAAGCAGAGCTTGTTCCTCAAGGACTCATAAAGTCACGTTTTAAAGAAGGGGAAAGGCACAAATCATCATAAAGTTCTGGTTTCCAGTAGTTTCTGATTTTTCTAAAGCTTTTCTGTGAACTGAAGGAAAATGAAGGTTTCAGCAGAGGTGGGCCCTGCTTTTTCAAAAATGTAGAAACCAGACAATGGTAAAAAATAATTTTAAAAAATCACTCTAAACAATTAGTTATATCACTGCATAGTTGCCAAATATATCAACCGTGTTTTGTCTTCTCTGTCATTTCTGAATAAATGCCAGGATCTTGAATATCAGAGCTATTAACACACAACAGCTTTATTAGACTCAGGCCTGCCTGCATCTGAAAATGAAGATCACCTTTAGGGGAAAAGAGGAGAAAAAAAGCTCTTAAAATTCACCAGATTCCAAGAGAGGCTTTTCCCCTAACTCATTTGCAGCATTACCCTGGCTCAGGAGAACTAGTGGAGAGCTCAGTTTCTCCAGATGGTTTGCTGAGTGTACTGAGCATCATCAGCAAGCAGAGCTTTCCAGCCTGGTGAGCTGCATAGGACAAGAGAAGGTGGCAGGGATGGCCATGCTGGGGGACAGTCCCACCACTCCTGCTGCAGCTGGTCACCCACTCCTGGCTTCAGGTCACCCACTCCTCTGAAAGTCCTCCCAGGCAGCCTCTCCCTGTCAGGGTGGCTGTGGCTGCAGGACCCAGCCATGCTGCGGGCGCACCACATGCCCACCAGCGAGAATCCTTTTCTCCAGGATGCCCTTGAGCTTGTTTTTCCCATCCAGGAAGGAAGGAGTAAGTCACGTTTATTATTTATTTCAGTTATTCCTCCCTTGCAAATCAAACAAAAAAGGTCAACAGTGTTATTTCACCCTCTTTGCTTCCTCAGTGTTGAAGTCATTGTTGCTGTGGTTTTCCTGGCTTTCAGTGACTGACAGCAGAGAGAACAGCTACCTGACAGGTAGGCAAGATCTCTCTCCTAGAGGTTAGATGTGGTGCTGTCTGCTTCCCTCTGCTTTTTGTTTGTGGTATTTATTTATTGTTTCTTTCATATTTTTCTTTTCAGAAGGGAAAGGCACTGTGTTGTTCCTTTTTCCCCTTCTCCTCCTTCAAAGATGGACTGAAACTTGACCTTCTGATTGTTCATCTCAGATGCTCTCAGGAAAGCTCTGAGTGGTAAATGAGGTTCCAAATGCAGGAAGAAATTACTGTATTTTTCTTTTCCTTTTTAAAACCTTGAATAGATGAAAATAGATGGTAATCAACAAACCTGTGGCTAGAGCAAAAATCCCTTTAACTCACATTTTACTTCAATAACATTCAGGACAAAGAAACAGATTGCACCATGTGCATGAATAGATGCTTTATTATTCAAAACAAGCTTCAAAGAGCATTACGTCCCCTATAGAAAATATGCAATCAGTGTTTAATTCAATGGTAGGATGCAAATTTAAATTCCCATAAGGGGAAGACTGTTAATGCCATTTAAATTGGTTGTAAATTACAGATAATACGCTTGAGACCCGAATACAGATTAGGAGAGTGTTGCTTTATGAATCCAGCCCTGCTTTGAACTTACTGAGTATTTATTTATGGACAATAAGACAGTGCAGGCTTGTTTACACCTATATAGTCATCTGACACAATACATATGCCCAAAAAAACCCATTTTGTTTTTCAAATACAGAAGCTGTTAGCTCCAGTTTGATGTGAAGATGCTTTTTGGTTGCAACCATGTCTGTTCTCCTCTCTGTCTGCTCCAGAGTCATGTGTTTCTGTATCTTATGAATCACACAGAAATTAGCCCAGAGCAATTGGCATTTCCCTATTTTATTAACAGTGGGGGGAAATCCTGGGTGCTCAGTGCAACCCAAAGGTTGCACCCCTTTGCAGGGCTCCGAGGCTGCTGCTGCCTTTGCCAGGGTTGGTACCTGGGCTGTTTCACTATAGTGGGTCTGGTGTGTCCTTCCCTGTGGCCTGGCTGCCAAGGAAGGAACCTCTCAGCACGAGTTTTTAGGGGATTTTTTGTTTCTAGAGAAAGCAATGTTCTGTGGCTCCATCCTTTGTGCACCAAAATAATCATCAGAAGCAACCAATGCACTTTAAGACCAAAGTGTTTAAAATGAGCTGTGTGTCTCACGTAGCACGACGTCTGTTTGCTGTTATTTTCTGCAGTGTATTTCTTGCCCATTCTTTCTACAAGACAATAACTTGTAGAACTGAGATTTTTTTTTTATTTTGTGAAAGGCAACTAACTAGTCATTTGAGAAGCAGCTCTGCAAACCACTGATGGAATGAATGAGCCCTGCTGGTATGGATCCCATTAAGGCCACTCTAGCAATGTTTTGCTGGGCTGTGTCATGAGAAATTTTGGAGTACATTTCTTCATGTTTTATGTACCTAGTGTCTTGGTTTGGAAGACGGG
>VXAC01002053.1:0-82249 GCA_013399225.1 Rhipidura dahli
ATATATATATATAAAAATATATTCTTTACCACTGAAGCAAGCCAAACTGTTGAACAGGAAGGCAAGAAACTACCTGCTTTCCAAACAATTGCTGCTCTGCATGTGATTCAGAGAGAGGCATTAATCTTACACCTCATGGATATGTCTCCTAGCCAAGAGGATTTGTTTATTCCTGCATGGACACTCTGGAGATTTCCTGTTTGGAGTTTTTAATTTTTTACTTTTTTTAAAAAAAAACAATAAAACACTTTTCATCATCATGGCTCTGTAGCCCCTTAACACAGCAATGCCTCAGAGACTGAGTTTTATGCCACTGCAGCTGCAGGGTGGGATGACTTCTGAGGGACAGACTGAGACTTCTACACTGCTGAACACCCACCAGCCCAACAGCTGGAGCACTTCCCTGGCTGATTTGAGTTGCTTAACTCCTTCCTGTACTCCTCCCTTCAGCTTTGTGGCTGCAGGTGTACCTCTGATAATATGGAAGCAAAGACGCCGAGTTATGATGCAAAGCACGGCTTTCAAGCATTTCAAAATAACAAGCTGTTCCCCTCTCCTTAAGCATCATAATAGTTTTCATGTTACCTCCCTTTTTTCTGACTTCTTTTTCTAATGATTACATTTTCAAAACTTTCCACACACACAAGAAGAGTGAAAGATTTTGGAATTACTGCATTTGCCAGATAAAGCCATCAGGCAATTTCCTGTTTTTTCTTTGATAGATAAAAAACCAAACAAAACCAAACAAAAACAACAACAACAAAAAAAACCACCCCCTAAACAAAAGCCCACAAAGAAATGTTGTAGACCCTGTAAAGAGGAAAATTATTCAAATGTGAACTGTCAACACAGAATGTCAGGTTTTCCCTCCAGTAGCACAATTCATGGTGAAAGGTGGAAGAAGAAGAGATCTTACCACCAGGCAGCTATGCAATAAACACCCAAAACCATCAGGAATGGGGCTCTGCTTGCCTTCAATCCAACAGGCTGATGATACAATCTGATTTTCATTTCCCACAATACAATTTCCTGTGAGAATTTCGGAGGAAAATTTTATCACACTAGAAATGGCTCCAGTGAAATAATAGTCCAAAGAATCTACTTCATTCTGTTTGATAGATCAGAACAAAAAATATTATGAAACCTTAAGGCAGTTCATTGTACTAATATCTAGTTCTGAGGTTAGATTCATAATATTTTTTGCTCTTCATTTTTCAGTGTCCTTTATTTTTCTAAAAGATTATATACACTACATCACTTTCATATATTTGTCCTCAATACTTTATATGTTTCTCTGTGTGTCTTCCAAAGTTGAGCCTGGGCACAAGTCTGCTGTTAAACCCTCCCTACTTAGGTTTTGAAAATAACGAGCGAAAACATCTACAAAACTATTCAAAAATTAACCAAATCAGGGGCAAACCAGAAAATTAATTATTTGTACATATAACTTAAAAAGCCAGGGTTACCTGGGTTTTTTTAATTGCTAATGTGATCACTGAGGATTTGGTAGAAGAATTGTATCCTACTGATATCACTCCATAGAGTCAAAGCTTCTGATAAGAGCACTTATGTGGATTATCCACTTATACTCCAGCTCAAACAGGTTATCTGGTAGAAATATAATCAAAGAGCCCTCCAGCCTGAGTTTCTCACAGATTTAGCTAAGCTGATTATTTTCCCCCACTTTTAAGTTCTGTTTTTTCTCATGTAATCCTGGCATTCAGGTCTCCCCCTGGGTTGCCACCCACCACCACCATTGTCACTACTTTGCAAGGCTACCCCAAGTCTGCAATCTGATGTGCTAGTGAAAAACTGATGTCAAGAACCACACACCAACACCTGTAAAGCATGCATTCATTTTAGAAAGAATTGAAATTGCAATTGCTCTATTATATAATCATTTTGTGTTCATAAATAAAAAACATTGGGAAAAATATGTTGTTTCTTCCTGATGTTTTTTAATACAAACACAGTATGATTTCAAGCTAAACGTGAAAAATTGCATCCAATTTAACTTATGAAAACAAATATATATTCTAGATGGTTGGGCTGCCAGCATCTGGTATTTATGTGTATACATGTGTGTACACACATTTTTTATTCAGGTGTTTTAAAATTGCAAAAATTTTAAATACATTTCCTTATGTTGTTTCTAGTTAAAATATACAGATAAACATTGTTTTTCATAAAATTTTTTAACCCTTTTTTTGCAACAGACCTTTTCATTAATGCAACTACGCTACTGGATATTGAATTTTATATTAAACATTGAATTAAGTCAGGAGTATACATTATCAGAATAATTTATGACATACTGTAGAGAAGGTAACATTTAAAATGCAGAGGAAAATATTTAATGAACTTCTTATAGATAAATGATGTGGCAAACAGTTGTTTGTTTCTATTTGATGGTGATCCCATGAAGCCATTAGGGGTTGAGTTCCACCTATTAGTCACAATTCAGTGGCAACAGAGCTCCAGAAAAGCCAAATGCAACCCATCCTCGTGGCATTCTGCACTAAAGAACAGATGAAATATTAATCACTCAGGCTCCACATGCAAAATGCAACAAAAAAAGAAAGTCAGAAAAAGAAAAAATAGCACAGCAGGGTTGCTATATATTAACATCAACAAGCCACTTTGAAAGGCTAAAGCAAAATGCTGCAACCCCAGCCCCACATGTTTGTAATTTTAAAACTCTTGTCATAGCTAAGTAATAGCATGGCCACAGCAGGATACACCAAAATTAAAGGTAAAAGCTCTCCTTAGGGGTGAAGGGAAGACGTAATAGTGCCAAAATAGTCACTGCAAAAGGCATTTAGCCTTATATTTTGAGAGAGAGAGAGAGCACAAAGCAGAACTGGATTCATTACAAAGATTCATTTGGCACAATTGTCTTTTCCTTTGTGGCTTCTGAAAGCCTTTGGCTGTCATCTGCTGTTGCAGAAATTTTTTTATGGTCTAGACATTTGGTCACTCACACAAATGTCACCTCTTACCAGAGCAGCTCTGTGAGTGTCACTGCTCTTCCCAGCTCAGGTCTCTTGTGAATGAAGTACTTCAGGAATCTACAATGACTCACTTAAAAAAAGAGAACACAGTGGTTGTGAAAATGTTTGTGTACAAGAGAAATTTTGCATATCTTCAAGTTTCCTAATGCTTCAAAAAACTTGCTCTTCTAGCAAACAAAAATGAGGGATAAAATAATTGCACTTTGAATCTCTTCCCCTGATGTGCTTCTAATACAAAATACTTCAAGATCAGGGTAGCACCAATCTCACTTTGATTTCACTGATTATGTAATGCAGCAACTAAACTATCTTGGATTTTCTGGAGCCTTGAATGCCAGGAAAAACCTTAATTTTTTTTTCCAAATACTAGCCTTGCTGACTCAACAGTAGTAAGGATACAGTCAGTAAATATTGCCCCATTGAGATCATTATCTTATGCCTTGTGACCACTACAATTTACTCCACAGGCCTCTTTCTCATGTTGTCTGAATTACATATTTGGATTAGATGCATGAAATTGTTCTCAAATTGTACTTATGTACTTATAAGATTTCAACAATTTAATATCATTAGGCTTTCCAGTAACCAGTATTACACATTATTAAATGAATCTGCTTTCCTAATCAAAAGCTATGGTAGATTTTCCTGTGTGTGACCATCAGCTGGTGAATTAAATGAGCCAGAGTTTTTTCCATCTACAAAATTATATACACGAATATTTGTACATTCCTCCCTCACTTAAACATTGATCCCAGCTGTACAAAACACCATTGAGAATTTCAAAACCACACATTGTTATACTGTGGTCATCAGCTTTCATCTTTGCATCTTTACATGAAGAACCAATAAGTAGAAAGAGTTTCAGTCTAGGATTATTGCTGGTGCTCACTGCTGCTTGGAAGGTCTTATTGTAAAATTCCAGCTACAATAATCAAGCTAAAAACAGTGACACACAGACACCTTTTCACACAAAACACAGATTCTCAATTGAACTTGTGGATTCTAAAAACTGTTACCAGGCTTCAGGTCAAACCTACTAACTGCTAATGAAATTTAAAACATATACAGGTTGTCATTAATGTGAGGGAGGGGAAAAGGAAACATGAGCAGCACCTCTGTCTCTGTTAAATTCCACATTGGTTTAATTGAATTCCAGAAGGGAAAAAACAGTAGAAAGAAATAAGAGAGTTAAATCATAGAAGTTGATATTTTTTCCATTGTGTGACTTCATATGGGCTGATGGAGTGTAATAGAAGAAGAGTGAGAGAAAAGGGGCTTTAGAGCTGGACAAATAATATTTGAGGAGCCTCTTGGAGTCACCAGTTAAATTGCACACAACAGTGAAATTCCCCTTCTCCTCTGATGCCAGGCTCAAACTGTTTTGTAACAGCTGATTATGAAGCCTTGCTGCATCTCTACTAGATTGATTTCTGGGCCAAACCCATGAATGAAACAGGGGCTTTCAAAGGAGGGAAAAGATATCAGTTAGGGATGAGCAAAAAATCATTACTAGTTCCTTTTTGTCTAAATTAAAACTCTTCTACTCATGGCACCCCAAAGGCCCCTGCCATCTGACCTCCACCCTGTCAGCACTAAAGGACAGATTTCAAAGGCTTCTTGTAGCCCAGTAGATGCAATGTTTTGCACTTCCTAATGAAAGAACCCAAATTTTCTATTTTATTCCCTGGCAGCACAGGGCCACAGGACTTGCAAGGGCTCGTCCAGACGTGCCTGAGTTGTGGTGGCAGCCACCTCACTGCCAGGCTGGCGTGGCATTTGCCGAAACCCCTGATGCCCTGTCCTGCTGAACCTTTGGGGCCAGGAGGAGAGTTCAAGGGTGGTCATGGCAGCAGAAGAAGAGTGGGGATCAGCAAATTTTTGCATGAATATTTAAACTTTGTTATCAAAGAGGTTTTTTCTACATTAATTAGATCATTTGGCTTCAGGCTTTAGTATGATTTCAACTGGACTAAAAGTAACTGTAATTTTTTGATCAATCTGTTCTGACTTTAATTACACTTAACAATGAATTCCTAAATCCCCATATAAAGTGTTCTCTTTTGCCAAACAAGGTTCCCAATTTAACATCCTTTCCCACCTTTCAGCTTCATGTGTGTAGTGGTTTAATGGTCAATTTATGCACTGTTCCCTGATTTCTTTCCTGTGAGATAAACCATTAGGAGATAGCAAAGCAGGCACACAATTTATATGCCCAATGTGGTTGGGCTACTTACCATCCTTTATTACAGTACTGCTCTGCAATCCCTTTTCTTTTTGCAAATCTCAGTTCTCTTTCCTGCTTAGAAAACTGAGAAAACAATTCTCAATCAGCTCATACAAAATAATTGTACTGTTAATGCTTGTGAAAATGGCAGTGGCTGGAGGTAACTTTTTAAAATAATTGTAAAAAGAAGCAAAATTACATGCTTTTATGATATGACTTTTTTCAAGTTCTTTAGTTTTACCTTTTAAAAGGGAAAATATGGGCCCATACTGTAAAGCCCATGTCATAACGAAAAGCATAAATATTTAAGAAAAATTTGCTAAGAGATTCACTGCAATGGCACCTATTTTATACACAAAGAAAAAAAATACCACATGAAGACTAAAGCCTGCAGGAAAGAACTTTTTCAATTTATTTACAATGCTTAATATGCTAATCAGTAAAAACACACACACAAAAAAAAAAAAAAAAACACCATCACAAATTAAAGTAACTAAATTTTAGAATTAAACCACATTTTGGCTCATTACTTTAGTGGTAAAAGTTAGTAGGCTAAATCATAAATCCACTTATGAATTTATCATAAGCCAAGTCTGGGTGGTGAATGGGATTCTGTGGTGTTTTACTCCTACAGATTATCCAAATCTCTCCATGATGAGTTTGAGGCCTCTGAAATTGAGCAAGTTCAGTGTAATTAAAGATTGGTTGGTTTTCCTTGGCAAAGATTTTAGATTATTTTTACCCAAATGCATCATAAAATTGCAACAGCAACCTACTAAGTAAAAAAACCCAAGGTTTATAATCAAATATTATCCATACCCTTCTATTTTTCTTAAAATACACTAAATCAATCCATTGTGCTCCTCATCTTAAAATCACATACATACCTTAAAGCATCTACAAAGAAATTATCCTTTTTATAAAGAACTCTATGAAAGAAAATAGAACATAAGCTCTTACAGGTGCTTCTTTATGCACTGATTTGCACCTTCATTTCAGTACAAGTTTCTTACAGAACCTCTACATACAATACTGTATTTCTGCCATTTAAAATTGGACATTTCAGTAGATGAAGTTGATTTAGTTAGGCAAACTGACCAAAGGTTATGAATCTAAGTAGCTGCTTACCAATTCCTTAACCATCTTGTGTTCATACCATTGGTTTCTAAGTACCAATCTTCTGACAAAGGCATAATAATGAACACAAAACCTAAAAAATCCCTCAGGTTATATGGCATGGACTCCTTTCCATTGGGAATATGGGAAATTTCATAATCAGTTTAGATTGATCAAGGTTATACTGCTGGGCACTGGTGTAATTAACCAGTGAGACAGATAAGAGAGATTTAACTGTGAGATAACAAATGCCTCACAGGTATTGGCAAATTCTGAAGCTTGGAATAAACAAAAGAATACATCAGCATTGCTCTATGTCACAAATTAAGGTTTATATTAAAAAAAACAGTAATATAGCACCAAATTTTTTACAACAAATACTTAGTGTTTTTCATTAGAAGAGCCCTGAATATTTAACAAGTGATGGTTTTACTACCACTAAAGTGAGTAATCAAATGAAGAGTATGCAAACTTTTTCTTTGTTTTAATGTATAAAAGCTATCAAATATTTGGTTTTGTTTAATATCTATTTGCTAACATTTAAATACTTAGCCTAGAGTAATTCACTGGGCTTCAGAGCAACCAAGACATGAGTTTTTAGTCAGGAATTGTCACAGTGGGGAATCATAAATAATATTTTTGAAGTCAACAGGAGTTTGTTTTTACCTGATTTCTCCATAAACTAAGAATGCAATCTTTTCTCAGTTTCAGTTACCCTATACAACTGGACTTTACAGTATATTAAATACATTTTATTATGTAAACTGAGCAAAGGGATATTCCATGCCACGTGACATCATGCTCAGCATATAAAGCTGAGTGTCTGAACAACTGTCTGCCCATGGGAACTGGTGAGTGAATTCTTTGTTTTGCTTTGCTTTTGCATAGCCTTTGCTTTCCCTGTTAAACTGTCTCTGTCTTTAACACAGCCTATGGGTTTCTGCACTTTTATCCTCTTGATTTTCTCCCCCAAACCAATGTGGAGCATGTGGCTGGGTAGTGCTTTGTTGTTGTCTGGGGTTAAACCACAAGCGGAGGGTGTGATGGCAAAAAAATCCCTTGGCCACATCAAGGTTGCATGAGTAGAAAACAGCTTAATTTGTCTCTTGGAACTCCTGCCTATACAGCAAAGAGAGTGCCAGCTTGCTCTTTTCTTCTTCTATTTATTTTTTCTTTTTTGGTAATTTGCATTTTCTCTGGAATCAAAGCAGCTTCTCTTTCTCATGTCACAGTACAAAAAGGCTGATCATCTTGAGATAATATATGTGTGAGACAGAATATATGGTTCACAAAGTGTTGTTTTAATAATTCATTCTTAGGTCGTCAAAGGGAAGCCGGGCTTTAGAAGTTCCTTTTGTTGTCACTATAAAACAGGTAACACTACACAGAAGAAGAGCAACCACTGGGTGGCCTCTCCTGAGTACAGGTTTTTTTCTTGTTTTCTTGTTTATATCAGGAATTTACCTGCAGTCCACCAAGTCAAGAACTGTAACAGGCTGCCCAGGGACGTGGCAGAGTCATTATCCTTGGAGTTGCTGGAGAAATGACCCAGTGTAGCACTTGCTGCTATGGTTTAATTGATATGTTGGTGCTCAGAGGTTGGACTTGGTCATCTTGAAGGTCTTTTTCAACCATAATGATTTTTGGATTCTAATCAGAACCTGGTGAACAGTAGCACATCTACAGACACCAGTGGTGTCACAGGTCGGAGGTTGCAGCCACAGCCATGAACCTCTGGAAGGGTCTGTGCCACCAAAAGCCCAGTGAGAGACAACACCTCTCTCTCCTACCAGCCCTACCAGGCTGCAGCAGGGCAGCCTGGGGCTCCTGAGGACCTCTTGTCCAAACAGCAACTCCATAAAAGAAGTGGAAAAAGGGCAGGCACCCTCACACAGTGGGGCTGGGCCAGCTGGTGCTGCTGGCACTGGAGGCTGGAGCCACCCCAGAGAGCTTCTGGTCAGAAGAATTAATGAGAAATTATGGCCCTCAGTCGTCCTCACAACTGCTGCTGACATGCCACAAATGCCATAAAAGCTGCTGTTCTTGGGGCAGCAAAGGAGGAATGTTCCAAAACAAAAGAGACTTTTGATGTTGGTTCCCTGGGCAGACGTATCATTGTTGACTGTATTTGGGACATAGTTAGCAGAAGGCAAAGGAGAAAGAAAAAAGCAGAAACAGCTGCAGCTTTTATTGCAGGAGCTCAGTCCTGCTGCATGTGGTAAATAAGGAATTTTAAAAAACTAGTAAGGAGAAAGGCTGGTGACATAAAATAGAACAGTCAACTAACACAGCTTCCTCTTTTGAGCCATGGCTCTATCTTGATAATAAAAAGAAACTGTAAAATAAAATAAACATTGTAGTCTAGAACATGCGAGATCACATTCTAAAACATTTATAGCGAAATGTTTAATTTTTAAACATATAGGTCCTAGGTTACTGAAAAAAATGGCAACATTCAAAATGAGCAGATAAAGTACAAAAATGGCTGTTTTAGTGAATAGCTCTCTGGAAAATACTGTGTAGTGGTGACTAAGAAGCAGTTTTCCACACCAGTACTTTACAGCTCATCAGAGAACTTTATTATCAGTTATAAAAAAAAAAAAGAAAAATTTAATTTTTTTAATGTAATGATACATTCACATAAACCTAACAGTCGCGTTTTCATTCCCTATAAAAGTCATGCCTTTTCTTATGAATATCTTATATTCCTGGGACCACTTAAAAGGCAATCAGAAATAAAAATGTTACAGACGCAAGGAAATGAATCTAAGTGGCAGTGTATGTGAGAAGGTAAAACAATAAACCAATAAAAACTCAGCCTAAAAAACTGGGACATCAAATTACATCGGTGCATACAAAACGTAGGGAAAAACAGCAGGCAAAAAATTAATTTGGGATGCAGGCTAGAGCACACTGAGTTCTACAGAAAGACTACTTTTGACTTAAACGGTCATTCATTCACGTCCTAATAGTGAAAATAGTGGGAGTCTTATCCTGAACATATTATTCCAAACTATTTCACTTAATCAAAGTTGAGTAAAAGCACAAGGCATTATCAAAAAGCAAATACTAAATTGTTTAACACAGACACAACTCTTTTGAAACTCAGGAGTGCTTTAGCCATTAAAAACATGTATACTGAAAGGTGCTCAATAATAAAGGGACCAATTAAGACAGCTGACCTCTTATAGGAAACAGATAATTTCCAATATCTTCAAGTACAGTTTATTCCATGGGTTTTTTGCCAGCTCTGGAAGGAAAAATTCAAACTTTGACCAACTAAAGTAATTTAAGAAATTTACTTTTACTGTTTTTACATATTTGTTCCTGATTTTCTAGGAAACTTTTGTACACCGTTGGAAGGGATTTTTTTTTGTCTGTTTAAGGGATTGCAAGCTACAACAACACAGCCTTAAGTTTTACAGTGCATACAGACTGAACCTGAAATTGTCTGTTATTTTAAAAATGTGGATTAGTGGAGAAAAAGCTGACCATATGCATTTGACTTATTTGCAAGCCACTGAAATTTGATGAATTTTCAGGCTGAACAAGAGCAAAAACAGGCATGAATATTCACCAGGAAGCAAAATAAACCAAGACCAAGGACTGAAGATCTGCTGTTCTTCAAGGAATGCTACCTTGGCCTGTCCATCTTCAGTAACTGAAGTAGAAAAGCCGCATTCAGTTGTGGCAAAATGCTGAACTGAAGAGACAAAAGTCTGCTATCAATTTGTACAGTTTGGAAATTTATTTCTTTACCTGCCTAAAAGATTTCTATTCTAAATTCACTGTTAAAATTCAGATCTAAAGGCTTCTCATCAGTCACACCAAACATAAGCTCCTGAAGAGCCTGCAAGCTGGGAATAAGTACTTTGAAAGTCAATGTGTTACATCCAAGGATATTGTGATGCAAGACTTCTGCTCCAAGGTAGATATAATGCTATAAAGAGTGAGATTAAATTCATGCCCAGAATTACTCTTTAGGTAAAAATCCATTGTTCTTAAACAAATGTCCTTATCTACTGCATAATATAAATAAATACATAAATAAGTACATCTATTTTTTTTGGTAATGAAAAGTATTCTAAAAATTATTGGTTCTTTTTTGCATTGAAATATGGAAATGAACAGAGGATTAAACCCTGTAGAGGGTGGAATTATGTCAGCAGTGTGGAAGTATTTTCCCCTACTAATGCCAATGTGCAAAGCCATAATTTGCTTCTGTACAATCAACATCAGCTTCCACAGGGATGGCAGCACATAGTGTAAGGCCAGACCCCTCTCTGGGTTCAATTTTCAACTGTTTGTATTGAGACTGTGTTGGCTGGAACCACTAAACTCTAAGTTGCAGAGCATGGCATGGCTCACTCATTATAAGCTGTAATAAGACCTAAGAAACTATAGTTTTCTTGATCAAGAATGCCTATTTTAAATTGGCCTTAAAATTGTGGTAGACTGCAAATTTGCATACTATTTGAATAGTTTTAGTGACTTTTTTTTAATGCAAATGGATTTTGCAAAAGTACATAGAACTCAATCTTCTATAAATAGGTAAAACAAATTCATCATAACAATTCTTAATTAGCAGTGATGAGATATTTAAAAACAGCCTTTCCCAGTTATGTATCATGGCTTTGAGAAAAATGTTGTGGGTTTTTTGTGGCAGCTCAGTGCCACGCAGATGCTTACTCACTTTCCCACAGAGGGATGGGGGAGAGAGTTGTCTGTGTAGAAGTCAGAAAACCCATGGGTTGATATAAAGACAGTTTAATAGGTAAGACAAAAGCTGCACAGGCAAGTGAGGCAAAACAAAGAATTCATTCCCTGCTTCCCAGCCAGCAGGGATTCAGTCATCCCAGGAGAGTGGGGCTCCATCACGCATGGCAGTGACTTTTGGGAAAGAGCCACCACTACTGCCAGTGTCCCCTCCTCCTTCTTCTTCACCAGCTTTTATTGCTGAGTATGGTGTGGGATATTCCTTGGGTCTGTTGGGGTCAGCTGTCCTGGCTGCATCCCTCCAAACTCTTTGTGCACCCCCAGTCCACTCACTGGTGGATGGCTCAAAAGGCAGAAAAGGCCTTGACTGTGCAAGCTCTGCTCAGCAGTAAATAAAACATCCCTGTGTTATCAACACTGCTTCCAGCACAAGTCTAAAACACAGCCCCATACCAGCTACTGTGAGGAAAAGTAACTCTTTCCCAGCCAAAACCAGCATAACTTGTATTAAAAAAACCTATTCTGCTAAATAACATGTACCTTCTTAATTGTAATGAAATTTACTTTTCCCTATAACAACAACAGCAAAAAGAAGTTGCAGTAAAATAGGCAAGGAAATTAAATCAAAAAGTTATGTTAAACAAAATTAACGTTGTGCCATAAACTGACGAAAGCCAGGAAATTGAAACCTAAGGTTGACACTCTATCTATAATACTCTCTGTTTTTCCATGACATGACTTAAAACCAGAGTTATAGCCTTAACTTTAAATTTCCTGTCTGTTGTCAGTTTGTGTCACAACCTTCATGTTCCTTAAACATAGGGTTTGTGAGTTTAATTGCATATTACCCTTTCATTGAAACAAGAATCAACAGTAAAACCAGAACCTTTTGAAAATAGTTTTGGAAAAAAACCCATATGAGTTTGAAGTTGTCCATGTCTTGCATTTGACCTTCACCACATGTTTTCTTCAAATGAAAGTTAGCTGTAAATCTTAATTTCCTACTAAACTGTGAAAGCAAACATTTTCTGTTTTCAAATGCAGGTATTTCGTTTATCAACTACACATGATCAAAATAAATCTCTAGGAGAAAACAGCAAAATCCATTTTTGCTGGAGAAATTATTTTTCTTTATCATAATTGTTATTTTTTGTATCTGTAGATCTATCCCATTTTATAATTTTATTTTTTGGTGCAGGCTAAGTAGTTGATAGTAACTGTGTCTGTGGAGTTTGACATGACTCTAAATGCTGCATGGGCCTCTGTTTCTTTGTATAAATAAGATCATAACTTTCAAGCAGAAATTATTACTGTTGCTACATTTCAAAGCTGCAGAAGTAGAAGAAATGTGTTTCTAACCATCAGCAGTTTCAAACTCCACAAAAACTCAAGAAGGTTTTTATAATTTATGCTATTTCCTTTGGAGAACTAGTAAAAGCAAGACCAAATTAATTCCTAACAAATCTTAACGTCCTATTTTGTTCCAAAGGCTTCTGGTTTTCCCTTCTCTTTGTAGATATTAGGTTAAAACACAGAAATGATCATTCAAAAGATAAAGAACATAACTTTGTTGATCTACTCTACAGACTGCATTTACAACTCTTTGGTACAAGTGTACATGTTTTCTAATAAAATCTCATAAAAATTTTAAGTATATTGAGGCACCCTAATCTTTATTTACTGGCAAAATATTTGTTTTCCATTTTAAAAGTAGTATAAAGTCACAAAGTAATATTGCTGTCTGTGTAAGAGAATGAAATCAGCTGAAGAGATCTTATTGGTTTTAATTCAGCCAGTGAATAGATAGGAAATAGCATATTAGATATCTCTTTCTGCAAGCCAGTGACATTGCGTATGAGGAAGCAGGGTTATTTCATATATGATTAAAGGGACACATTTATTCAGCAAATTCATTGGAATTACACCAGTAATCTTCCTCTGGGAATAATTTTACCTCGTGGTGCAGATCATTCTCTGGTATAAATCCCTCAGGCTACTTTGACTTGATTTATGACACAGAGGAATGAGGCCCATTGTTCCAAAAGAGCAAAATTTTTTTGTTCCTGAAGAAGAACTGCCAAGAAAAGCAAATGAACCTTAATTGTAGCATTTGATAAATTCATATTTTCTCTAAATTTATTTATATAGTCAATCCTTCTTAAATAAACATTTTCTGAATGCCTAAAGAACGTTATACATATTTTAAACCGTGTCCTACCAAATACAATATGGTGCAATGAATTAATATATTTCCTGAGGGAAAAAGTCTCTTTGACCTTAAGGCAAATTCATTCATATCAAATCTCTGCACATCCAAAGGACTCCTCCATACAAGGTGTGTCTAATAAGCAGGCAAGTTTAACAAGATGGTCTGGGGTTCACCTACCCAGAGCATACCTGGAGCCAAAGATGAGTCTCTGCAAATCACCTCATTACCCAAACGAGCAGACATGCTGTTTAGCCTGGGCTTGGCTCCTGGCTGCTGAATTCCAGGACAATTTACACTCTCTGAGGAGGATCATGAGCAGAGTAAATGAAGATATAAATTTGGAAAGCGACAAGGTGCACTGTGTCTCAGCTCATTTGTGTTCACAGTGTAAACTCTGTACCATGACATACCCGTGGCCATGGGGGAAGGATGGGACTGGCCAAGGCAAACACTGAACCTGCCTCTTGGGCTGCCTGGGGCATCAGTGGCAAAATAGAAACATTAGCAGCTCTCCTCATATACAGAAATCATCAGAACAAGTTAGCTGGCTTACTAAAGGTGGCAGCTCATCTCTTTTGTCTTAAAGGCAGGTCAAGGTGCCAGGCTCAGATGCAGATGATAAAAATCCCACCTTAGGTAACTGAAAATATACTCCTTTTTTTTCCTCTCCAAATGTAAGTAATTTAAAATTGAACGTGCAGATTTTTTGACTGTTTATCTCTTCTTGGTTTTATCTTTCAAAGTCCTATTCTTTGATACTTATCACAAGAAGAGTCCAATACTTTATCTGTTGCTCCGTGGCATTTTAAGTACTACCATTGTGGAAACTGATATGGGCACAGATTAAAGAAAATGGATCATTTTGAATAGGAACTGCAGTGTGTGAGGGCATGTTTTCTCCAGTCTGAAACAGTTACCTTTGATTTTACATTAGGGCCATAACTGATTTATATGTAAAACCTATGCTTTTTCTCCCTACAGGCTGCTGTTGGATAACCTGCTCTTTCACCATTTTTGCAAATCTTGCATGTGCAGTAAAGATTTTTTGGCAATAGTTGAGAGGCTTCCTCCCACACAACTTCTTATGAACTCCATCTGGCCAGAAGGAAGGAATCTGAGTTGAACAGTACATCAAATCCCCAAGTGATATACTCCTAAATCCATTGTTTCTCGTAATGTTTCAAAGAATTATGTTTGAGTAAGGAAATTGAGAGCTTAGTAATATATTGATAATTAACACAGCAGATGTTGTATAAATGCAGGCTGCAATAGCGTTTCTGTCTGAAAAGAAAATAAGTATATTAAGCAAGAATAGAAAAATCTTAGTGGAACTATTTTAGGGATTTTTAAAATATTTTAGTCTTATAAATAGCTGATTTCATGTCTGAAATGAAAATATCCAGCAGTCCTCACAATCTGCTCTTTGGTTTTTTGGTTAGGTGGTTGTTTTTTAGTTTTTTTTTTCCTGTCTTATTCCATTTAAGTTCAAAATGAATCCATATTTTCCGTGATTTATTGGGTAACACTGTAAGAAAGGCAAGACAGTAACCTCGGGCAAACCATATGTAGTGAACAGGTTCCAGAGACATTTTATTGCTTTCTACCAGTGGTAGGTTAGCACTGGCAGGCTTCCTTCTGAATAGGTTACAACTGCTATCAGATACATCTGTTCAACATTTTACTGCGAAGGGAATGTAATGCCAAAACAATGCTAAACTTGGATTGCCCATTTCCTGAAATTACTGCTCTCAAAAAGTTCATATAAAGTCTTTGTCTCTGTAATTTTAACATCTGACAAACAAAACCTGAAACAATGTTTTAATTTCATACATTATTCCTAAACTTCTGCAGAAAATATAACTGTAATTAGTGTAATCACTATCATCTGCCAGCATAGAAAAGATTCCAGAAATAATTTATGCTGGTTTATTTACAGAATTTTTGTTCTTGTTATTTTATTTTAATTAGGAAAACGTACTTTACTATGTTCTTACCTTGCCAGTTACATTTTTCTTGTCCATTTTTTATCCTTTTCTAATGGTGAAATCATTTAGATTTTATATAACAAATTTTCACTATTTTCAATAATGTTTTTACAGGGATTTCATTTCGCAACTGCCAGTCTTAATAGAGAGTTTCTATTCTGTTTCCAAAATGCAAGCCTGTGCAGCCTCATCATATACACCCCAGACAGTCCTCAGGTGCTGGGACAACAAAAAAAAATTCACAATATGGTCAATCCTCACATCAAAAATAAATCTCACTACATTTCTCTTCCTGAATGCCAATGTTGTCTAATATCTATACATGATCACAACGATAGGTGTGATGGAGGTGAAGCCTGTAACTTACCAGCATTATAAAGGTCAGCTCTGGAACATGTCTTCCCACTGCCTTTAGCTTGTTTCCTCTTTGCAGGTTAAGTGGTGCAACAGAAAAGTGTTGGGTTCTGTATTCATGGCTCAAATAACTTATGTAATAATTTCTAGAGCCCACATTAATATTCCCAAAATTAACTTTGCAAAGGACAGGAAAATCTTTGGGTTTTGACTGTGTGGGTAGTCCCTTCCGTGGTACTGATGCCTTTTCCTGGTCTTAAAATCAAAAGTCAAACATGGTTTGAAGGGGAAAAGGAATTTTACCTTGCTATTTAATTTAAAGACCCTTAAGTGTACTACACCCAGGTGGAATGCACTTCCATGCACACTGCAATCCCCTTCCTTAAAAAAAATTGGTCTAACATTGCAGGTCTTACTAATTAGTATGTCTATCAAAAAATCCCCAATGAGAGGCTTGAGTGAGCCCCAACTCTCCAAGGAGCCTTCCCCTGGATGGGGCTATCTCAGTTTACAAAATGTGTTCTGGAGAGGCCCTTGGGCTCTGGGCACACTGATCCCTCACTACGAAGCTTCTAAAATGTTCAGTCTCCCAGCTTAACTAACAAGTCCAAGAATGGAGGCAAAAAGCACCAAGAATACAGAAGCTGTAAAAGGGTATAAAAGGGGTATAAAAGAAAAAACAAAAATCCTCATGGCATCAGTACAAGACCTCCAATCAGGTGATGAGCTGTAGTTTATAGTAAATGTGTATTCAGCAGGGCTTGCTCAGCCTTGTCACTGGTTGTGGTGGGGGACATGGAACTGTGGAGCTTTGTATCTACCAGAACTTTGCCACTGGTAATGTCCTGCACATGGGAAATCATGAAATGCCCTCCTTCTCTTGTGCCAGATGCACTGCTCAGCTCGGAGTCACCTGCAAACTTACTGGGGGTGTGCTGGATCTCAGTATGTCATTGATAAGGACACCAAGGATCCACTCCTCACCAGCCTTGGCTGGACACAGACACACTGACCATGGCCCCTGGCTGCATCCATCCAGCCAATGTGCAAAATGCTCAGAAAATGAGATGCAAAATAGCTGAAGAATGATCAGAGCAGCAATCTTACTTTCATATTTCAGCCTTAATCCTACGACCAAACAGAAGTGAACCAGTGACTGAAGTTGATGAAAAATTACTTGTAGGCAAAACTGAGTCATTTTTCAAGGCACAGTACACTTGTTTCAGCAGTGTTTTCAATGTTAAATTTAACACCAGAGGGTAAGTAGCTCCACTCATTTTTATAGAGATAAGATTTTTGTGTTCCTGCCTCCATCAGAGATTGAATATAGCACTTACATTTTTTATCTCTTGTTATTTTTTTGTACCAGGTTTTCCTGGAAGGTTGGGAAATACATAACCTGGCAAGAAATATCAAATTTATATATTATTTGGAATATTTCTTAATAATACCACTTTTAATAGTCAAGTCTGTAAGGTTTGATGAAGACAGCTCTTACTGGGCTTTCAGAGATACAAGAAGGAGCCTCACTATTGTTCCTGTAAGTGCAATGTCTTTTATTCCTATGAAAATTTCCAGCTCACTCTGCTTTAAAGGAAATTTTTGTGATCCAAAGATTAAATCGTTCCATAATAATTCCAATTAAGCATAAACTCTTCTCAAAAATGTTCTGCTAGCCCAGATGTGTGTGAGATGATGTGTATCTGCTGGAACAGCTGACAGTGTTTCCATCATACTTAGAAATGAAACCTGAAGTCTACAACCCCTCCAAATCTCAAAAGGCAGGGACAAGCTATTTTACTTATATTCTGAAATGGAATAGGGAATTGAACAAAGCTTTCTCTTTTCCAATTTCACATATATAATGTAAACTGGAAGCCAAATAATTTTCGTCTGAATTCTACACTAAATGTATAACTTGCCAGTTTCCTCTTCCTAGTATCCAAAATTTCTCAATTCTGTACCCAGAACTAATGCACAGAGAAGACTTGTTTAAAACACATTATTCTTTGTTCTTTTCAGAAATAATAGCATTTTTGTGCTAAATAGTTCTTAATTTCCATAGGGCCTTTGAGAATCAAAATAGAAAAATGCTACATGGTATATTTAATAGAATGTTCCAATAATAGCAATAAAGCTGGTCAATTAAGCAAAGGACAGGGTCCGGGAAGTTATTAAGATTATGGTGACAGAAGCATCCAATTGTTTTTTTGATGGAAATAAACATGCCTGAAATCAGTATGTGTTATCCTAGTCTTATAAAGTAGCTGAGATAATAATTTACTTTATGTCAATCTCTATTATGTGTTTAAAATGTATGTTACTTGACAGTTAGAATTCTTAAAACTGATTTAGTTGTCACAACATTCGGTAGTACCACTTCAGCTGATCCATGTGAAATAAGGGGCTAAAACACATTTCTTGGATCAGATTTCTAATGAATTACCATGTGTTGACTGATACCTGAGCAAACTCATAGCTACTTGAATTTCTTTACCACTGTGACTATATTTAACCTCTGATTCCACTATCCAATGCAGTCAAAGCTGGAACTACCTTTTTTCTATCAGGTATATAAATATTACTCTCTGAATTAGAGAAGTTGATACCTGTTTAAGCACTGCCCCTGAAAACTCAAGTTCAGTCTGCTTCTATTGCAGCTGAAGAAACATCCAGGAAGGAGATTGTTCTTGGCTTTCCTGTGAGAAAATATCCACAAATTCCCCAGCACTGTAATTACTGCCAAAATTATACAAAGCAATTAACACCTTCAGCTTCTTTCTAAATCAGTGCAACTAAAAGCTGATATTGAGGCAAGCACAGTAAACAGACATCTAAATCATAAAGAAATCAGTTGTGTTTAAGCACACACTTGCAAGGTTTTTCTGAATATCTGATTTCTGCACGTCTTGGCCTCAGATTTTCATTAGGTCAGGACCTGCAAATATTTCGCAGTCAGTTTTGCACTGCTCAACACTGCTCCTGATGGGTGGCACTCACCTATATTCTTGTCCAGAGCAACTTTCACTCATACAACTGGGATGAAAACCAGACCATGCTCCACTCTGAGCTACACAACTGCTCATAAGTGAAGGGACAGTGACATTGTCCTGCAGCCACATGTTAGATGGGAGCAGTAAAACAGAGAGGTTACCCTGAATCCAAACCACTCAATGCTGTATATAGTGACCAAAACCTGAAAGAAACTAACCCCAGAAGCCTCACTATGCAAAAAAAAAATGTTGCTAGGATGGCTGAAATTACATTAGTAACTCGTGTTGCTGTGCTTTGATTCATACTGAGAAATACATATGTGTTCTACTCTGGTTGCAAAAAGGTACCTTGTTTTTTTGTTTGTTTTATGATGAATTTAATAGAAGTTATAATCTTCTGCATCACAGACTGAAATGCTTTCCACAGCAGCAAAAGTCTATTTGGCAATAGCACACTCTAAATTTTTGGTTTAAATGCCGGATCTGTTGAAAGTTCATCTTGTGTGTTGAGGAAGGAAGTAATAAATTCTATATATGACCAGGCATGGACCTAGTATCATATAGGGCAGTCTGATTTATTGTATATATATTTTTGATTTTCTTCTTTTCATAAACAGTGATTATCTTAATGTTAAGCAGAACACTTTGTGAGTGAAACATATCAACTGACGGGAGACTGCTCTAATCTCAGCCACTGGACAAGCTGTTAATAGATGTTCAAATCTCACTGCAGCTACATTTACTCCTCCCTGCTAAGTATAAACCTGTTTGGTTTTCACTGAAGCTGGTGTTACTATAATGATGCTAATGATAGTTTATCTGCTTCCCACTCTTGCATAGCTCAATACCTATATTTAAATCAGCAATGACAAAAATAAAATTATACAATATTTTCGTGATCTAAAGTTAATCTCCGGTTCTGGCCTCACCCACCTGAACGTAGAAAAATATTCTACCCTTTGGCAGATGTAAATGCTGTCATAAACTCTCATACAGATGCCTTCATTATTTTTTCAGTCATTGACTTTTATTCCACAACAAAAAATTCTTCTGTTTGTGCAAGTAAGAGGTTGGTTTTGTTGTTTTTCTTTCCCCTCCTGTTTAATATTAAAACCAGCTTGTTGCCTTATGGAGTGTATTACTTACAGTAATTCAACAACCCTGAACATTCTAATGAACTCCAGGACCACTGAGTATTTGTTGAAAATTGTCCTCTGTTTCTTCCAGGTCAGTTTTCCTACTTTCACTCTTCTGTCTCTTCTGAAAACCCAGAAGTTTCTCACCCACCTCAATGCCCTGTCACTGACAGGGATCTTCCTGCAAAAGAATCTCTCCCCAGCATCTCAACCAGGTCTACACCATCAAATGACAAATTCATTTAAAAAAAAAAAAAATCAAAGTGGATTTTCATCTTAATTTTGGTGAGATACAGAGATCTTTCAACAATGTAGTAATGCCATCATCACAGGATAATGGCACAGAGGGCAAGAATGGAGATTTAATTTTCTAGGCTTCTGATTCTTTGCAGTGCCAATCCAGGTCCAGGACACCACCAAGCTGACCCATCCAAGTGCACAGAAGTTCTTGATGGAGGACAGGGCTCCACAACCAGAAACTTCCTCCATTCCAAATTGTGCTAAACACAGTACAGAACCCAAAGTCCTGCACAAAACACCACTGCTTTGACACCCAGCTTGAACCATGGAGCCAAAATCCAAATAATTAAAACAACGGGAAAAGACACAGGTCAGTCTTCTCATTTCAATTTGTTAGACCAGGGAAATAATTTGTCAGTCCTCTTCTTGATGAAATCCATCCTGACCCACCTGCTAGTCTCACACCTCCTGTGCAAGCATCAGTTCCAAGAGATGAGGGAATCATTAGCACTACACCACTGATAGGACCTGGAGCCTCAATATGATCATTTAATTAATTAATGAGAAAAATGCCACTAATCTGTTATTAAAGATCTAAAGATATTTCTCTACAATATAAACCCAACAAGTGTTACATGCCTTGTCATGTAGCTAATATCCATATTATGCCTGTAAGGTTCCTAAAATTAAAAAAATAAACAAACCTAAAATTTTGTTCCATTTACAATTGTAATTTTTATTCTCCTTCTTTCTATTTCAATTTCAATGTAGATTACATCCCCAAAACATAAAAAAGCTACAGAGCTACAACACACAATTTATTTACAAAAGAGGGGTATACGGAAATATGTATTTATAGTGTAACAGTTTTGCAAATTTTTGCTCACTCAACTTGCCAAAATGAATAATATTTTGCAATGAAGTGGGAAAAAAAACATTAATTCAGCCCCCATGATTGATTACTGTGAAAAAAGGCAAACAAATAAATATTTGCATCCATTCCAGTAAATTTTCATGACAATTTTGCAAGGCTGTATTATACAGTAATATTTAAACAATTTGCAGTATATCAATTTTCAACTCTTCCCATTAAATTAAAGTTGACTGAAGCCAAATATTTTCTTGACTTACATGTAATGACATACTGGATGACAAGGTTTTAATAATTTTTTATATATACACCACCATGGATCTTCATCATTAATCTACAGAATGTGTTTCACTATTGCCAAAGAAATTTGTTTTGCCTTCAACTGTAAAATTTGTGTTAAAAAAGAAAATTAGATGAGGATAATAATCCATAGAGAGAAAAAGGAATGAAAATCTGTTTTTTGGTTATGTATCTCTACTCCAATAATCTTGAGCAAGATAGTTTTTCTAATACTAATTCCTAACTGTTGCCATGTTTCTCTCAAATATCCATCTCTCTTCTCAAATATAGTATAGTACCACGTTTAATACAAAATTGTTTGGTTTCATCTAATAATGGAGAAAGATTGATTTGTTTACACTTTAAATTTCACCTTCTGTAAGTTCTGATACTCGTTTTTGGATAAACTTAAATTTTATTTGAAATATCCAATCTTGTATAACCTTAATTAAATTATTGAAGTTGAAAATGAGAAAGCTCATCATAATCATCAATATAACAAACAAAATACAAAAAAATACAAATTTATACAAGGATGTAGAGTATGAAACAGTTTATCATGAAAATGTATCCTTTGAATGACATTTGGATTCTGGGATTCCAGCCAAAAGGAAAAGGCTTTTAGGTTATGTTGTTTCAAGATCAAAAGATCAAAAGTTTTTTATAATTTATCAAGTAAGAGCCAACAGATTTACAGTGTGTTTTTTCTTGTCCTTTCAACCTTCAAGAAAATACTAGGCCACAAGACAACAGGAACAGTCTGGGGGAAAAATGCATAATGTAATAAATATACTAGCGATATCAAAATACTTCTTTATAATATTTATTTTACTGAATGATTTTGTAGATTATTAGGAAATAGGTAGCCCAAATACACAGTGGTGCCTTGATAATTTATTAAATTTCTATTCAGAGAGGCACCTTTAGGAGTGCTAATGCTGCTAAGTATATGGGGATAATTAACTTTATGTCATACAACATTTTTTTTCATCTTGAAAATGGCAACATGAAAAATAAAACAAAAAGTGCAGATGCATAAAACTCAGGTCTACTTTTGTGGCTTAACTTACGTATCCTCTTTGCTTTCACACATTAGTTCACGTGGTTATGCTCAATGCAAATCAAACACAAATGGAATTTAAGACCCCTTATTCTGTCATGTGCTTCCAAGATAACTCAGAAATCCATGCTAGCATAGGTGAATGAGGAATTTGTGATTTTTTGGAGTTCTGTTTGCACACAATTGTTCCTTAGTAGACAGAGGAGTACTCTGTTCAAGGTTTATATTCCTCCACCCAACATTTATATATATACACCTGTGCTAAGTTCAACCTTCTCTCTTGAAGGTCAGACTTTCTTGACAGTGGAGAAATCATCAGCTACCAAGATCCAACTTCTTTTTAGACACAATAGCAAAGTCAAGACAAGTCTTGGTCTTAAAACCAAAAAAAAAAAAAAAAAAAAATTCGTGTAGTACCATTATCAATAATTACTAGAGCTTTCAAAACAATAACTTGGCTAGAAGGGAAAAACTGCAAGTAACTTTTTCATATCAACACATGCTTCAGTAGTTTTAAAAGTCTTCCTTTGCTAGTTATCATCATTTTACTCCCTAACAGCCACAGATGAATTTGTTAGCCAGGAAATATGCTGGTTTCTTATGCAAATGATGACAAGGCTCAAGGCAAAAGTGACAATCAGCAATAGGAGGTGACACAAGGGCTGGAGCTTGAACAAAGGGGAACCTGCTGAGGTCGTTTTGCCATTTCTCCTGAACCCAGGCAATCATGTACACTTCCCAGAGTAAGGATATACCCTCTTCATACAGGATTGGAGGGTTTCAGATGGACAGCTCAGGAACAAGTGGTGTGGTCTGACCCCAGCTTTCTTGGGGGTTGTGCAAATTTTGTACCCCTGGTGAAGCAGCACGAAACACAGGTTTTCTTGTGTGTCAAGGTTTTAAGCTCTCAGGTTTGAAGGGTAAATGATGGTCCACAGGAGTGATCAAGGAGCAGCTGAGTCTTTCACAGACTACTCTGTTTCTGCTTTCTCTCATTCCTGCCCAAACTCCTTTAGGATCTCAGAAGCAGGATGATGGCAGCTTCTGTATTTAGAATGATCATCAAGCTCTAATGAGCCATAATAATACATCTTTTGCATACTTTATTTGGATTTATTTTTTATGCATGCCTGTATATTTTTAAAATAAGATGCTGATCTGAAAAACAAGTTCAGTGTGAAGATAATTACTATAGGTTTTTAAACATTGATCCTATACAGGCAGATTTGAAAAAGATTTCTCCCTGCAGTACTGTCTTTAACTAGACAGCAGGCTCTAATTCAAGTGTTATTGTCATTTATGTTAATGAAATCCCTACCAGTAATTTTCTGCCTTAAAAACGTGTGTGCAGAAGAAAACACCAGCATACCTGGAAGTTTAATTTAGAGATTCAGATTAGCCAATTTATGCCAGATGATGACATCAAACCAGCCTACTAAAAGCACAGGAATTACGTACCCTAAGTCTAGGATGTCAGAAAATTTATCTCAGGTATTAGGCTACATTCATTTAAGTCCTAACTCAGTCATTTTAAAATGGCATGGCCATTTAACCATACCTCAGGCTGGCAAAAACAAGGTTTTCAAAATTCACTTCTATGTTAAAAGATGTGATGGGGCTATCGGAACTCTGGCCACTGTTTTTACAATTCTGTTGGAGCAAGAGAAATCTTTGCAAAGAAGACGATGGCTTTGGCTGTGCATTCACAGATTGGGCATCTGAGAGTGAAAGGAAATGAGCTGCAGTGCTGGAGAGTAACTGAGGAGTACTAAAATACTTGGATTCTGCTCAAAACCCCTCTGCATTCTTTTATATGTGCATGGGAGACCCCATGTCATACTAGAATACAGTGAATAAATATCTGGTCTTGAAACTTACCTCCTGCCAAATAATAGAAAAATACACACACACACACACACACACACACACATACATATATATACACACCAGCTGATCTATTTAGCCAAGGAGGAGAAACTTGAAGGAAAAAAGCTTCACTAAAAAGAATCACATCCTACCATCTCATGTTTCATTTAAACTTTGTTATCTGACACTTCTATGCTTTAGAAGGAAAAAAAAAAACCCAACAAAACAGAATCACTAAAGCCCTTTTAGACCTTGTTAGGATTTTTTAAATGTCATTCTAAAGGGTAAAAGGCAAGCAGTGCTATTGACTAGTGAATGTAGTGCTCTGTGCCTTTGTTGCATCACCTATAGTCTTATAGTTGCATTTTCTCTGGTATCTGTATTTGGTATAAACTCAGAATAAGTGACAGATACACTCACTGGACCTAAAAATAGCTACAGACTGAATCAGAGAATCATTCAGTACTCTCTCTTTTCATGTACAAGTGGATGAATCAAACCTAGTAGTAAAATAGACTGGTGGCAGACAGACAGCAAAAGTACTATCTATTCTACTTGTAAATGTAGAAAATGCCCACTTGTGCTATTTGTTTTTTAAATTGCCATTTTAAAGAACATTTAAGTTCCATAACGCTAAAAATAAATCACTGTTCTTCGACAGGTTTGTTCTTTTTTACCCTTATTTTCTAATAAGAATTAGAATGTGTATTTTGAGTACTGTATAAGATTTTTAAAAAAAATAAAAAATAGGACCAGTTAGAATTGTTCGGAATTTCCTTTCCATCTAAAAGACTTTCACACACAAACAAGCAAGCAAACAAACAAAAATAGATCACTTCATTTTTGGACTGGGAAGTCTGTGAAAATAGTGAGAAGTCTAGTAGGTCTTCTAACTTTCTCTTCATTAAGGTTCTACTTTTTACTCCCATATTTTGGTCTTTTTTTTCTCTCCAACATTCAGTGTGTCCAAAATACTTACAGCGCTTTTGTGTGTCTGAACTCTTCAGAAGGAGACAGAGATGGATGACACCTTCTCTGCCATATCTGAGATATGTTTATAATCTAGATCTAAAACCCCATCTAATAGGTTGTAATTGTCAGGTGTCTAAAATTCAAACAGAAATATATATATGAAGCAGCTATACAGTGTTTGAGGTTAGCTGAAGACCTGATTTAATTATAAACTTCTCTTATTAGAGCAAGTTTTATGGAGAATGGACAACTAGGCAGGATCTTTCACCAAGTTAGGTTCTGACTGTTTTCCAGGTACTTGCCTTTGTGAGCAAAGTGAGAAAAACATCTATAAAGGGGCTCTGAAACATCTGCTTTAGCCAAAGAATACTAGTTAGAGAGCAGGGAAACACGTGCCATGGATTACAAAGGAAGCACTTGTAGAGTTGAGGTCTCAAAATATAGATCTGAACTTAGAAAGTGAAGGCCTGTACAAAAAGCACATGAAAGCCACTTCTGTTTGTACAGATTCTGGACTTAATCCTGCTGAGCTGTCAGCTTAAAGTTTGCCATCCTCCCTGCAAAAAAAAGCTGCTAATTTTCTTCACTTTTTCCCTTTCTGATGAACAAGGTAGATTTCTTTCACAAAAAAAAAAAAAAAAACCACCAAACAATATTGTGGGGGATGATATGGATTGACTCTGGCAATTCAGTTAGGATTTGTTCAGTTAGGTGAATCCTTAACATCCTACCTTAATTTTTGAATCTATAGGATGACCTGTAGGTTGTTGTGTGTCACGTTTCACTTGCTTCAACACCTAGGCAACAGTTTTTCTATGTTTTATTGTTAGTTTGGTTTTGTTTTGTACATCTGCTAAAGTCTTGCCTAAAATCTTTATCTAAGTGATAGAGTGAAAGGACAAGTCTAAAAATATACTTAAATAAGATCAGAGGAGATACTTACTTTGAAAAATGAATATATCAAGTCATAACCATTTACTGAGATTCTTAAGGTATTTTTAATCTCCACAGCCTAATAAAATTAAATCTTGCATTTCTTTTGGCACAAGATCCAGCAGTAAAAATAACACTGTGCATTGAAGTGTCCTTCCTCCTTTTTACAGATTATAAAGGGGGAAGGGAGGGAACCCTAGTTCTTTAAAGGGAATTACAGAGTTTAAAAACCTAACTCAAACAAACCAGATCTCCAGAGCAGCAACTTCCTCTGGCTGTTTGTCAAAAACCTGAACAGCTATACAAGGTCAAAATAGTGTGGTAGGAAGGGATTTACTTCTTTTGTGTGTATATAGGATTGGATGTTTAAGTTCAAGGTCCAGACTTTTTCATTTCTGTCTGCATTTGTTCTCTGGCAAAGAAAACAAGGCATTCTTTTTCACATTTTATATGACCATGTAGATACATTTCAATAAACTAGTGTTTACATGCAGGCAGTGAAATACTAAGAAAACAATGTTAATAACTGTCCAGATATCAGATTCTGTATTAAATCCTTAGCTATTACAGCTTGCTGTGGAAACACAGCAGTTTAAGTGTTGAGTATTAAACAGTTTGTGGCGTGCTATAAATTTCAGATGTATTTATATTACATAGTACTATGCAAATCATAATCTGAAAGTCAGCTTCATTTGTGCAGTGTGTGCTTTAGCAGAAGAAAAACAGTTCAAGCGTGTGTGCCTTCTGATTTTATAAGGATTTTAAGGGATTATTTAACATGAATGAAAAGCAGCTTCTAATGAAATTTGAGCTGTAGCATGAAGCAAGGATCACAAGCAATAGCTGATCTGGCTAAGCACATATTAAAACTCTAACTTTCTCAGGTTTATGATCAATTTAAATATATTTTTTAATATTCCATTGAGGGGGCAAAATACTAAATTGCCTTATGAAGTACATGGAGCAATGGTATCACATAAATCAGTTAACCTGGTTCTGTGTTAAGGGATTTGAATTTTCTCAGTTCTCAGCTACCTTTGATTCCAATTCATAAATACTCCAGCAAGAAATATGGGCTTGTTTCCTCTGGCCTCAGAGAAGGAGCACTTTCCTTCAGTTTACCTGCAAATGGAAACCGAAAATGGAATCTGGAAAGAGAAGAGAAGGTGCAAAGGGAAGAGAATACTTGGAAAATCTGTCAGCCCACAGCTTGGACAGGAGCACTCTTTGCTGGGTTAGGAACTGGCTGGATGGCCAGGCCCAGAAGGTGGTGGTGAATGGTGCTGCATCCAGCTGGTGGCCAGTCACTGATGGTGTCCTTCAGGGCTCTGTGCTGGAACCAGTTCTGTTTAATATTTTTATTGATAACATGGACAAGGGTATTGAATCTTTCATTAGTAAATTTGCAGGTGACAAAGCTGGGAGCGTGTGTTGATGTGTTGGAAGGTAGGAGGGCTCTGCAGAGAGACCTGGAATGGTTGGATGGATGGTCAGAGTCCAATAGGATGAAGTTTAACAAGTCCAAGTGCCAAGTCCTGCACTTTGGCCACAACAACCCCCTGCAGTGCTACAGGCTGGGGACAGAGTGGCTGGACAGTGCTCAGGCAGAAAGGGACCTGGGGCTACTGGTTGACAGCCACCTCAACATGAGCCAGCAGTGGGCCCTGGTGGCCAAAAAGGCCAATGGCATCCTGGCCTGTATCAGGAATGATGTGGCCAGCAGGAGCAGGGAAGTCATTCTTTCCCTGTACTTGGCACTGGTGAGGCTGCACCTCGAGTGCTGTGTCCAGTTCTGGGCCCCTCAGCTCAGGAAGGACGTTGAGACACTTGAGCATGTCCAGAGGAAGGCAACAAGGCTGGTGGAGGACCTGGAACACAAGCCCTGTGAGGAATGGCTGAGAGAGCTGGGGTTGTTTAGCCTGGAGAAGAGGAGGCTCAGAGGTGATGTTATCACTCTCTACAGCTCCCTGAAATGTGGCTGTAGCCAGGTGGGGGTTGGTCTCTTTCTCCAGGCAACAACTGACAGAACAAGAGGACACAGTCTTAAACTGCACCAAGGGAAATTTAGATTAGATGTTGGGAAAAAGTTTTTTACTGAAAGAGTGAAAATCTTCTGGAATCGTCTGCCCAGGGAGGCGATGGAGTCACCACCCCTGGATGTGCTTAAAAAGAGATTGGATGTGGCACTCGGTGCCATGGTTTAGTTGAGGTGGTGTTAGGGCATGGGTTGGACTCTGTGATCTTGATGGTCTCTTCCAACCTGGTGTTTCTGTGATTCTGTGTAAAGGACCACTGACTAAGGATGTGCTTTCTGATGGATCTCAATGATCCTGAATATTGCCTCAGGTAGAAGATATTGAGAAAAGAAATCCTAAATAAAAGATCCTAAATAAAATACAGGCTAGAAAACTTTAAATGTAGGCTGGTTTATTTATTTTGAAATAGTATCCTGGGCCCTTTACAAGTAAGAATAACACAGCACTCAGTAGAGAATTCAGCCTGATCGTTAGATCTGAAACAGACCATTGAAATATTTCTTTTATCCTGTACAAGTCTTCTAACATTTTGGGATTAACAGATAAATTCTAGCAAACTGTTCAGTAGAAATTGGCATCCTCCTACTCTTTGCCACAGATTATCAGTATTACAAGAGAGTCAGGGGAAACTTTCAACCACGGAGTATTTGAGGTGAGACAATGCATGTTTTCTCCTGCTGACATTGCTGGGAGGCAGAAAGCTATTGGCACAGAATGCAAACCTGGAGTTAAAAACCTAAACTGCAAGGTTTGACAGTGCTTGTAAAGAGCAGTAGGTAAAAACATCGGTTCAAGAGGCATTTTGCAATAAGACAAAAGTATAATAAGTGCTAAATGTAAACTAATATAAAGCATTAACTTAATACAGGGCTGGTTCCCGTGAGTAGCGAAGAATGCAACACCTTCAGATGACTTCCAGTCTAGCAACACTTGACAGGCAACACAAGGGCTGACCCCTGCTTGAACTCACCCAACCAGGTCGTCAAAAAGGAAAGGCACTGAGAAAATGAGAAGGCAAAGGGTTTTAAACTGTTTTGAAAAGCCAATCCTTCTCTGGACAACAAAAACTCTTAAGAAATTCCTTGAGAAATCGAACTCAGATAAAGATCACTCCTATAGTTTATAAAAAACCCAACAAATTCCTAAGTTCCACAGCAAGGTGTGGACAGATCCAAGTTAAATCACAAATGTAGGTATTTGGTTGTGCAAACAACCCTTGACAGTGTTTTGTGGTCCTACCATTAAATAATGGTTTGAGACACCTGTCTGGTCACCATTTTCTCCTCCAGCCATGTACTCCAAAAGCAGCAGTAAGATTTGATCCAGGAATTTGACATAGCAAATGACTACAGGAACTACAAGTGAAATTGCACTGTCTGTCAGGATCAGTGACAACAGAGACCTTATCCCCACTGAGGTATGATCAAAATAGAAACGAAGATAAGAGTAGCCCTGTTGCCAGAAATGCAGTGCAATGCTTTTTAGATAGTACTTCTGTTTATGAAGGATTACCTATAACAATAATACAGCTCCTATTCTTAAATTTGTCCAGCCTATCTGAGGCTTGATTATTTACCTTATACAATTTAGTCAGGAAAAAATTACATGTCAGAGCAGCCTACATTAATCATAGCAAAATTCTTCTTCAGCACCCCTGACCTTCTTTTGTCATCCTAGTAAGACATTTTCTCAAACAAATCTGCTTTAGCCTGAAGATCAGAGCTGGTGGTGTTCTTCATGCTGAAGTTAGTATTTTGTTTACTTTGTGCAATACACAAAGAAACACATATTTTTATCGTGGATTTGGCACATAAATCTTTGAAAAGCATCTACAAAATGTTAAATGATTCCTGTGTTCTCAAGCAAGTTTATGACTCCAGCAATGATAGATGACATAACAAGTGGTTGAGGAGTCCAATTTTACTAAGATTCAAACTTCTAATCTGAGTTGTTTCGTCTTCTTGACAGGCAACACATACCTCAAAAGCTTTGTAGTAAATTCCATGGTCACAGGCCTTCTGTACTGGTTTCTGGGATTCTTTGGGGGAAAAAAAAACACAAAACTCATACCAGTCAAATTAAGATTTTGGATTCAGCAATAAATAATTTGACCAAATGCCAAGCACTATTGTCCCTATTGACCAATAAGAGATCCTACTCTCATCTCCCTTAGAGTCTTCACTTAACTTTGTTTCAGATTGATGTTATATAGGTAAAAGAGATTTGAAAGCAGCCACTCCCTTGCGACATATTTGTTTCTGACTAAATCAAACTTTCATTTGACTGTAATAGTAAATCCCATTTAAGACATTTATGAGTAAATCCCACACCCATTTATGACACCAAGGGAGAAGTGTCTAAACTGAACATTAGCTACAACTGATTCTCATGTCATAAAATTAAAATATAATGGCTCCATTCTTGGAGAAATTCCTCTACTGGGTAGAGGAATCTTTCCAAGAGATGTTGTTTGCCTTTGTTTGAGAGTATTTCTGATAGCAACATGCTGAGACAAGCAAGGTAAATGAGGATAAAGTTACAAGTTAAAAGTTGAACACCCTCCAAAGCCTTGGTGTTTAAAGTGGCAAGGCCAGACAGCAAAAACACTTCTCACCAGACTACAGAAAAACAAGAACAGACTGTTGGAAATGCTTTTGTCTCTCCTCCTGTTCAAGGGAAATCTAATACTCAGAACTCTCTGTACCCAGCAGAGAACCTTAATATCTCTTTTTCTGGGGAGTGCCTGGTTGAATGCCCACAAAATTCAGTGAAGATGTTGCCACTGACACTTTTATGTATGGTTTATGCATTCATTTAACATCATTTATGGTGGGGATTTTTATACCTATGTTGTTACAAACATAAATACTCATACACCTAAATATACTTGGAAACACACAAATATAAAAGGGCTATATAGACATACTTTATTAAGAAGCAGCTCTGTGATACATTTTATCAGTTGCAAGCAAAGTCCTGGTTGCCACTGGGCATTTGGTGGGAACGAATCCCTGGAAGTTGCATCTCCTTCCTGCAGAAGGCAAGGCAGCACCAGACAGAATGACCCACTGGATGACTAATTTTCCTGAGTCTAAAAAACTCATTTCACAGGAGGAAAAGACAGCTTTAAATGAGGAAGAAGCCTCTTTTAGTTCCTTTTCAGTGATAGTTGACCTAGTAGGAAAATGAGGCAGCATCCATAACAGAGCTATAAAAATCTCCATAGTTAACACATAGAGCGTAGGTTGCAGTCATTTTTCAGTCCCATAGTTATTTTTTTTTATCTAGTGAGAGTTTCGTGTAAAACACTGCAGCAACCAAAAGATAAGGACACAGATATCCCCCTTTTCTGTTTGAATTTCTCTCTCCCTGGGATAGGACACAAAGTCCTGCACTTGGTCTAGAGCTTGGGTTATCTCGTGGAAAGCAAAAAAAAAGGAAATTAAATCCTTTGAGAATGAGGAGAGCACTGAACCTGTCTTCCACTATATAAAAGACAGATGACTGCAGTGTAATTTTCCTATGACTTTGTTTTGTGAAGAACCCAGTCATAAGACAGACATTTATTATGCCTTGAGCAGGTCTGTCAGGTAGGTCCTGTTGGCAGCCTTGAGAACTGAGAAGTTTGCTTTCTGAATAGTTCCCAATGCCCATATTCCCCACCTGCTGAGCAAAAAGGCCAATGATACTGAGGAAACTCCTCAGGGCTATGAGGAAGGGAAGCAGAAGGGTTTGGCACAGGTTGGCAACAGGGCACGCACCGTCCTGTTGCATTTCTGCCATTCATTGTAACAGTCTTTAATTTACAAATAAAAGAGTAACTTTTAATTAATAGCAGATCATTACAGATATTGACTCTTAGCACTATGCCAATGGCTATGCAGCTTTTATAAAATAAAGACTGAAATGGATGTTGTAGGCTTAGGCTTGGACCTCAGCCATATTACTAAAGTCCCACCTGTAGCAGAGCAGATTAGTGTATTTTTCCAGAAAATTAAAAGAAATAAATAGAAATTCAGCCATAAATCAAACCTCATCCTTGGCAATGGACCTATGGGATAAGTTTACGTTTCCAATTCTTGCAACTTAAAAAACTCTTCATCTCCCTTCTCTAAAATTGTTATCAGTTGTTAACTGCTCTGTAAATAAATCTCTGGTGTTTAGTACCTGGATCATGTTTTGTTGAAATCACTTGGGACTGAAGACACTGCTGCTGTAGATGTCCCTGGCTCACCCCATATAAAAACAATACCAAGGGTTCTGGCAGGTCTTTAGTAGCAACTTACAGTGGTCATTACAACATAAAAGAGAACAACTCACTAAACACAGAAGCCACTTGCTGACAGATGATAGGAATAATTTTTCAAGCAAATCTTTGAATAGTGAGTCTTGAAATATAAACTGTTGAGCCTGATTTCGTTGACTGACAGTTTTTAGTATTTGAGTAGGTAAAGAGCTGTGAAAATTCTTCACTTCATAAGCATCTTGAAAGCGGTTTCTGACATATAAACTTTTGGCAGCAATTTTCAAGGGGGTCATCTAAAATGACTGATATAGTAGTTAGTGTGATGCAGGCATAGCACATTTAACAGTCGCTGAGCTTCGAATATGACACAGTGTGATACTAATTGCAGCACTGCAAGCAAGGCATAAAGGAGTTGCTCAGAGTGCTTGACATGCATTTTATGACTTTGGAAAAAGAAAGAGGCTTCAACTGGTAAAATCTGGACATGGTACAGTACCTCCACTTCATTTTACAGATGAGAAAATGCCATTTATTAGCACAACCGAGACCATTAAAAAAGAAAAATAAGAAAAATCCCAACTTATTTTAGCTTTTTTTTGGATCCCAGGTCAAATTGATTCTATTCTCAAATGTCACAAAATTATTGCAGCATATTGTAGTTTAGGTTTTCCGACACATTATGAAATATGGAAGCTGGAGCAGTAAGATTTGGATTCTGGGACCAGCTCCCATGCCAAAAACTCAGTGGTGTGAAGAATTGCTTCTGTTGTATGTTGTTTTATTATAGCAATGTACGTGATTTATACTAGGAGAGACCTTGGGTCTATGGTTTTAATTCAGTTCCACTGACAGATTTTCACTTGAACTTCTCAATGCACATGAACTTAGCTGGTTTTGTAGCTGGTAGCTGTTTTTGTGAGGAGTTTTGCAGCTACAAGAAGGCTAATTGGATTGCACCATTAAATTCTTCCTTCTCTTTCTAAAGGGAACCTGGTGAACATCGTCCTATCAGCATTTCTATACTTTTAAAAACTTACATTGCATTTTCTGAAAAAAAGAATTTAAAAAAAGAAATCAAATATTTGCTCAGAGCACATGTTCTGGTTTGGTTTTTTTTCTGTCTCACTACTAATGAATTTACTATGTAAGCCCCTGAATTCAATTCTGATTTTATTTTTTCTTCAGCTTTTAGAGAAAGCAATACCTCTGATCCTAGATTTATGAATCCTTTTGAGGCCTGATGTTGATTTAGAGGCAGGCTGGCAGACCTGGAGGAAGCCACGATGTTAGACAAAGTACTGACTTTGTATCCCTCTGGGTTTTTTCTTATATTTTGTCTTTATTCTTCATGCATATACTTACAGTTGTTTGAGGCTTAATAAAACTGTGAGCACTGATCTTTTCTGTTCATATTTTATTCTGTTGATATTTTTTTTTAACTACCCTTTCTTTCTGTGCTAAAATTACTCTTCAGCTGGCCCAATCATTTAACACATATAAAACACACGATTATCTTTCATGCAGGCAGCACCAATGCTCCAAGCTGTGAAGCAGCAGCTCCAGCCCTTGCTCTTTCTCTCCTGTGGGCACTTCTGTTTGCTCTGCTCAGAATCTCAGGGGTGGTGCCTGGTGCTGGCTGCTCTCTGTGACCTGCGTGTCGGTGGCACGTGTGCAGCCCCGCAGTGCAGCTCCAGAGCCTGGCCTCGGGGTCAGGGAGCGAGACACTCCTCACATTGATGAAGTGGCAGCACATCACAGCAGCCTCTGAGTGCTGATATGACTTCAGTTTGCTATTAGGGGATTAAAGCCTTGACCAGAGATAAGCCAAACTCAGCAACAGAGCAAGGCTGAATAGGAACAGCGTGAAATGGCAGAGAGAAGCAGGATAGGCAACAGAACTGGTTTGAAATACCTGTTGCAGGTGTTAATTTATAAAGAATCTTTAAGGTCTTTAGAAAGATTCATTAATTTTCTGCTTGAAATGCACTGCATTTAGCAGTGTCTTAATCATCCAGGATGGTATTTTTTTCCTAGAATTACATCTCTGACGTGGGAAAGTGTTAGCAGACCATATTCTTACCTCTGTTCTTCCAGTCAGTCCTGCCCAGAACAAGTCTCTCTGACATTTAATTTGGCCTGAGGACACTTCTTCACTCCCAGGTTTGGAGACACGCCCCTGCCGCATCCCAGTGCCCTGCTGGGGAGAGAGCCAGTTTGGCACCAGTCACTTTATGCACACACCAGTTACTACAGAATAAAATAAAGACAGAAGCCAATAAAACATACACAGGCTGAGTGGACAACTTGACACTGGACAAGAGACTGAGAAATCAGGACCCTAAAAACATGCCCTCTGAGCTCTTCCATCCAAGTCCAGACTCAGCCAAGTCCTTGGTGGTCAAAGTGAGCCTTCAGCCCTTTTTTCCATCAGAAATTAGGAAGCTGTGCATTGCCTTTGCTCTGGACAGGGGATACCTGTGTCCTCTCTGGCTGACAAGGGATCTCACCTGCCACATCAGCAAGCAGGTTTTGTGTCTTCACTGAGAGCTTCCCACGAGGTGTAGAGGGTGCCAAGGGGAGTGGAACTGGGGCCAGAGCAGTTCTGCAGCACTTCAGCCCTTGCTGCCCAGGCACAAATGAACTTCAAGATGATTTCACCCGTTAGACAAAGCAACAACATTAAAAATGTGCCTTATAAAGCACAGAAATTTCCATTTCATTCTTTAATACATTAAATCCATGACCAAGGTCTTGGCATATATAAACCTGATTAGACTGGGATACTGCATAATAAACCATTTTTAAATGATGTTTCTGATTACAAACTGAGCCCGTTTGTGCAACAAGAAGCACCCAGCCATGTGTGAGGACACTGTGCAAACAAAATACAAAGAAATATCCCCTCTCTCAAATGAAATCCCAAAGAAAGATGTGGACAGAGGTGTAAAACCTGAGCTTTAGGGAATTATAAGCCAAACATAGCGTTTCATACTGTTTTTCCACATACATTTTAATAGTTATTTTCCAGTCAGTGGAAGATACTAAAAAACCATGATTCTGTTCATTTTAATATAAAGAGAGATTTTTTTAGACTCCAGGGTGATCCATTAGGTTAAGCTGTATATTAATGACCTGATTTACTCAGAGTATTTGAAACACCACGAAGACTTGCCATCCATCCTATTAAGCCCAGTATCCAACATTAGTAGCAGAAGCACATGGATAAGCAAATCAAATGAAAGCAGTGAAGAAAGTTGCACAGAAGCTGCATAAATGAGATCTGTGTATCTGCAAGGCTCGTGGGAAGGATAAATTATTTCAAGATTGATTTAATGCAAAGACACAAGCTGAACAAGCTGACTGATTTTTCTCATTTATCAGTTCTCTAGAACTGGTACAATGTTGACTCATTAATTTTCCTGAAGTGATAGGCACACGGAGAAAAGTAAAAAAAATCAGCAAAGATGAATAAAAAAATCTGTCCTTTAATTCAATACAGAGGAAGGGTAGATGAATGATGTTACTCTTGCCAATAGTAACCAAAGTTAATGGCCTAGTCATAATATTTAAACTTAAATAATAAGAACGTTTTAGTCATTTGGGTTTCTTTTCCTTTTACAAAGAGCAAGATATAAATTTTATGGAAAATGAGGGAGAGAAAATTAACTGTAGTAGTTCTGGAGCCGAAAACAATAAAAAAATTATACCATGGGACACATTGAACAAATATCTCTATCAGCCAGTTTGTCTTACACATCTGAGCAAGATCTGCAGCATAAAGAGCGTGTAGGATTCTTCAGAAGGCAGACTGGGGTGCTGCTATTGTAGATACATAATAGAAAGATCACAATTCTGTGACAAACAATCAAAGCTTTGGACTTACTCAGAAATTAATCTTGAACCTACATGGGTCACTGTATATCTGCTTGTGCCTTGATCTTCACACAACTCACCAAAAAACCTCACAACTCATATACTGCAGAACAATTCAATAATAAAACCATTAACATTTTCAGATATTTTTCAGTCCATCTTTTGGTTCTTAACACAGGGCTGGAAAGAACAAATATCAGCCTCTTGCAGATTCTGGTAGAAGCAGCAGAACTTGATGGTAATAGCAGAATCTGACATAGGTGCAAATAAAAAGAAACATGTTTCCAGTGTAGATTGATGAAGTCATGACCAATCATTACTTCAGATACTCAAATGTTACACAGAAATGTCTTCAGCTTTTTTTCAGTACTTGGTATAAAAATAATTTGAGCATTAGCATCCACTTCAAATGTCCAGGAAATAATCCTTAAAACTCAATGCATGTATTTCATATGTATTTTTGTATGCTTTTACAATACAATTACTGGTTATTTCTTCATGAGATTTTCTATGTTCTCTTCCAACCTTACTTTTTTTGAGATATAGTCTTTCCAGACCTTAAGTGATCTCAGTGTGGGGAAGCATCAGCCAGCAACCATCAAGTAATTTGTTCTGTGAAAACATCTTTTTTTTATATCTATGTTTATTGCTGTTTCCACTGAAAGATATATAACTTTATGAACTGATAGTTACTCAACTGCATTTACCCAACTGAAGGCAAGTTATTGCTACAAATTTACAGTGTTGATTTACAGATTGTAAATCAATATTTTAGGAATACTAAGAGTTTTCGGAAAATATCTGAAGACATAGGTTTGAAATTTCCACCTATTCCTTTTCTTTCTTTAGTACAGTCTGTTGCAATTTTATGCCTATTGAACAAAGGAAATTCTATTTTAAAATCACGATATAAACTATTTTTAATAAATTGAGTGATTTAAAATATTTTCCTTTAAAATAAACTCATTGTTTTCAGTAGCTGGGGAAACCACAATTATTGCAAATTGTCCTTGGAAATGGAGATCAACAAATCCAAGCTACCAGAGTGAGTCAAAACCTAGACCTCTTCCCAAACTGGTGGCCAGAACTCCAGGCTGGTCTGGGATTCCTCATATGTAACCAAAGTTTTGAAAAGTCTTGGTTGCCTACCCCACCATCAAGCTTTCCAGGGGCAGAAGATGAGCAACAGAAGCCAGCCCCAAAGAGTATTTTACCCTACTAATTGTGGGTTGATTGGTGATTCACTCTTTGCAGCAAGAACTCTCTCAAAGATCCTAATCTGAAGCTACGGCCTGAAAACCACTAGGTTCTAAAAAAAAAAAAAAAAAACAACTTTTTCCCCATGCCCTTAGGAATAACGTTTGCTTCTCCTTTTCAACACAAGTGCTTAACAAACCACTACTTATCTGAATTGACCAGCTGAACCTGATCCATCAAAATTGTTCTGGACAGAGAAAAGAGAAAACTGTTTAAAAAGGTCTGTGGTAATGGAGCTTTCTTTCAACTGTTTACAATAACCAAATAATTTATTTCAAGTGCTGAATATTAAAAAGGTCTTTAACTAGCTAATGTATCAATAAAGCAAAATCCATTTCATTGGTAGCTTCATTATTTTTTTAATAAACTAAAGGTAACAACAAAAAGTACAGCTCTAGGATCACTTTGATTGATAGACAATGAGAAAAAGATGACAACATCACAATTTTCTCTTTTTTTTCTTGTTTTTTTGGGGTTTTTTGTTGTTTTGTTTTGAGGGGAGAGAGAAGGCAGTCAGCCCATTCCCTATCTGATTCTTTTTCTTGTTTACCTGGCAGCAGATCAGTGTAAGGGCTGGGGGAACTAACTCTCTCAGTTACTGCCTAACCTGCCAAAGAAGGACACAATGTCACATCACATCAATAGGTCAGTAACAATTTCTTTATGGAAAACCAGGTTTCCAATCCCACAGAATTACCCCAGGAGAATTCACCGACCAGATGTTACAACGAGAGTTGCCACAAATGCTGTGCAACAGTCCTTAATCCAAAGTATTTAATCAATTTCAAAATCTGTATGGATTTATTAGATTTCTCTTTTCATAAGCTAAAATTTTTCGTAAAAGCATTTTTACTGCCTAGGTAATTATTTCAATGCTATATTAGGATTCGTATCTTTGGTGACCTGAAGCATTGTTTTGTTTGGTTGGGGTTTTTTTCCTGAGTGTTTTATTTCTTTTGGCGTTGTGAATGCAGGCAAGTAGATACAGGCACAGACACACATAATTATGTAGCATTTCATCAAGCTATTGATCTGTGCTCAAAATCTGTGCTCCTATTGATATGCAGGATCAGGCACATCTTTGCCAGATGGGATTTTTCTAGACTGACCCCTCAAAATTTCACAGTGGTGTGTGATGGCAGCGCTTACCACCTTAATTGGAAAGGTAACAGTGGAATTTCTCTGTAAGCCCAGATTTGTTGATCAAATCCTCAACAAGACAGTCCAGGAAAGAAAGGTGCAAGACTCCTGTGTATCATTATACACAACACCTTCTCCCCACCCTAACATGGTTAGGAGGATTACAGAGCAGCATCTACCCACAGGACATTGGCCTGACTCACCAAAACAAAGGAGTATTTTATTTTCATGCCTATTTACTTTTTCTGCCTGTCAGCCTGTCAAACAGCAACCATCTGTGATTATAAGGAAAAGCAGTCCCCTGATCAAAGCACCAAAATACAGTGAGCAGAGGAGTGGTAAGATCAAAATGATGATCATGAGGGTCCACATAAGCTAACATGACCCACCTGTGAATTTTCTGGATTGAAAGGAGAGTGGGAATAGTTCAGCAGGTGAGAGCTCTTTTAGGCTGAGAGAATAGCATAGCTGACAAAAAATAATTGGTCCCTTTAAGATCACAGGACTCCAATATTCTATATAAACAATGCTGTCTTTTTCATTGTGCTCCATGACAGGTACTGAGATGAGCCTTTTTCTAGGTTGTGTGATATCTGTATGTTGTGGTGACTGCAATCCTGTCTCATCCTCAACACTATTTTCTACTAAATCCCAAAGATGCCAGGAAATAGGAGCTTTTTCACCTTCCCATAAGTTTCTGCTGTGTTCAGATCATAATTTTTGCTGAAACAAAAGACATTGATTCCCACACCAATGTACCAAATTGCCATTCCTAGTGTACTGATATTTTTCATTAGTAACACCAGGTGAGGTATTCTGTGAACCAGCCCTGTTTACATTTCCTTCTGTAGCCTTCCTCACTGTCTTTTGAAAGTGATATCCCTTCCAGACTCCCTCTCAGAGTGCTTCACTTCCTGTCACCCACAACTGATAATGAAAAACCCAATAACTAATTTCAGTGGATTATGATAAATTTAAGGATGACTATCATCCCAGTGATAGCAAAGGAAAATGAACATGCCAGTGATATTCTCCAGTCCAGCAGAGAAAGAAAGAGGCACTCCAGGGTGTAATTCCTTACCATACACCAGCAATGCCCTTTTTGGCTGCAATGCAGTTGTTTACATTGTCTGCACAGTACCAGACACAAAAATTGCAGGCTCTGAACTCCTCCCTGTGCCCTGTTCCACCCCAAGGGAACAGCCAGGCCATGGGAAAACCAAACAAATTAGAAGTCCCAAGGCCAGGATCACCTTTTGCTTAGGCAGGATGAAGGACTTGACTTCTAAGGCTCAATCCTCAGCAAGTCAAGTGAACCAATTCCTCCTTCCCATCATTTCCTAAGGCCCCAGAAAGAAAACAGCTTTTTATCTACCAAGGGCCTATAGGGCACCAGTGCATTAGTTAATTAGTAGTTATTGGAGAGTGATTTCTGTATCCATCTAATAAATAATAGAAATAAAAATACAGTCTCTTTAATTGTAATTACTCAGCAGAGGGTCTGAGAGTTTCTTTTCTTAACTGCATTCATATCACTTTTGGCAGACCTAAAGATATTTGGGATCTGTTCAATGGGGGAGCACAAATAAAGGAGATACATGGGATGAGACCTGGGTATATTAAAAACACATGGTCCAGTGAAGACTCAGAAGCATGAATTTGGAAATAGCCCATCATACATCACCACAGAATTGACTACAGAACTCCCAGACTCAGACTGCCCCATACAGAAACAGTCCTGCACATTCAGCTTTGAGGATCTTTGCTTTGACACAAAGTCTCTGTCTCCAGAATAAAACAAATATTCAGTAACAGTGCCTTGGTAATTGCCAAAGAATGTTTTTAAGTCCTATTATTTAGCCTTTTTCTCAGCCATAACCAACTGCTCTCAAGCTCACAGGACTAAGCACAACCTCATTGACACCAGCACAATGAAACTCATTCACAGCCATTAATGGTGGTCGGTTCAACAAATAAACAGGAACTGGCTGCAGTGATACCATTACACCACTTTATACCTTATTTACTTGCATGTGTAAGCACAACAATAGCAGTTTTCTGGTAAAGTACAAGCCAACTAATGCATTCCTCCAGACAAAATAAACCAAACAAAGCAAACTTCTGCACACAATCGTGGCAAACACTAAATATCACTCTGAAAAGAATAATATGAGGACAATAATCATACATGGGGTTATTTTTTTTTGTCCTGAGCCAAAGAGCCTGGAAACACAACATTGGCATCTCTTTCTTGAATTCTCTAAACTGCAACCTTAGATTCTCCTGTTATCACCCTAATTGTTTTCTAATTTTCATCTGCACAGAGTCAGAAATGTTTTCCTGGTTTTTCCTTTGGAACTGAGAACCTGTGTTGCAGAAATCCCTGGGATAACGATTTTTCAGAGATTGAATTGTCTTCCATATTTAAAAAAATGTTCATTCTGAAGCCAGGATTAAGGTCTCAGGGAGGACAGGATTCGAAGGATTCAGTGGTTGTGTATCACTCTGGGATAGTTTTGTGCTGCTGATCAGATTTTTGTTTCCATTAAGACAGCAGATTTTTCCAGCTGGAACTCACAACTGGAAAAGCAGAAAAGTGAATGGGGGAAGTGGAACTTCCTAAACAGGATTGCCAGGTTAAAAAGGAAATTGGCTTGGTTACACCCACATGGAATTATGGATGGTGTATTTAGAATGAAAAGATATTTATTATTAATAACACATTTTAAAAAACTTTTCAAGACCTTCAGTGAGTGGGTTTTGGGTTTTGGTTTTTTTTTTTTAATTATCATATAAATTCTCAACGTCAAAAATGCATTCATGGATACAAGTGAGATACTCTTTCACCCTTGTCTAAAAGCCATTTCCTTTCATCTTTTAAACACCTCCTTAACCAGCATGGATCACGTCTGCACTCAGCAGCAACACAGAAGCGGAGGCTGAAAGCTCTGAAATAAGAAGGAGAATGAAAGGCAGTGAAACCTACATGACTGGAGAGTGCTTAAAAACCTCAATCTCCCACATGAAAATTGTGTGCTGTGCTATTAGCAGCCCAGGTCACTGCCAGCTCCGAGGTGTGAACCTCACACAGAGAGTCACACAGCCCAAAGGCCCTGAGACACTCCGGGGGCAGCACGGCCCTAAGGGACCCCCACTGACCCAGGGACTCACTGCAGTGCTTTAGAAACAGGGCTGAGCACCTTCTCCTCACACCTGCAATTCAGTGCAACACGACTGCTACTGGAAAGGCAACTGAAGGCTGAAATAATCAGGGGTTCACCCCAATATTCCTGAGATAATATCAGTTTCTGATGCCTCTCCTTTGAGCAAATAGAGGCACGGGGAGGGGGGTTGCATGTCCGGGGTTTCTTTCCTGTCCATCACAGCACTCTGGACATGTATGCCAGAAGAATAGATCAGCACATAAAAACTGCAGACTGAAGAAGAACCAAGTTGACTTTCCTGATGAGCTGTCCTGGATGCTCCTCAGCTGAAATCTGCAATTACAGCCCAGCAGTCTAAATTCCAATATGTAACAACACAGTCTTTGTTGATTACTACTAATTTCTTTATTCCTTCCCCCCCTCCCCCCCCAAAATACTTTTTTCACTCCACTTTAAAAACACACTCAGCACATTTAGATTTTCTGATTTCTGGATGGTTGTGAAGCACAGACCTGTGGCCAGCTGCAGCTTGTGTGGCCTTACAAGCCCTCAAATATTCTAGGTCTTAAATGTTATTATGCTTCTGTTGCCATATTCCTTCTATCCAGCACGTACAGACAGTATTCCTCATCCTCATCTACTTCTGCAGAACCGCCAAAAACCATTAATGAAAAGCTAGGGGGACTAAAAAATTCAAAAACCAAAGTGGATTAAAAATGTAGAAAATTTGCTTTTTAATCAAGCACTATTTATTTAGTGGACAACTAAAGTATGCAAGATACTATTAGTTGAGTAAAAAAAAAGTTTATTTTAATATTTAATGTCTGTCCTCACTCCATTCTAATTTCCAAATTACAAAGCTGAAGACTTCTGCTGCTGGTAATTAATTATTTGCCTGTTACTAAGTCAAACACTGATGCCCTATTCATTAGGTTACATAGGTGCAACTTCAGTGGCAGTTTGTCTGCATAAATAAATAAATTATATGTTTTGACATTAGTGTGTATTTGGCCTTGATATCCACAGCTGAATGAAAGGCAGGAAAGGGCCCTGATCTCTCTCTGTCTGGAGAATACAAACAGATTGAGGGGTGCATCACCTGCACATGTTACTGCAGCAGCCTTCCCTTTGTTGTCAAACCCCACTCAGATTCTGTTCAAAATATCCAAGTACAAACCTAATTTCTGGCAGGACCTACAGGATCAAGTATGTCTCCTTGGCATTCATTTGCTGCCAGAAAGCCTCAAAAGGACAATGAATGACAGCCAAACTGATTATCAGTTTCAGTGAGTGAAGGTCAGTAACATCTGCCTGGCTGGTGCTTGCCTAAATATTCATGTGCAACGTTCTGCTCATCCAGAGGTCGCAGAAACTCACAGAATGAACAAGATCCCACTGGAGCCCTCTGCCTCCACAGACATACAGGCACATCATTTTTTGTTAATTTAGTGAGTTTTTTTTAAAAAAAATGACTGATTGAAGAAGTTACATAGGTCAAAATTACTCTGGTTTTGTTTTTTCTTTTTTTTTTTTTTCTCCTTTATTTGAAAATGTAAATATAAAGAAGAGGAGGATGGCAAGCATGGTACAGGAATATTTCTTTTATCTTTTATAACTCATGATGATTCACTGAGACAAGAAAAATTACTATAAATCTCAAAGTACCTTTTTCTATGGGGAAAAAAAGAAAGGCTACCCTCAGTTTTTGGATTATCGTGAGACATGAACTAATGTAGCTCTGTCATAAATTAATGATGAATACACCTGTCTCTTGTTTGTAAAAAACTACGCTGAAAAAATGACAGTTGCAAGTCATAAAATTGAATAAATTATTTCTACCGAAAAAATCTCAAGTGCTGTTGGAAGCTCACTGATTCCACTGCCATGACCTAAGAGAATTTCCTAGTCCCACCATTAAAGACTTAAAAAAATGTATTCCAAAAGCACATTGGAATTGTTTAGTTTCAGTGAATACACAACTAAATTTCACAGTTTGAAAAGATAAAAGTTTTGAATTCTGAGAGACCAAACACAAATGAACTTCAAAACACATTTTACAAAGTTCGGAGTCTTTGCTCTGGACATTTGGAAATGGGACACAATAGGCATGAAATAATTTATAACAAAAAGGAGCATGAGCAGAACTGGCTATTTCTTCTGCTAACATCCACTGTGGTTATGTTTTGATTATTTTGGTTTCAAAAATTGTTTTCATAGTTTTGGACAATAGTCCTGAAATTATATTCCTATTATATTGTTATCCAGTATTAATATTAGTATATATTAATATCATATGAATATTAATAATATTCCTATAAATTAATATCCTGAAGGAAAATTCCTTAATCATATCCCTTTAATAAAAGATACAGATTCAGAGCACCAGTACATTTGACACACCTCAAGCAAATTTGTTTTCATTATTCAAAAGCCCAGACCAGGATTTCCACACATAAATCAGGCAATTGAGCCCAAGTGTCTGAGTAAGAACAGATCTGTCCAAAGTGCATTTTCCACCACAATCCTGGCAAGTGGCTGTGCATTTCCACAACCTCCTCAGCACTCCAGCACCTACAAGCAGCCCTTCAACACCATGAAAGATGATCCCTGTTAAAAAACAGGGAAGACTCCTGAGTTCTTACTGCAGGTAGTTTTTGTGATAGCCTTTCTTTCCCTTGATGTATCACCACACCTTCTCATTCCATTTCATACTTTCCCAGTTTACATCAAAATTAGGGGAAATTTTGTGCAACAACACAGGACATGAAATGCTTTAAGCTCTTCATGAAGACTCTGAAAGAGGAAAGACAACATCAGATGTTATTTAACCCAAGTCTTTATCAGCTAGAAATTTCTCATACTCAAATTTGACATAGTGAAACAACAGGAGGATTACACCCAGGTGCAATTAGAGTATTGCAAAGACAGTGAAAGACACCAGCAAAAGAATACAGAAGTAATTGTGCAAGGTAATTCCAGCAGGTGGGCTGCAGAAATCAGTTTCACAGGCATGGGTGTCACTTAACTCAAGCTGTGCCTGAGGCAACAACAAAAAAATGTTGGATTCCCTTTCTCAGTCCGATTTTATATTCTTGCAAGAAGTTGATATTTTCTATCCGTATTATATTAGCTAAACACAACAGAACCAAGAGACACCAAGGTGAGGCACAGAGATAAGGTCTCAGCTCCATTTGCTGTAGACAAAGCACAAAAACATTGCAAGAAATATTCTTTCCATGCAGTGTGCAGATGAGAATATCTTTTCTTATTTGCTTAATGTAATTTCACATATGCACCATATAGCTTCTGAGGGCTCTGACTGACAATTAAATGAGGAAGTTTATCCATTAAACAGCTGTAGCTTTCCACCCACAAGGTCCTTAATGCAATATGCAAAATTTCATGAAAATTTTAATTCCAAGAGAAGATGTTTTGGTTTTCATTTACAGTAAATTACATGAATGGCCTGTTTCTTTAATCTTTATCCTTCAAATAAATTAATGCCCTGCTTTAATTAATTAGTAAATACTAAATATTTGTTATTAATGATCATTCCCTTGTCATTGTCCTGGATTATATCAACAGTTTATTAGAGCAGGAAATAATGAAAGTTATAATTAATAGCTGTGTTTATTATAGTAAATTCTAATTAGTCTATAGATAGTGTGTTGCACTGTTGTAACTGCTTATATAAACATAGCACAAGAGAAAGATGTACAACATAAATAAATTGTGGAATGCAGTTGCAGGAGTCATCATGGCTCCACAATATTTCAGGAATGCTCTGTTTAGCATGGATTACCCAGCTAGAAGAATGACAAAAGAAGAAAGGGTGACTACATCAGGGGAAGAGAGAGGTAGGAGAAGAGGAAAATGTTCTCAAGTAGAGTGAAGGACAGTTAGGTGAAGGACAGGAAGGAGAAACAGCTGTAAGAAGCAGAAGAATTTTACACTACTGAAGCACCCTACATCTCGTGATTGGTGATGCCTACATCCCTACAGCTGATTAACTCCTCTTCCATCTGAGGAATTCTTCTCATTCCTGTGCCAAATATTATGGGGCTTGGGGGCTGGCTTATTCTATCATAAGAAGTCCACAGGATATTTAAGTGTGGATATTTTGTTATTCATTTCTCAGACGGGAAAAGTTGGCTTGATTCCTCCTTACCCACAGTGCTGTGTGCAAAAACACATTCCAGCCTAGGTTGAGAGCTGACCTGCAAGAGGCCAAAAAATCTTCAGCTTAATCACAGGCACAGATAGCATAGCTAGGCAGGGAGGTGGCTGAACACCTTTTACTGATAATTTATTGTATAGAAAATGGCTCCGCTGCCAATTTTACAGAGAAAAATATGGCTTTCTACAAGCCTCTAAAAAGATAATAATTTTATATCAGTGATAATCCATTGGAAAAAAAGGCATTTTATCTCTTTTCATATAAATCTCCATTTTTTCAATATTGCTGAAAAAGTGTAACTTCTGAGTAACATGAGTAAAGGCATGGAAGATGTGTTCTTGAGCAATGGTCCATTGAAAAATGAAAAAGTAGATGAGTTCACCACTCTGTTAAATAAGAAAGCCCTCTCCTTCTGCCTGAGAGAAATTGAGGAGTCACAGCCATTTGCCAGCTTTCAAAAAGCAGTTCTCTTCCATTATTTGAAATTAGATTATTAAGCATTTCTTTCCAGAATCATAACTTCAGGGACCAGACTTTATATATTTGAGCTTTAAGACTTTGTGCAAGAGCCACTTTTACTTTAATACAGGAAAACTAAAAATATTTGTTTGGTCACACATTTCTAGGGCTGGAAACTTTATTTCAAAATCCTTTAAAGGATAAATTATTATATACTTCTTTTTATGCTCCAGCCATCACCTATTATCATTGAAATGCTTTGGTAATGTAGCCCCTTGCCTGGTCTAGGCAGCCAAAGAGGAAATGTTTTTGGTCTCTCCAAAGACTTTTGGGTCAGGTTTTTCTTGGCAAATGTGGGCAGGCACAACTCCAAATCTTACCTGAGCACAGTTTTTTACTCTAAAACTCAAGACTCTTGCTCACATGCTTAATCTGAAATATTTCCCAGGAGCTGGGGAGATTACTGCCAGCAGGTGCTCACCTGCTAACTCAGGACCAGCACGGGAATGAGGCCATGGGTCAGATAAAGATATGCTCTGTACTTTTAGGAAATGGGTTTGGATTTCAGTAACACTTCCAGACATATGTAATTTTGCTCTTAAGTTAACATGTGGCAGCAACCACACTTTTCCTTTCAGCTAAAAAGAATATAAAGAAAAATGACTCTAAGCTAAGCATTCTGTTAAATCTAAAAGTGTTTTGTTGAGTCATTTATATGCAGTGCATTAGGTCAAGCAATTTATTTTTTCATGGTTAATTACAACTTTTGAAGGAAACTAAGGCCTTCATATTGTGTGTCTGCTAATAATTACCAGTAATATGATTAAATTCATGTTTAATGCTTATCTAAATTAGCTCATTAGCTCTACGGATGTTTGAAAACCTCCAAAGACTGAAAAATATTCAGTTTTCATTATGGTGCTGATACTGATCTTGCAGACTGTGGCTACCATATTCATTACTCTCTGTATACATAGTACTGTATGGAATATCACTTGTTTCAAACCAATTATTATGCAAATCCCAAGACCTTGCTTGACACTCCCTGGTGACAGTGAAGCCTTGTTTGGTTTAAATAATCATTTGGGATCCATTTATACTACGAATGAATATTACAGATTTTGTGTAATAAGGAGCTACATTTTCTTTCATCAGAGAGTAACAGGAAATGGCAAAAATTGATCTGAAGAATAATTTTATTTTCCCTGCAAATAAATTCTGGTGCCTCAATACCTTTGTCTGGAGCACATGTTGATAGATGAAAATAACAGACTGCTCTAAGTTAGTCTTTTCCATTCTACCCAGTTTTCTTATTCTGAGAAACTTCTTATGGACTGATTTCAGTGGCATGAACTTACCTCAACTTTGTTGCATTCCGTCCTCCTAAAAGGAGTATAAGGAAACAGCAAGAGAGAAATATGTTCTGAATCGTTATAAAAAATAATTAATTGATAAAGCAACTTACTTCTTATAAAACCATGGAAGGTACATAGTTACAAAACAACATAATAAAACTGTTTTTTTAAGAACATGCAATTAAATACCTATATAATTTTAAAATTATTAGCGACATACAAAATGTATTAATTTTATTTTTTCTTTTTCTTTTAATGCATCAATTTGGGGTAGATTCTGCCTGAATTTTTGAAGATCTGAATTTTTTTCTCAATTAACATATGGCCAAAGTTTAATCTGCATATGCAACCCAATCTTTAGACCACAAACTCCTTAGAGTTTCTTTAGACCAGTTGTTTAAAGCATAGATTTAGGATCATACATTATCTTTCAACATTTTCATTTAAAAAAATTATTATCATGCACATTGTAACTTAATACTTTTGGAATATACTGAGTACTCTTTCACAAAAAAAAAAAAAAAGGCAGAAACGAATTTCATTGCATTCATTAAAGCTACAAATTAAGATAAAATTAAGTAGATTCCTGCTGGCAAAGTGCTGTGACAAATTGATAGAGGAAAGATTTTTCCTTTAACTTCTCCATAGTCAGGAGAACATTAGCTGTATTAATAATGCTACATTAAAATATCTAGCTGTGTAAAACTGTCATCATTCAGAACTGCTGACACATGAGTTTGTTATTAGATAAGCCTCTAAACTTTTATTTGCTCATTCTCTCCTCCAGCCAATTCTACTCATTCAATGAACGAATTTAGTAACCAGTTCTGAAACCCTTATTGAAGCAAAAATAACTGCTAAATCTCTTCCCCTTTATTATCACTGGTTTCTACATTTCAATATATTTTCTTTAGAGTAGATATTGTAGGCTGCATTTATTTAATAGCCTGAATCATTTCAGAACCAAAATACAAACCCAAAAAATCCTGTAGTGAAGCAGAACAGACTCTGTTTTCTAGTAACCACTGTACTTCCAGCAATTACAATTGAGACATGACCCACATAACCATGGGAAAACAAAAATAAAGTACTCAAAATTATTCCTCTAGCTGATAAAGGCAATTTGTCTTCAACATCTCCAAATTTCAAATCCAGGACCATATTTCCCTCTATGACAATCCTCTTTCCCAAGTTAAATTAAACCCAAGGCTTCCTGTTGCTGCTGTGTGGGTCACTAGCACTTGTAATTGGGGATGTCTCACCTTTGGCAACCAGGAACAGCTTCTTAATCTTCTTTAAAGTGCTTCAATTTAGAGACAGTGATTATTTCAAGAATTAATGAAATTCGCATCAACATCTTATTGTCCCTCCTTGAAATATGGAATTTTATGAAATGTAAAATCTGAAATCTTGTGATGCTTCCCTGGCAAGGATAATTTCTATCTCTAGTAAAATATTCTCAAGCAGTAGAGCTTTCATGGGACCCGAACTTCTCCCCAAGGACAAGAGTGCGTCTATTTTATTTCCAGGTTCAATTTTCTCTGCAAGTGGCTTGGTTTTTGCTATTTATACAATGCAATCATTTATAAATTAAAAATAGTGTATATATGTTTTCCTTCAAATAAATTATTCCAAGCCCTTCCATTTGTATGGTTATGCAGCCAGGAAAACACATAAATAAAAATCATGTATTCTACACGGGATGTAAAGTATATTGCTCTCACTCAGACTGCATTTGTATTTGGATGAAATCACAGAATAGTTTGGGTTGGAAGGGACATTTAAAGGTCACTTCATCTAACACCCTGCAATGAGCAGGAACATTTCCTCAGAACCATTACCAGCCTGACCTTGAATTTTTCGAGGAACAGGGCATCCACCACCTCCTTGGGCAACCTGTGACAGTTTCCTCACCCTCACTGTAAAAAATTTCTTCCTTATATTTAGTCTAAATATACCCTTGACTAGTCTGAAAACATTACAACTTGTCCTATTGCAACAGGCCCTGCTAAAATGTCTCTTCCTATCTTTCTTATAAATTGTATCTTTAAACATTTAAAGGCCACAATATTTTGTAGTTTGCAGAATAATTTCAGCTGCAACAGAACACTTAATTTTTCATTAATCTACTATAGCATTTTTGTAGAAAAAATTGCTTGTCTTCCTCTTGGCTGAAGTACATATACCATGGTGCCTGGGAAAATTCCTTGGTCTGTGTGAGGGGAGGAAGTCGGCTATTCCATGTATTGGGAAATGTACCTGAATTGAGCATAGCATACAAAGATGCTCTATATATGTTCTGAAATACCAGGGAGGTACATGGAGACAGAGGTTCAATATTAGAATATAGAAAACCATAGTCTTTCAACTCATTTTACAAAGCTGACATAAAAAAAAATCGTGTATCTATTTTAAATGCTCTACCCCAAGAACAATACTAATGAAATATCAATTGTTTTAATATATCTTCAGATTTTTCTGAGAAATGTCAATCTTAATTTCTTGTCCCCTCTGAAAACAATGCACCTTTTGAAAAATTAGTTTCTGGATAGATTACAATTTCACTATTCAAAAACCTCAGTGACTTTTAGCTTTAAACCTAATATTTCTTCCAGAAAGATCTTAATAGCACTTTCTGAAAATTATTCATTGTATACACTGGTAATATAAGATTGGAGAGCCTGACTTATTTCCTTATTTATAAAATGCTATGCTTCTATTGCCAAAACAGGATAGTAAGGGGATATGTTCTCGAGGCTGACTCTTCCAGTTAGTTTTCAATTCCATCAGCATTCATGATAGGCCCATTTGTACTGAACTGCCAGAGAACACATCAAAGAGCATTTCCTGCTGCTACCAGCAAAAATATTTATCTTATCACCATCCTGAAGCGTCGAGTTTACACATTGAATGGAATATCCTGTTCTTACCTTTAAATCTTAGTCACCTGCTATACACTCTCACTACAAAATGAGACCTCAGGATCACATTTCAGCAATGAATATGCAGTAATTCATGGGAGTCATTTTTTTCTAACCACAGAAAAAAATGTAAATACACATATTTTAATAGCAGAGAAAGGTTTAAGTTACTTTTGACCATGTCTGAAACTAACAATTTTAATTTACAAGTTTTTTTAAATCTGTCAGAACACCACTGTTAGACATCAAGTAGCCTTTTATTTCTTTCCAGGTGACAATTACACATCCTATAAAAATAAGCAGATTTGGGGAGGAAACATGACTTTTTTTTATCTAAATCACAGGCAAGTAAATGCTAAGAAAAGGGTTGAATCATATACAGAAAAATAGATAGAATATATAAATACATAAAACCACCTTAATTGTGAATCATTACCCAGGTGTAACACACACATTTTTCTAAACATACGAAAATTAGGAAAAACATTTCTGCTTTTAAGTAAAAAGGGTCTCAGTATAGATGACAAAATCATTTAAGAAAAATGTTTGCTGTGTTTACTGCTTTCACTTCTGCAAATGTGATTGTAGGAGAAAACAAGACAACTCAGAAATGTCACACTGAATAGCTGGTGACTATTTGGTTCTGAACTGGTGTGCATTAACAGCTCCCAAAGATGTGCAGCTATTCATTTGAAATTCAAACTCCTACATCACATTATCACTGTGTAAGAAATACAATCTGTTATAATAAAATATCATTCAATAATGACTTCGATAATTTAGGAGTGTTGATTAATGATCCCCCTGTCAAAAAACAAAATCAAATTGTAATAGTTCATAATTTAAAGAAATTATAAGAGACTGTACATGTGAGTACATCCTTTAGCCCTTCTTTAGCAGCAACAGGAATCAGTGCTTTCATTTATTCATCATCAAAGCAGGGCAGGCACCAACAATTCTGATACCTCAGTAAAATTCATTTGTGTAGTTATATGAATAACATCTGCAAAACAAGCATATCAATAATAGATGTGCCAAGAAAAGAAAATAATCCAGTCTGCTATGGTAACTTTAGAAGCAATCATTTCATCTGCTCTGACTCTTAGGATCTCACTCTTTTGCCAGCATGTGCACAGGTTTTCTGTTTGATTTTCAAAATAAGTCACAGGATCTTCAGCTGGGAAAGAGCACCTGCTGGACTGTGTTGTACACTCGAGAATGTTCACAATGTATTCATGGATAAAAAGACTGCAGGCAAGCTCTGTCTAGCTCTGGATCTGAAGTACAGACACAAGTATTTTCTTTTCCCTCTGTAGAAGAGAAAGTACCACAATCCTGCAGTGCACTTCATGTGTTATCCTGCCACGGAGAGACAACCTGCTGAGATTAATTGGAAATGCATAGGGAAGCTGCCTCAGTCTCCTAGCACTGCTGAGCCTGTCCTCCTAATGCCAGCAAATATGGAGTTACTACTGGCAATCCTCCACGTTTAGCAAAAGGAAAAAAAAAAAGATATCCCTTTGTATGCTGACACACGGTGACATGAAACAGAATAGCAGAAACAAGACGTACACTTACACCAGTTGCTTCAAACTTGTCAAGCTGTTCATTTCTTCACAATGTCACTTTACCTAGCAGAAATATGATAAATGGGATAAAAAGAAAACAATATTATGCTTACTGGCGATTTTCTTAAATTATCTGCCTCTCCAAAGCATTTGAGAAATTAATATCCTAATGCAAGGGAGAATAACAGTCTCACTTGGAAAAGACGAATTTTACAAAATGTCCCACAGCTCTTTGGGGGACAAAGAGGCAAAAGTGGTTGTTGCAAACAAATAAAAAGGGGACTTGGATGGGAGCTATCAGAATAAAAATAGGATTGGTAGCTGGTGTGAAAAAAATGGGAGCTAACTCAGAAAAGAACTGTGGTTCTGGTAAATACAGGAAATTGCAGGGGAGGGGAAGTAGTAATTGAGAAAGTGTAAGATTGAGTTCATGTCTGAAGTTTGATACAATAATTGAACAAGGCCATAGGGTAGGAGAGAAAGGGAAGTAAAAAGAGATGCTATCAAGACAAGGAGACCTCACAAAAATCTTGAACAAGGACTGAAATGAAGAACTTGAAAGGAATGTGTGCTAACAGAAGAGCACAGAAAAGGCACCCTCTGATTTGTTCCTTGTGAACATGGAACTGTAGAAGCAAAGTTACATGAAAGGGAAGAGGAGTATAAAAGTTGTGAACGCACCAATTTTCTATGCAATACATTTTGGCTTTATTACAGGATTTGAGATGTGCAGCCACCAGAACATCCACTTAAAATGCTTCAAAGTGATGCTTACTGTAGCATTTGCCTAAAGCTATCAGCAAATATTTATGAAATGCAGCAGCTGAGTGAGTCCAGTAACAGTTTGCACACAAAAAGGGAAAGCCGCTACACTTATTAGTTCCCCTGTTAGGTCTGGTAGCAAACATCCATGTAATGGCTTTAGCATGTTCCAGCCATTCAGGTGACCTATGAAATCTCACTCCTTGGTTTTCATTTGCTTTTTTAATAGACTCGTGAAACTGAACCCTCTCCATAAAATTTTGGGTGCTTTTTTGGGGGAAAAAATAAAAAAAAAAGAGGAGAAGTGTTGTGGTTTGACCCCAACACCACCCAGCTACTTGCTCACTCTCTTCATGTTGGGATGGGGGAAAGACTCAGAAGAATAAAAGCGAGAACACCTACAGAGCTGAGGTAAAGACAGTTTAACAAGTCATACAAAAGCCAGACATACAAGCAAAGCCCAACAAGGAACTCATTCAGCTCTTCCCATGGGCAGGCAGCTGTTCAGCCATCCATAGGAAAGCAGGGCTCCATCACACCTAACTGTGACTTGGGAGTACAAATATCACTCCCAACATCCTTCTCTTTCTCCTTCTCCTCCCTGCTTTATATGCTGAACATCTCATAGGGTGTGGAATATCCCTCAGGGAAATACCACCTCCTTTCCACTCACAAATCCTTGTTCACAAGAACAATTCTAGACTTGAAATTCACTTTAAGCATAACATTCCAGTGGGACAGTCTTCATGAAGAAATTTATTCATGTTCATATTTTCAGGATCAGACACTAAATATGCAGGTGCTTCTGAATAAATTCTCCCTGTAATACCAGAAGAGTTGAAGGTGGCAAACACAGCTGCTGCATGAGCAGTCGGACAAAATCTCCCTGTAGTCTGGAGAAGATGATAGTGCAGATGAGACCAACACTGTCTCCATCAGTCTCTCAGTGCCAAGCTGCCTTCATACATGTAACTGGTTAGAGACCATTTCCTTTGCCTTCTGTACAGGCCAAAGTCCAGAAATCAGAATCTGGCTTTTGTGCTAAGTTGGTTTTTTTCACCACTGTTTGTCCTTCAGTCAAGATTGTGTGCCTTTATCAAGGAATAAAGACTTGGGCCCTTGTTCTCTCTCTCGTCAGCTTGTTGAATTTTGATTTTCAGCTAAGAAACTTCCCTCCTCTTTCCTCACTATTGGTTGCAACCAAAGTACTCCAACCCTGATAATTTCACCAGAACACCTTCTTCAGCAATTATTTGAAATATCAATTATCTATTATTTTTATTGTTACTGTTATAGTTTATGGTTTGGGGATTTTTTACTGGACATATTATTCCAAGTAGTTTTGATGGGTAATAAGCAGAGCTCTTGGTGTCATGTAGATTCCTTAAAAAACACATGAACCCACAGAATCTATCAGAATGATTTACTTGCAGAGATCTATAATCTGAAGAATTTCAAAGTCTGATTTAAGCAGAGCAAAAACCAAACTGCAATAACTCATCAGAAAGGGTGATCTTTATGGCTATCAACAGATATATATATTATATCAGTCAGATATAATAAATAACAAAACTAAGAGAGAATGAAAGCCTGGTTTTCAATAATGTTTCAGTACTACATTTTGGTTGTTTGGTTTTTGGTTTTTGTTGTTTTTTAATTTTAAAACCGGGATTTAAAGATGATTTACATTAGATTTTACATAAAGTTATTATATCATAAGTACCCCAAACATATGTTTCCTATAGCAATGTAATATCAATATCAAACACTTTGATAGTATTGACTCATGGTATATCAATATAAAGTTAATTTTTTCCACTTCTCCTCTACTGACCCTTTCATGTTTTCATCACATTTTATCTGCTTCTAATCCAGATTTAAATATTCTTCCATTCTTATTGCATGTCAGGGCCCCTCCCAGTGGTAGAAACCTATGCCCAGAGTTGTCTTGGATTTCAGCTATTACAAAAAAAAACAAAAAAACCAAAAAAAACCAAACAAACAAATAAAAATAAAAAAAAAAACCAAAACATTTCACAGGTAAGAATCTCAATTGGCTATTTTTGGTCAATTTAAATCAGCTTTCAGCTTTCTAGCTATTGTAAATGGCATATATCAAAACAAAGATTGCATTTAATGTAAGAACAGTCACAGTTATTACTCATTAAAGTGGGCAGAATTGAAGAGCCACTGTCTAAAATATTGCTTTTATACCAGTCTAATGTTTTTTGTGTTTTTTTTTTTTTTAAAAAAAAAAACCACTTTGAAGTTAAAGGTATTTACAGACAAAATGCACATCAGAGGTACTGCACACTCTGAGACCAATCACTGAAGTGTTGAAGCTGAGTTCCCCAACACGAGACTAAGATCAAGGTCAAGGTCGGCTCAGGAAGTGAGGTCAGATTTTTATATTCTCCAGCCTCTACAAGCCAGAGGAGACCTGGGCCTTCCATTTACAGGGAATAACTGGGCTGGATACACCTCTGCTTCAGGGCACTAGACACAAGCCTAATACTACTCCTTTCTCCCTATTTCTGCAGACAATAAATCGTGTCAAAATTCTCATTTTTAAGGTATTACTTTTTAAAGTATTTTCCATAGGTTTCTATCCAACAAGCTCCATGCAAAAAGGCTTTGAAATTTTTAACCTCAACTTTTCATGTGCTTAGTACTAATGTTTTTAGGATATAGGTTTCAAGGAACTGATATTCAGGTAAATGGTAGTTGAGAATAATTTATATCCTAGGGCGCACATATAAAAGCCAAACTCTTTTCCTATGCTAATCAATCTGTCTGCAAATCTTGTCTTCAGCGTGAAATTTTTGCAGAAAAAAACCAAAGTGTTTCCTATGTAACAAAACTATTTTGCACAGAGGAGCACTCTAATTCCTTTATCTCCCAAAATACACTTTCAATTCTCAGTAGCACAGTCATTTAGATCAGCAAAAATTGTTGGTATATGTAGTTCCCTTTATGTCATAAAAGTTCCTGTGCTGCATTATTTAATAATACAACAAGAAATAGGAAATATTTCACCACAAGTAAAATCAATAAGATTTGCTGTACTATCCGAGTATGAGCACCTTGTGACTGAAATTATTCAAAACTGCTCATTTTAAAAAGAAAGGCCAAGAGGTTTGAGGAGGAAATTGTCTAGCACAAGACAATATCACAAGTCTATAGAAACACCTCTGCCCCTGAAAATAGAGGCGATTAGGAAAAGAAAATAATTAAATCTCCTTTAACAATGCAGTTTAATGACTCAGGTTATCTATCCCAGTTTCCTCTGGGTATTCACTATTTCAAAACAGGGGTTTTTTCTATTCAGGAAGTGTTGAAGCATGACAACTTTCAAGCCTTTTCCTATCATTTCTTCCTGGTATGAAAAGTCAGAATGGACACTTGAAGAGTCTGATCAATCTATTTCAAAAGATACACACTTCATCAAGCTGTTAGTAAAGAAAAGAAAGCAATAAGATAGATCTTGCTGATCAGGGAAATTTTACTTTACATTTTCTCCATCTACTTTTATAAAACATTTTAAGAATATCTTTTTGATTAATTCTAAGCAATTAATCTTCTATTATTATGCATTTACTTCTTTGACAATTATTAATAAGATTTGAGACTGCTTTTCTCCAGACACCATAACTAAATTAAGCAATTTCAGAAGAATATCAAAGTTGATTTCACATCTTATTGTCTTGAGTGTACATCTTCAAGAAAGTTACTTGACCAAAATAAAAAGAAACGTCCATTTAAAATAATTTTTTTGCACTATGTCTGAAAAAAAATGCAATCAGAACCAGCCTTGTTTCTTACCAGTGACTGACTTTGCTGCTGAATAGACTTCTGATTTCTCTGTTTCATTAAATGCAGAATATTCACTGGTGTAGAGAACTGTTTGCCTGAATAATCCTGTTTAATTTCTTATACAAGTTCCATCTTGTCTTCTAACCACAAGATAAACTTCGGTCCATGATCTTCACAGGTATTCAGATTAATGAATCAAAGACTTGACTTTACTTATCATCCATCTGGGAAGAAGAAAACCAATGCAGGTCAGGAATTTGCATTTAAAATAAAAGATATGTTGGTGGTGATCATAGCTGGTAAACATCACTGTGCTGGAAAGAATAGACATATGAAATTTTCAAAAATTATGAGCATAAATCATGCACAGTCAGGAAAGACTATGGCACAATCTGGGGTATAGTACACAAACTTATTTTTTAAAAAAAACACTTTCATGGCAGTTTCAGATGCATTGAAAGGCATCTGCTTTCTTACAAGAAAGTTCTGTAAAAGTACATCTATACTGGTCAAAAATTTTGGCCAGTGTACTTGAAAACAGGAAACCCTCTAAGTGTTCCAAAATCTTTACTTCCCATGTGTTGACAAGAGTATCTTGGCTTTACTGCACGCATACAGAGTGATACTGGCACAGCAGGAAGGTCCAGCTCAGAAGATGACACACCACCAATCACTATTGTGTTATGACCTAAACACATTATCTTCAAAATAATATCCTCATAAATATGACTAGAGTAATTTAAAAGCAGTTATCCAAACATTTCTTTTTTAAAAGTTCTCTCAATGGCAAAGGCTTTATTCTCTATTATAATTCTCAGTCTACTTTATTATCCCAAGACAGAGAGACCATATAATTAAATTAACTGTGACTTTGCAACTAATTTTCAGATTTTTGAAAACCATATGGTACCTTTCATGGGACATTTAATCTGCTCATTCATTAAAAACTTTGACCCCCACAAGTATTGTCCTCAGTTCAATTAAAAATCTATTAGAATACTAGTTCATGCATCAGTGTCATGTAATCATCCCAACTCAACACAAACATAATGAGTGAGAACTGAATAAACCTGAGTGTTAATTTCAGGTCTTTGAAGTGAATGTTTTACACTTCTTTTTGGTTTTTTTTTTTTTCAAATTTTAAATGTTTATCATTATTTTCATCTTTCTGAGTAGGCACTTGTTCCATACCCTCACCAGTGAGCACCAACAATTCTCAAGCCTGCAGGAGAACACAGGAATATGTTTGGAGCTAGATGTTATGCCGGACTAGAGAGGAAACATGGAATGCTCCTGTGTGTGTTTACATCACCACTTTGATTTGATCCCTGCTTTGCTCTTACCTGCCACTTTTAAACCATCCAGAGGCTGACTACAACAAGTTTGATACTCTCCCCCTCTCTGTGTCATCTCCCATGTCTTTGCTCCATGGCCACCATGCAAAAATGACATATATTTGGTCTCATGTTACAAGAAGAGACTGAGTGTCAACCCAAAACCAAGGAATTTTTACCTGTTAGGTGCCAGGCTTTTGCAAAGAGAAGGAAAATAAGATCTTTCTGTCCCCATCCTCTGGAGCCTCCAGACCAGGACAAATGAAGGCTGCACCTCCCAATATACCTGCAAAGGACAAAAGAGACCAAGGCTTACAGTAGGTGCAGTGTAGGAGAGTAGGAAACCTTGACCTTTTCTTTTTTTCCTCCTTTGCCATTGTACTTTGAGTTATCTCCTCTCTCTTGTTGTGGCACATCATTATCAATCTGCACTGCTAATTTATGACTAGTTTTTAATAACCTTGCTCCCTCTCCTTTTTCTCCTCACTCATCATTCCTACTTTTTGATACCTCCTTATTCAGGCACAGAGGAGGCTTTTTAAGATCATTATCCCCCTGATTGCCTTCAAATGAAATCCCATTGCCCTGCTGCCTGCAAGTTTCAGATTCAATATTCCCTTTTTTGACACTTATTTTCATTTCAGGGGCCAGAAAGGTCTAACAGCCGTGTAGCTCCTCTTTTTGTATGTACAGCCTCCCAAAACTCATCTAGACAGCCATGGATAAAGTTTTACATAACGACAGAGTTTAAAATTTGCATCTCTCATGTGTCTCAGTCTTAATAACCCACAAGTAAAATAAATTCCTAAAAAATTATTTTTGTAAAACTGTTTCCCAGATTTATATGGGCACAGTGGATGTTACTCAAAGTAAACCATACCATACCTGCTATCTGTAGTTCTAACCTAGATAACATTTGGGAGTATGTAAATTATTAGAGCACATGGAAAGGGATTTGAACGGGCTGTGAACTTAGCAAAAAAGTGTTTAAAGTGTTCCAGAAATAATTTACAGTGACCAGCCACAGCAATTTCCAGAACTAATACTGCATTGTTTTTGTGATTATTTCTACGGGGTTAATATGAAATGTAAACATTTTTTTTAGAGCACATTTGTGTCACTGCTAGTTTGCATGACACCGTTCTTTACTGCCGTTTTCTGTTTGGTTTTCTGTAATAAATTTAAGTGGATTCATCTGAAATAAGATATTTGTACTGATTTAAGAGGTTTAAAGAATCATTATTCAAAGTTCAGCACACTGCAGTATGTGTTAACTTCCCATAATATCTACAGAAAATGTCTATTTTTAAGAGCACTATAATGCAAGAAAGCACAGAATGTCAGTCTATAGTAATGCTTACTTCCCTTCAAAATTCATAAAATTGTAGTTTTACCACAGCACCCAGACTCCTGCTTTGTTTTCCATGGGGGGAAAAAAATCTGGTTTGAATTGCCTACTAAATTCTTCTATGCTTTTTTCTCTAACTAATACTAGTGGCAATGTTCAGCATCCTGAAAGATATCATGAGTTCTGTGAATTGAATATATATTATGCCCCAAAGAATTGTCAAGAGATAAATAACATATTCTAAAAAATATTATTAAAAATACAGAATATTAGTTAGGGAAATAGTTGATAAACATTTCAGTAGAAACTTCATCACGAAATGAACTGTGAATTGAATATAAAGAAAGTGCAACATCAAGGGTAAAATATTGATATCTTATCTTCCAATCTAGATGATGAATGCTTGTTTGGCTCTGGTAATACATATTAAAGGACAGAGTGGCTTGTCCTCATAGCTGCCTTAAAAAAGGGTCACAGGGTAGATGATTCTGAAATATTAGAAACAAAGGAAATATTAAAATAGGGAGAGCAAAATTGGAAGGCAGAGAGGACAAAACCACATTTAGTTCTGTCAAGTATCTGCAGCCAGCAAGGAGCCATTGCCAGCTGGCCATCAGCTGTAAACAGAAATATGTTCTAGCAACTGCTCTGGGTGGTTTCATCCCAAAACAGTGTCTTCTCCCTTCTGAAAAGGTGCCTGTCTTGGGAAGAAACATATGCACACATCCATGGAAGTCTAATCATTTAGAGAAATCTACATTTTAGGGAACTGGATAAAAATGAAGAAAGAGTCAGGAATTCAGGAATTAAAGGTAGCCAGTGAAAACAGTGTGCTTGCAGCAAGCTTACCAGCTCTCACTTGAAAGGTTTCCCTGACAATTCCAAAGTTTCCTACAGATTTTTACCAGAATAATATTCAACATGACTGTCCAGTTTCTAAATCTTAGCAAAGATGAATGATTCAATAGATGATGTGAACAAGGTCAACTACACTGTGTTCAATGGGATTTCCAGCAAGGAGTGTGCTCAGGAAAAGAGAAACTTGCTTACTATTTTCACATATGGTACATTCCTGAAAAAAACATTAGAACATGAGCTACTGAAGAATAATCAAAAGAAATATATGCATCAATATTATTTGATAGATAGCACTCTAGAATTGTTCATGGCATTTATATTTAAATTGCATGTGGTACATTGCATATAATTTATTTATTTAGGTGCTCTATGTATCTCTTAACAGTAGTATTCAAGAGCAGATTTTCAAAAGCATTTTTGGAGTCCTTTGAAATGGTGTTATTTAAATCCTCCAGTGATTTTGCTGTCTGGCCTTTGCTGCAGGATTTAGATATCACAAAAAGCATCTGACTTATTGATAAAGCATCTTTGAACAGCTAGTAGTCAAAACTTGGCAACAGTGCATATTCATTTTTGTAATGGGTAGACTTCTAATATGTAGAAAAAAACAAAACTGAAGATTTCCAGGACAATCATAATTACTTCCACTTCTCAATTGTTCTCAGACTTATTCATGGACAACCCCACTACTATTCTTTACTTTCTTTAAGAAATGCTGAAAATCCCCATGCTGAACATACCAAGCTCCACTTGTTTTGTAGCATTTGCAGTAACTGTGCTGCTAATGCATGTAAGATAAAATTGTCCTTCCTTTTTTAAGGGTCTGGGCTCGACTTTAAAAAGCACTCAACTGGTTTAACTTCAGGGAAAACAGCTATTTGTAAACAGAATTTGCACATTGAATACTGAGCACTTATGAAATTCTGGCCAATTTGCAAACATTGAAACCTTCAAACCTGCATGTCAGATTAAAAAGAAACTCTGGTATAGAAGAAAAAGCCCACAGCTCCAGTTAAGGAAACCAGTTCTTCATGATTATGAACTGATCCAATGTTCCCTGGGTCACCTCTCTTCAATCACAGCCTCTGAAGAAGTTCTATTTCTGTCTCTTGCTCAAATCTCTCTTCTTGTCATGTAATTTCAGAAGCACCTTTGATATGAGTCACAGGACAATCTTAAACAATTGTTGTTTCTTTTCCATGGCACCTGTTTAAGACTGTCCCAGCTCATTAAACTGAGAGAGGAAAACACAAAGGTGGGGGGGAGGGGGGGGGGGGGGAATACTGCCTGCTTCCAGTTATGGAATTCCTAGAAAAGTGGAGTAAGAGTTCAATAAATTTTCTCATTGCACACAAAAGTTCTTGTTGCCCACTATAAAAATGAGATTGTTCAAATAGAAGAAAAAAAAAGAAAGGAGATTTGCAAATTATCTACTTAATTTTCTTACTGTTTGCCCCAGACTCACCCAAAGGGCTGAAGCAAGTGCTCTATTTTGCATCTATACCTGTGAAGCACAAAGAAGGGAAAAACAGATATGTCATATTTTTCTCCCATTTTTCAATTCCAGCGTTCTCCACAGGTTACACAAAATGAAAGTTTAAAGTCTTGGATTTAAGAACTGTGTAGTGTGTGGCTCTTCCCTACTGCAAGAAACTGAAAATGTTCTTTGTCTACTTAATAACATCCAGTTTTTAGAAAAGGTGGAGAGCAGAGTATGAAGAAGACAGATAATAAAATTTGATCTACTGTGACAAAAATATGAAAAATTTTGATATTTGTAAGATAGCATTCTCTTCTCACTGTGAGAGACTGAAGCAGTTTGGAGGTTGAGCTTCCATCACAGATGATTTCAAAGCTTTGGAAAGTGATAGATGCTTAGAGACAAAGCTAGCAGAAATGGTTTTCTTCTGAATTTATACTTTTAATAGGGGTGCACATGCTCGAAAAAAATCTACAAGACACACTTCATTGCTAGAAATGCCTCTGCAAGACTAATCCTTTCTGCATGACCTGTAGTTCTGACACACCTCTGCACTGCAATAGTCTTTTAATTCCATTTTTCCACACATACCCCTCAGCTGCTGACTCAGGAAGGCACCACTACTTCAATTACATGCTGGAGATGTTTTCTTGTCTCATCCTTTTCTCTTCACATTGGTGAAAATAAAAAAAATAAAAAAAAAAGAAAATTAAAATGAAAACTAAGGTTAAACTTTTTACTGTAAGTCCAGGATGTTGGCCCTGAATGTATTTATGTTTTAAGCCATAGTCTAGACTTACCCTTCCCTCCCCCCTCCCATGAGCTGTGTATTAGTTTGCTGTATTCTTCACTTGTGAGCAGGAAAGAAAATACCTATTCTGCCAACATGATGCTGTCCAAGGCATGAAAGATATTTATTTTTTTATATAACATTCATCCAACTTATCTCCACTTCCCAGCCAGCCCAGGACACCATCAGCAACCTTCATAAGTCTCTCATCTTAAAACAAAAATGTCATTTTCCTCCCGTTTGTCTGGGTATTTTTTATACTTCTCCCTTGGACCATTTCCCAGGTTCCTGCATTCTCTCTGCATTGCTCCAGTTAATTACTTATATTTGATGGCCACCTCTGCGAGCCCTATTACTTATTGCCACTTGTGAACTGCTGTAATGTGGGGTGCTTGTCACTTACACCAAGGTCACAGCCAGCCCTGTTATCATGTGGTTGCATTCCCTATCTGGAAATATTGATGATGGTGGGGTGTGAAGCATTTTCAGCTCATGCTGACCCCACACAAGTGAGCACCGCGCGTTCACCTTAGGTTACTTCTGCTGAGTAAGCCTTTAGTTCTTTCTCAGCAGCCACTGCTGTAAATGTTAACTGTAAGTCATCCTGGGGAGCTGGGAAGCAACATAAAAATTCAGTTGCTGCAGCTTTTGTGGCTTGAAAGGTGACATTGGTCATTTTTCCCCTCAAGCTTTTGCTGCTTACTGCTAATCTTTTCCATCCACTGGTCCTTGCAAGTGGGAGTAAAAGTAATGTGTCTCATTCTTTAATGGCATATATGACACTTTTTTATTTTTAATTTAGAAGGGCATTTCTAACTTTTATATTCTAGACATTAACCTTCTTAATTTTCAGGATCTCAATTACAAGCATTCTACTTTGGTTTATCGATAATATTTACAGCTGTACTAACAGTTCATAAGATTTGACTCCAGATGGACTTACATATTTCCACCTATCCTGCTGCTGTTTTTTAGCAATCTTTTATTTACCTCTTACACATGTTTTGTTTTCTACATCCATCTGTATTGTACACTATCCCCCCTTTCCAAAACTGGCATACTCCAGCTGTCTGTAAACCATCTTGCTTTTATCACACATATTCTCTTTCTCAAGAAGGATGATGAGTGTATGAGACTGTATATTTTTATTGATCAAGATATTACCATGGCAGCAGGCTGTATAATATCATTGATAACTTCTCTGAACAAAGAATGAGAAGAGTCACCCTCATTCCAGCTGCAAACACCTTTCAGCTCAAAGGCATTCTGGCCAAGCAGACACCTTGTCTTGAGTACAATTCCTCTGTCAGTGCTGTTACCAGTGACTGACATGGCTGGTGGCAGTGGGCCAGTCACCAGGCTGGCCTCAATCTTCCCATCTGAAAATGAATAAAAACCCAATTCTGAATTCCTGCTTCAAATTTTTTTCACTGTTGCCTATGAAAAAAAAAAATTTAAAAAAAAAGTCCCCACCAAACCAAATCACCCCCACAAACAGTTTCCATACAAAGTTGTAGCACACAGCTTGTGACCTCAGACAACTTCTCTTTCCTCTAAGGTGTGAGAGCTTTTAATCAGGAAAACACTTGGATTTATTTCAGGAACCATTAGTGGACTAGTAAAATATAAAAAACTTAAGAATCCACACTCCTAAGAAAAAGATTTCAGGCTATACAGATACAAAAGTGCACCTCTATCTTTAAACAAATCTACAGGGAAAATGTCAAAAACAAAGACAAAAAAGAAAAAAGGTTTGTGCAAATTGCAATCTTATTCACAGGTCAGTGGGTTATAACTTTTATCTAAAAATTCATGCCTTTTGATGCGTACTTCAGAAGAGATTATGGCACAAAATGTACAAAGTGAACTCAAATTGAGGGTACACATTTTATTTAAGAAGCAGTATTGAAAGTTTCACCAGTATAAACAGCCTAAAATGACATTTAATGTGTCTGTGATGATTCAGAAAACCTCAACCTGCCTGAAGAATATTAGACAGCTCTTCAAAAGTTCTACTAGAAACACATTATTAAAGGCCAGTTTAAAATTTAGCTGGTACAATGCTTTCCCCAAAATTCAATCATTGTTTAATTTAATACTCCACTTAGTTTGAATAGAAGCTCAAAATCACAGCTACCTATATTAGAAATATCATTTGCTCAGTATTCTGATCATTACAGACAGATATTAGTAGATAATTTCATCTGCAGTAGTAAAAAGTATCCATTTGATTAAGAAATAAGGGGGAACAAAAAGTCTAGAAAAGATACATACTAATGAGTAAAGTAGGTCCATGAATGAATAAATAGCATTTAGAGTGGTGGCAGGTAGAGAGAATTTGGGATCAACCTCTGAAGGGCACTGACTTGGACAGTGTGTACCCCTGTATCTATTCAGATAAAAAGATTAGCCACTGCTGCTGAAATAGAAATTAACTTCATAATTAGCAAACAGATGGAGGATATTGGCAGGTACAGGGTATAGCCACACCTGTGCCATAAAGAAAATGGTTTTGAAAATCTTGGTCACTTAATATTAAGTCAAACCCCAATCTTTTAAACAACTTAGAAAATGTATTTAATTCTCTACTATGTTGTTTCCTGCATATATAATCAAGTAGACAAAAGGCAAAGTTTAGAATAACTCAGGCTGATTTAGAGCAGTCCTATCTTCCCAAAGTTCCAGCTCTGGCAGCACGGTGAGCAGTGTACTGAAGAAATACTCTTGCACATAAACCAGAATGTCATGTGGCCAAACTTGATTATCAGGAAGAAATTACAATTTACACCTACAAGCAAGAATACCAACCACAAAATAACCAGGTTATAGTTCTAGAAATTAGCTAAGTAGTGTTTCCCGATAACTGCTTCTAATGAAATGTTACTTTTTTTAATTACAGGCATTAGGCAGAGAGGAGAAATAGAATTATGGAACTCAGTCCAAAAACCATATAGCACTGTATTTTTCTACAAGGTGCAGGAAAAAATATAGTTTACCTATTTGCCTATATCAAGATAGCAGCCCAATAAAATGTGATAGCATGCTCTATTTTCAACCCTGAATTAATACAAGTCTTATTCAAAAAACATTTAGATTTAGCATCCCAAACACCTCAAATGATCACAAGTATATGCTGGTAAATCTCCAATACCACACTGCTTTCTCATCATCTGTGACTGAAAAAAGGCACATTTCACTCCACATTCCTTTTATAAGATATTAAACAGTCTATCAATATGGAAATATTAAGAGTGATAAGAGTAACCACATCACCAAAAATTTATAGAAGTTGTTGTATGTGATTATTTGAAGGTGTATTTATTAATATCCAGGGTTTATTTTCCTTGGCTTGTCTTAGTGCCCTCTACCTCCTCAAGTGAAGTAAAAATGAAGGCATTACCCCACAACTCCCAACAGTGAGTTTGAATGAATTCTAACACATTCCTGAGGTTATGCTGAACTTGCCCTCTCTGTAATTTATTTTCCTTTCTTGTCAATTATGCATACATTCTTTCTGTATCTTCAGCCACAGACAGGCTTGCTTAGTTAAATAGAATTATTATTTGATGAACTTCTTTATGTTTGCTGCTTTACGTAATGAGACATGAGGTTATGAATTTAGTCCTTGTTATGTTCCTCTTACAAGGTGTCATAAGCAGAATATAATTGACCAGACCTGGAACCAGTATAAATTACCTCCATTGAATAAAAACCAGTTTATATCAGCTACATCAAGATTCTTAGCATGAAAGAAATTTATCTATAGCAAGATGACACATTTAATAATACACATACTGCTATAGTATGGTTAATCACATAAAATTAGGATTATTGCTCACTGAAGTGAAAGAAAAATTTTATAAACAGTGTTTTGCAGCATTAGATTTCACTATTCCTGATGAAGTAGTAACTCCTGTTGGATAGTTTGATGCATAGACTGCTTCCTAGAGACATGCATGAGTCACTGTCTGGAACTCATCCTTCTAAAGAAAATCATCAACACTTGCAGATAAAACCATCTCTATCAGTGTTTTCTTCCCCATATTAAAGATAGTCAGTTTAGCAAATACTTCGAGCTGGCTGTCAGAAGGTTTGACAGACTTAATAGAGTTACAAACTGAGTGCCAGAACAAAAAGGGATTGGAAGATTGCAGCAATCTCACTAATAAGAGTGGAACCAGACCAGTCAGATACCCTAGAGATATATAAAAATCATTTTAAACAAGTAATTAAAGGTAAAACTATAAACAATATAAATCCCTATTTTAAAAAATCCTTTTAACTCTTAATCTATTACTCCAGAAAAAGAAACACATCTTACAGGTTTGAACTCAACCATAAATTTGAAGAATTTAAAGTGTCTCCAAGAGAGGTTCTGTTGCAGGGTTTTGGGAAGCTTTGAAGGCAAATAAAACACCACACAAGAAGCAGAGGTTGTTGTAAGTTGCCTGAACTACGTGAAAAATAGGACTATTGTCTCTCCTGCTGAATACCTGCCCTTAACTGCTGGCTCTGCACATTAAAGTCTTTGTGGCCACATGAAGGCAAACTCTTACCAAACTCCCACATTCCCACCTGTTTAGCAATTATAGTGAACTCATTTCCTTTAATTTGTTCTTGTTATTACTGCTATTTTTTCCCCCACTGCCAATAACAGAGTGGGACTTCCTATTTCTGCTGCAAAATACTATCAGCAGCAGTATCTGTATCTATCTCCAGGAAAATTAGTGTTGGTGTCCATCTTGGTTATATTCAAATGGTTGCTGTTCCTCCAGATGGCCTGATGTGTGCTTGCACTTACAATATAAAACTTGTTAATTTAACATAGGGAAAAAGATTATTATTAGTTGTAGACCCTGTGGTCCTTATTCATCTACTCTGTTTTCTGGATTTCTGCCCAGTTGCACTGATCACACCCTCACAGCAACATAAAGCTTAACCTTACTGCCGAGAAAACAGCCCAGAACCCTTCATTTTCATGATAAAGATATTTATCTCATTGAAAGTGGAAGACCTTAATTGCAAAATCACTCTGAGGACTGGTTTATGCACTTCAGCTGATATGCAATCACACAGAAAGCATACTGCCAACATTCCTTCACCTCCATCTCTGCTGCTGCCTGAGAGGCAGATTCCCACTCAAGACTTACAGAGAAAAAGCCTTTATCAGGAAAAGAAAATTGATTTTCAGGTACACAAGCTCTTCAGATTTGAAACAGAAGAAATTTAAAAGCTGCATACAAATTGCAAACAATTAAGTTTAACTGTAAATATGAGTCAGACCATGTGAAAGATGTTTTCTGACTAGAGAGCACTGTAGAAGAGAAAAAGGTTGTTATCTTTCAGAGACAAAATCCATACTGTCCATAACCATCAAATAGTAATTAAATTAGAAAACAAAAGAAAAGAGATGGTAATCATGAAATGGGAAAAATACATCAATACGGCTGGCAAGCAGCTCTGAGGTTATTCACTGCAACAAACTTTTAGAAAGTGTTATATCTCTGTCCCTTCTGTGTACCAGTGGCCTGTACTCAAACTGTCATTCTAAAGACATCAAAAAACCTGAGGAAATTGAGGAATATCAAGCCTCTTTAAGGACTCTTGTCCCCTCTGAATGAAAAGATCCAGCAGAAAATAGTCAAGAGACTATTCCCAGACTAATTTCTACCTCCAACAATACAGCAGTCTTTCCAACCAGATGAAAAAAGAATTCAACACACGTATTATGAACCAAGAGTAAGTACTTGTTGATACTATTACTATAAAAGTAGCAGTAGTAGTTGTTCTAATCAGTCATCATAAATTAATTTGAAGAATATAGATAAAAAAAAAATAATATGACACCCCTTTGAATACCACCTTATCTTCTGAGGAGAACTGTTGTGATACCACTTAGCTACCTAAAGAAGTTTTTTACTTGACCAGAGCAATGATCTTGGAAAACACCTCCTATGGATAGTTCTTTTTCACAAAAATGCAACACTTGAAAATGTACAGCCTGTGCTAGAAGAATTTTCAATCTTCAAACATATTTCCCAGAATCTCCTACCTTTCAAACAGCCCTTTTTATCATTAAACCTTCCATATGCATTAAATGTGACCTGCTCACACCCAGGAAAAGAAGCACAAACCCAGACACCCTCAGGAGATGCCTCTCAGTAGGAAAAATCATCCCATACCCAGTCCACACCCTCTCCAAAATGCAGAGTACACCATCCTAAGCACCAGCAGTGCTCCTCAGAAAGTTTGCATGGAGCAGCAGCCTCACGATGACCTTACAAAGACAGTGGATGAAGGGCACAGGCATCCAGAGCAGGGCATTCATCCTGAGTCTGCTCTGACTCCCTTCTCCTCCCCACCAGGGAGGCTCCCCAAAAGCCTGTGAAAGATGAACTAATTCACACACAAACTGGAAAGTGGAATTCATAACTCTAGAGGATGGTCACAATTAGGAACTCCATAGAAGCCCTGACTTTAAGGGACACTTCAATTTTCCTCTGTTAATCAACATCCCACAGCTGATATAGGGAGAGAGAGAATTTTTCTTTGTAATTCAGGAAAAAAGGCAAGGACATGGTTAACACCCCCTTATAGATGCCAATTATCTATCATCCCATGGTCAAAGTAACACAGCTAATTAAGTCAGAATAATTGTTTTCAACTGTTATTTAGTTTTAATGATTTCTGTTTCTCTTTCAAGAAGAACACATATCCCTACAAGCTGTAGATTTTTCCTCTGGACTACACTGGCTGGTCTAAGATGCTACTTCCAGCCAAAATCTTGTAGAGCATAACAGCTACTGTAGTACTGCTGCTGCAACCAAATGCTACATAAATTTCAGAGACCTAATTGACCTGAAGATGTTAAACTTCAAAACACACAGCAGTAAAGAGGCATCTGTGAAAGCAATTTTAAATCAAAAGGGAAATGAAAGTAAATATAAACTGTGAGTCATAGCTACTATGCTAGTGTGCTAACAGACTTGGAAGAATCAGATGGAAACGGGTAAGATGGAAAAAGAGAGAGCAAAGCCAGTTTTTTTAAAGTAGAAAAGACACATCAGTTAAAAGCAAATTGTTCAAGTGAAAAGCTCTATCAGAAGTTAGGAGGGGAAAAAAGATAGGAAGCAATAGCAGTGAATTAAAAGATAAAGCTGGAGGACACAAACAAAAGCCCACTTAACTGAGACTTCTTTCACTATGCTCCTACATTTTGTTGCATCTCTGGCACAAAATTAAAATGAAAGCTGTTACCTTAACTAAGGAAAATTACTTATTAAGTTTGTCTCTTAGGCCATGGAGATTTAAAGCCCTGGTATTTAACAAAATTCTGTCTGGTTCCTGAAATTATGCAGGTCCCCTCAAAAAACCTCACCAGCAATGCTGATTTGTTAGCATTACTTTCTCTGTTGCTGTCTTTGCCCCTTTAGAAACCATTAGATAAACTGCTAATCTTGTCAGTGCCAGTTCTGCAGTATTACCAGAAAAATTCTCAAGACAATGAGTTTCTGAGCAGGACAGATTTAGCCTAAATGAAGACAGTTCTACACTCCCCTCACTCAGACCACTACACCCATTAAGACCTCGTTAGTCAGCCAATTGCCTCATCCTACTTAAGGTATTAAAGAAATGAGGGGGTCATAAAATCCTCATCACCATGCACTTGGATCAGTATATCTTTGCAATAGTATAGCTCACACCCTCTGATGAATAACAGCTCCAACTTCACTGTGCCTGTTGAGGAGAGCTCCATTAAATCAAGGTCATTTTGGTTCAAAATTATAATTTTGGTGTCTATCAGATTGGGTTGTATAATATTTCTGGACCTTTCAGGTAACTAACTGTCTGTATCCATGGAAACAAAAACATGTAATAGAAGGACAAGGGCAAAATGTCTCCAAACCCCAGCAATCTACCTTTATGCATAAATAATCACAGAGCAGACTCAGGACGAATCCCCCTGTATTACTGACAATGAGAAGTCTTAAATAACTCACCTAAGCCCCAAAACCTCAAAACTGACTAATTTATTATGTCTTTTATACTCCTCCTTTCCTTCTTCCCTTGTTTCTTCCTTACTTTAGGAAAATCCTAAGCTTTAAAGCCAAAAATTTCTGTCTCAAGCAAAGACCACCTTATATCTTGCACCTTGAGTGCAGATCTGGTTTTTTATAAAGGTGTATATAACCTAAAAACTTGCACACTAATAGAGCAATGACATGCTGAAAAGGGCTGAGTTTTATCTATTTCAAATAGAATTGCTGACAAAAATTAATTCTCTGCCTGTGTTTCAGGCAGAGCACAAATTCACCCTCTGTACCAGCCTGACCTTAGCATTAATCTACCCCAGATGCTTCACAGGAAGGAACAAGGGAGCCCTAACACACACAGTGGATTTGCAGCACAGTGAAAAAGGCAAAGTAGAGGCAGGACGAAAAAAATAAACAGTGAGATGAAACACGTTGGGGAAAAAAATGAAAGAGAAAAAATAAAAATGGAGAGGCTGCTTTTAAAAACAAAGATAAGTACACTGAAATCCCTACCCTTTTTAGAACTAAGAGGTCCCTTCTGGGAGTTTCTTTATACCTTTCTACAAGTACTTCAGAAAGCCAATTTAGCATAAAAATAGACACTGCAACCAAAAGCATGAAATATTAAGATTGCTTTTTATACAGACTGAAAATAAAACTGCACTATTTTTAATGCTCTAATATTATTGAAAGGCATTCAATTTTTATCTAAAAAAAAAGCCCATACAGATTAAAATGGAAAGAGAAAGCCATAGTTACCATAATAGAAGCATTGTAGTCATTGAAAAAAAGCAATGTGGGGAGTCTTTAGTCAACAAGGATGTTAAATACCAGACCTTTCAGATCCCTCATAAGAGTGAGGCATTCTTGGTTTATTAGGCTTGATTTTTTTTTTTTTTTTTTTTACAAGCAACGAGGTCAACACGACAATAACCCTTCAGGATAAAAATATTTAAAGAACTACTCTCTAACAGTCTGAAAGTGTCAGTAACATGTGATGGCTCAGCAGCATAGGGCATTAACACCTTCCAAAAGTGCCAGCAGTTGCTTCAGAGCATTCCAATCATCTGCTGTTCTGCAGGGCAAGAGGTTCAAGAACAGAAATAAACCCAGTTTTTCCATGGAATATGGAGAAACATTCGCCTTCCGGGAAGATCATGCACATCACAAATCTTTCCAGGTTTTAGCCTTTTAAAAAAAACTAAAAAACAAAACAAAGGCAAAAGACCAGCCTACCTAACTGCATACCCCTAGCTTCAGAAATAAATAGTTCAAAATTAAAGGCCTCTTCTGTTTTCCACTGGGATGAAGTTAATTTTCTTCTTAGTGGCTGGTGCAGTGCTGAGTTTTGGATTCAGTGTGAGAATAATGCTGATGACACACTGGTGTTTTGGTGCTGAGCAGTGTTTCTCCCAAGTCAAGTACTGTTGAGTGCCTCATGTTCTGCCTGTGAGGAGGGGCACAAGAAGCTGGGAGAGAGCATGGACAGGGCAGCTGACCTGAACTGGCCAAAGGGATGTTCCATACCAGAGAGCATCATGCCCAGTACACAAAGTGGGGAGAATTGCTAGTGAGGGACTAACCACTGCTCAAGGACAGGCTGAGCATCAGCCAGTGGCTGGTGAGCAGGGGTATTGTGCACCACTTGTCCTTGTATTTTATCTCTTTCCTACTCTCCTTTTTATTACTATTATTATCATTAGTATTTTTATTGACCTGTTGTCATCTCAACCCATAAATGCTTTTTGGTTTGGGCTTTTTTGTTTGGTTGCTTTTTCCCCTGATTCTAACAACAGGAGGGAAGAAGGAAGCAAGTGGCTGAGTGGTATTTCATTGCTGCCAAGGGGCCGCAATGTTGTTTGGGGTCAAACCACAACAGGGCCTCAGTTCCCTCTTCTGTGATTTTAACTTTTAATTAAATTGGATTCAATATTATAATTTAACAACAGAAATTTGAAAAGTTGAGAGCATTACAGTGTTAAAAAAACTGAATGGCTTTCAGCAAACATAGATTTTTCTGTTAAGGGTCTGTTATAGATCTAAATTGTTTACAATGCCTCAGCAAATAAGTTTGAGTTTACCCTTATTTTTTTCTTTTTATTTTGATCAATAGTAATTCAAATGTTATCCTTCCAAGAATAAAAATGCCAGCCTTGGTTCTCTGTTTATTTCATGAGATAACCAATTTTCAGTTTTAATCTGCAAAGCAATCACGTTTGTTTTTTCAGATTTTAGAATCACACAAAGAACAAGAAAAAGTGTGTGCAAGAGAGAGAAAGAAGAAAAGAAGCCCTGAATTTAAACTGTGAATCCACTAAAACACAACAAGTCAAGCCTGACTTGTTTAAAGATATGATTTACAATTCAAAACTATTACAATTTTTTTCCTAAAGATTCCAACAACCAGATAGCTAAAACTCACTATATCAAGCATTGCCCCAAAAAATTACTTTAGCTGCTAGTAAAACTCTGATAAGACAAAAGAAGGACTACAGCACTTGTAGGACATATACATTAGAGAATACCAGATGATCCTAACTAATATCCTTTTCCTAGTGGACCTGTAAACAAAACTTTATAGAAATATTTGAATTTACAGTGTAATGGGAACTGTATCTCAGAATTTAACCTTATTTCTGATGATGCTGTAATCTAGCAAATAAAGGTCAAGGTCTCATAAACACAAGAATATCCCTGGCTCTGACTTTGAGAACTCCAAAAAAATCATTGAAACCCTTTTCCATTCAGATTCCCAGTGGAATAAGATAATACCATTCCTATAAGTTTTTCTGAGGCTTCTGGTAAAAGCTAGCTAAAAGTTGCAGATTAACACTACGCACACAAGAACGACATGAGCTTGCATTTAATGAATTGAACCAGTATAGATTTCCATATTTTCACCTTCTTCAAGCTTGCAATTGGTTATTCTTTCCAACACAATATCTGGGATGACTTTTATTGCTGAGCTTCTTGAAGCACGCAGGCCACAGCTAGAAGGCATCTCAGAAGATTTTCAGAAATGCCTTAAACCACTGATGATTCCAAAGCAAGGAGAGGTCATGAAAGCTTTTTAAAGCATGGGCTCAGCACACCCATATCCTGGACTTCCTGCAGGTCCCTCAAGCAGGCTCCAGCATCCATGGCTCCAGGGCTTGTGGTTCCAGGCTTGCCTTGAGCTCAGAGAGAGAGGGACAAGAAGTGGTGCAATGCTCACATCAGAGCACACTTTAAGTGTGCTGCTCATTTCCAGTCATGGAATGGTTTGAGTTGAAAGGGGCCTTCAAGATCACCTCGTTCCAGCCCCTTGCCATGGTCAGGGACACCTTCTACTAGATCAGGTTGCTCAGAGCCTCATCCAACATAGGCTTGAGCACTTTCAACAATGGGATATCCACCAGCTGCTCAGGGAAATATGTTCCAGTGTCCAACCATGGTCACAGAAAAGGGGGGAGACCTTGTTTGCCTTCTAAACCATCAACCAGTTTTTTTCACCTTATCCATGACCTTTTTGTATAATTTTTGTATTTCTCTGCCTTGGAGCTACATGAAGAAGAGATCTGGACCTCACACCTTTCTTCTTCCTCTGTCACCTTCACCTCCTCAAAGCATCTGATTAAAAAAGGACAGAGAAACCCAACACCAGCCATAACACACTCGTCTGGGTGGGCTCTGCACTCTCATGCTCCTGCCATGAAGATGATGCTTGGCAGTTCTGCTCTGTGTTTTGCATCTTCCTCTCAGACATTTCACAGTGTCACAGAAATGCAAGAGAACTGTGGCCAGAGGGGTGGATGGACAGAGGGATCGCAGGAGTAACACAGATTTACACCGACAACTAAGTCAACATGATGGGCAGGCAGAAAGCTTCCTTAAAAGTACAATTTCCTCTGTTTAGCAAATAGGGGACCAGAGCCACCGAGAGATAATTGCCATTAGCGGAACCTCACAGGGTAAAAAATGCAAATTCTTAACATCAAATCTTCCGGTTTTGCAGGTGTTTTATGGGCAGTTTTATCACACAGTGCTAAAGCTTGTTCTGTTTCAATCTTATGGGCCACATTAAAATAATTTATACACATTAGTCAGAAACATCTAAAGTCATTACTGCAGCTGACTCAGAAAAAACAAAGATATATTTGGTGGCCTATTAGATACTCCATTAAAATTTACAAGTCCTAACTTCTAAAGCAGCCTAACTACTCTTGCACTGAAATATTCTTTCCTCTTTTCAGCCAAATACTTTCATATTTATTTTGCCTTATAAATATGCAAAATTATTGTGAAAATATATAATAATTATGATATTCAAAGTACAATAAAATAATAATCAATACTCAGATAAACAATATATCAAAAATTTCATATTAAATATATTTTATATATACTTATTCTTTTTCCTCAAGTTTCTAAACTAATTTTCTTGCAAAAAGCGATAGTATATAACTGAAATCCAATTTTCTCTTGTGTATTTACAACTTTTATATATTAAGACTATTGCAATACAATAACACTTCAAATCAGTAATTGCATTCACTGTCTTACTGATTTGTTTGTTGTCCAAAGTAGGAAGCAATTCACTTCAGTACATTTTGGCTCCTATTAAGCCCACATGTAAAGTATATGGAAAACAATATTTTCTGAAATATTTTTAACAGGTTTCAGCAAGAATACTGGCATTTACACACTTGCAGAGAGATGTTTGGATATCAAGAACTAATGTCACCAAGTGGTTCTCAGTTCAACTTCTATGCAAGGCAAAAAACTTTTGCAAGAGCTGATAAAACATTTTTCTCCAGGAAAAAAAATAAAACAAAACAAGCAAACCCCAAAATTCTTATAAATTGGCATGTTGTCCATGCTTAAATGCCACCCTCAAGAAGAAAAAAATTATATAACCTCCAAGACAGTACAGTGACTTATTATCACTCTTAGATTTAAATTTTGTTTCTAAGTAGAAGAGACTAAGAAACATTGGAAATATCTTCATGTAGGTCAAAAGGTTATGCAAAAACTCCCTGTGATATACTTACAAAATAATCAGATGGTCTTTATTATAATTACCCAACATGGCATGCACATTCAAAACTCTGGTTCACAAAGGATTTGTTAAGAATGATTTCTGAAGGGAGTTTATGGATGTAACACGATTCAAAGGCTCTCTTGACAGAGATCAAACTAAAAAAATAAGCTTCGTTGAGGAAGAAAATTGGTCCTCTATCTCTGAATTTAAATACTTGGAAATGGAGTTCCAGAACTTTCTATAATTTCTCCACAAATCTAAGAGACCAATGAAATGTCAAAGTATTGACAAGAAAGTCCGCAACACTCAATTTTAAACCTATATTTTTCAGGAACTATTAGCCTTTATTAGAATTGGCCAAAAAGTTGTCACAAAATTGAAGTATGCAGCCCATTTTGGACTTAGAAAACATCACAGTCTTTACTAATGCCTTTTGTTAATAATTTTCTTTTTCTTTATAAGATAAAAGCCAGGATAAGAGTAGTCCAAATCTGGACCATGTGGTTGTTTTCATGTACAGGTTTACACATCACAGCTGGTAAAACCAGGATCAGGCTGCAGATGCCTCATCCCTGGACAAATTCAGGGTCAGGCTGGATGAGTTTCTGAGCAACCTGACCTAATTGAAGAAGTCCCTGCTCATTGCAGGGACAGTTAGACTAAATGCCCTTTAAAGGTCCCTTCCAACCCAAACAATTGCTGATTTTGTGTTCCATTTTTCCTGACAGTATAGTAATAAAAGTAATATTTAACTGAGAGAGGAGGGGATTTTTATAATGGAATTGATAACTCTTCTCATTTCTTAACTCCAGAAGCTCTACAACAGCTAAAACTGCATTTCAGTCATTCTTCAACATTGTTCTGGCTATACAGCATATATTACTATTCCAGGATATATGGAAACACACCACAGATTTTCTTAACAAGATAGAGATCCTAATAAAAAACAACATGTTCTGTACACATCCACCTTCATTTGCTCCCTCAAAAGTAATATCCCAGGTGATTTGTTATGTCATTTGTTTTCCTCTCTCCAATGAATTCAGTGGCTATTCCTAGTAACAGTGTTAAGCACTGAAGTTACAGATACGTAGAAAAATGAGGGGTCCCTGTTAAGCCTCACACACTTCTCAAAGAAATTTGGAGACACAACATGTGATACACTTAAAATAAAGGCAGCATTAAACACCTATGTTTTATTCCAGCTGACTGAGCACAAGATCACACTTGGTGATTCACCAGAACGGCAGTTCCTGTGAACTCACTGGTAGTAAAACATCTGCTGCCACAACACCTGGAATTTGTTCTACTTCACAAACAGAAAACTGATGCAGCACAGTCAATACCATGGCAGTTTTCAAAAGAATTAATTGCACAATAAGACAGAAATTCCATACATTTGGCAGAAGTGACTGGTTCTTTCCAAGCGTGTGATTAACACGTAGTGAAAATATACCCACACAAATCTTGATAGTTACCATGAAATGCTGCACTCCAAAGTGTTTCAAAACATGGTTTCCTTTTGATCACAATATCTAAAGAGTTACTTATTATTTCTTGTGAATAACTTGTTTTACTCTCCCCAAGTTTTCATAGGTACATAAGTGAAAAATATTTCATAGTAGTGGAATGGATGAAGCCTTCCACTGTTGTTATTTTTCTTTCTTTCTGTTATTTCTTTGAAACAGATGTTGTTTTCCTCAACAATTTAACCTCTAAGATGGAAAAAAATACCTTCTCTAATAAGTCTAGTAGGGTTTTTAAGTATAATTTAAATATTTGTCTCAAACTAGACAGTATGCTATTCATTCCTTTAAATAAGCTTAGGTTGGCAATAAAAATCAAGAAAGAAACATAAATGGGGGTGTAATGCCTGAGGGAATATTGAGCTCAGTTGTGAAACAATAAAATTTCTTTCCCTTGTGAGTCTGAGATTAAAGGCTTGTGGGTTTTGTACAATAGCCATGAGTAATGCATACAAGTGACTTTTTTACTGCATGAGATTCTCCTCATGCACATCTCTTATTTCTTCAAGATAATTCAGACAATCAGCAAGGCAAAGACAACAGATCACATTGTTCTTGGTGTTAAACAGATAATCAATACTCCAAGGCAATAAAATTAAATGTTTGAGCTTTATTAAACTTGGGAGACTGCTGGTGAGTAGCTGGAAAATAAAACAACATTAAAAGTCAATTAGCATAACCATTATAGGAAAATATTTTCTTTTTGTTCCACTACAATACTGAATTATAAAATAAAATAAGTGAGCCTGTAAGCTCATTGTTACAGCCACGTGAGCATTATATATCTATTTAACACCAATAAGAATAAAAATTTGTAATACAAATGCAGACAGAGGCAATCTACATAAAAATCCAATAGAAATTTGGTCATAACAATGAAATGAATAAAACAAAGCCCAGCTCATTATGTTGCTTTGCTTCAGTTATTCTTTCATGTTCCAGAAATTCTTAGGTGATTAGAGGTTGGTGTGTGCCATGGACTCCTGAGCCACCCAAGTTATTGAGGAATGCAATAGTCCATTACTGTATATTAATTGGAACTACTTAGTGTTCACAAATAAACTGGGTGATTAAGAATTTTAATGGATTTAAGCAAAACATGTAACACTACAGGCTTGAGTCTCAAAGCCTGCAGATCTCAGATAAACTTAACCAATGTGTTTGGGAGTTATTTTTATAGCTGTTTACTGAAAAATGTTAAAATCCCTGAAGTGAGCAAGTAGTGCTAGGTTTAAGACCTAAATTCAGTTTAAATTGAATCAGCTGATGTAAAATTTTACAAATAATAAAAAAAAGGCAGACAAAAAAGGCTTCACTTTATATACTTAATGTATACCCAATTAAAAAGCAAAGCTTTAATAAGTTTCATTTTTCACAATTTTATTTCTGGTGTCTGTAAACTCAGCAACTGAAGCCTGCGAGTGACAAAGATTAATCTGTTCTAGGCAAGATTAGATTGGAAGCCCTTGTACCAAATATGCTTCTGTATTTCTGTATCTTGTTTGTAAATCTAGCTTTCAAAATGTCTGGCTCTCCAAGGGATACTTTTATCCACATCCAGCTATTGTGCAATGCTACATAAATAATAACACATATAATCCATGTCAAAAATAGCTGAGGAGGCTTCCAAGAGCTCCCATGAAATGGTGGGTATAGAGGATGTTATACCCCAGCTGTGATTCAGCTGGCTTGACAGGAGCTCTGTTGCAGCATTTTCAGCATGGGAAACAAATCAAGGAATCACAGAATGGGTCAGGTTGGAAGGCACCACAATGGGTCGTCTGGGCCAACCTCCCTGCTCAAGCAGGGTCACGATGCTTCTTTCTTCCTTCCAGATGCTATTGCTGACACGTGGGGCAAGATATTAACCTCCCCACTCAAAACTGAAGCCTTTCTTTTCTCCTAGATCCACTAAAATTTCATTTTATTCTATAAAGTAAAGTTTCGGGTTTAATTTAGCACAAAGAAAACAAGTGTTCCAAGAACCTGAGAACTGACATAAAACCAGCAAAATAGGTTTTAGTGCTGTTTCACCAAGTGATGGGCGTATCAGCACTGATAACAGCAATTTCCAGTTAAACATCAAAATAGGACAGCTATTCTTGTAAAGTTCATTGTAAAACCATGAAAACCCGACTTTCCATACCAGTCTTCCCTCTTCTGCCAAAGTTTCTATTCAAATGGAGATTTCAGGTTCTATTGTAGACCTCTGCTTAACAGTTACTTCAAAAATTTCCCAGATGCTTTATTCATCAATCATTTCATCACCTCCAGCAACAGTGACTCTACTTAATCTGTCTATCTGAAGCTTTTAAAATAGGCAGATATGGTTTTCATTAAAACACATTTAGCTCAGTGTTGAAAGCACCAGTAAAACTCAAATTATAAAAGTTTTGAAAAGAAGTTTTGCTAATTAAAATGTAAGAGTTTGCAATATTCCTACTATTCCTCTTGCGTAATAGTGGATGTCAATCATTACACGTCTAGTTTCTTTCTTTTTCATCTAAAGTATTTTAGTTTAGCTGCCATAACTCTTGCATTCAGGTTTAACTTCAGGCATAAGTGCTGTAATATCAAGGGCAGTATCAGTTATACATACATGCCTTATTTAATTGACCTAACTTCCCTGGATTTGAGCAGGTGAAGGAGGGAAGTGAGATAGTAGCAATTTTTTCCAGACTCCTCACTAAGTAGAGAGTAAAAATCTTATTTTTACATATTTATACAGGCAGAAGTTTTAAATTCAGCAGCTTTGTAGGAGCTACATTAATTAAAAAATAAGTGTAAACCTTATTGATCAAAATATTTTCGTGAATATTTTTCTCTGAGGAGACTCTACTAATTGAAGTCTTCAGTCATGGTCCTCCTACACACAACAGTTATTGAATACAACCTACTCGTAAGGCACTGCAGTGCTGTGTTCATTCTCCATTTGCTGACTTGAAGATCTGTCTCAAGACAGAAAATTGTAACTTTTTCCCTCCTATACAAAATACTCACTGCAGAAGCCATCATTAGGATTTGTGTTTTCATCATTTGTTGTGTGTGTGGTTTTGAAAAGGAAACTTATTTCTACCTCAAGCATTACCATGGGCTTCACATCATGCTCCATTTCGTTCCCTGGTCTGGACATCATCATTTCTTACCAAGGGATTCAGCTTGTCAGTGTTCCTCACTGTTCAGCTTTCCTGCTGAAACCCAGAGAGACCATGCTTGCCTCTCACTAGTCATTATTCATCTCCTCAGCCTGTGCTCTCTCTCTGCTCTAGTGTGACCTCTGTGAGCAGTCAGTCCAACAGGCTCCCTGCCCACCACAGATCTCTCTCTGCAGGTTGATGTTGGACTCTTAATTTTTTTCCATCTCTTTTTTTTTTTTTTCCTTTACCCTCCACCTATCACTCACTGCTTGGGATGCCTCCCTGCCTTTCCTAAAAAAAAAAAATCAAGGGCTGTTTTTAGTCACTTTCCAAACCACCTTGAAAATCATCACATAGGCAAGCTGGAGTTTCAGTTCTTGACTTCCCAAGAGCTCCCTTCACCTTCCCAAGCTGTCAGCTCTCTCATCGTCAGTACAAGTTGCCAGTGGGAAAAGAGCAGGGGTTTTTTTTTAGCAGCATCAGGGCTTAGTTCTCCTGTAAAGCTTCACTGAAGGAAGAGTTGTGTATTTGTCTGGCTCGTGAACAGATGGGCCCATCCCCACTACTGAAAGGTCTGCATGGGTAACAGGCATTTTACAGAAACTGAGAATGGGAGATACTTCCATAGCTACCAAAGCTGCTTGGTACCCAATTTCAGACAAGTTTACAGGATGCAGTTTTCCAGAAGCCTTCTAGGCAATATATCTCTTTGCCTTTGGATCTCTGTACTACTTTACATGATTGTTTTTAAATTTAAAAAAGACTAAAAATGGCAATAAAAGAAAGACAACAGAAAATTGACAATTTTTCACTCAGGTTGAGTTGTGTCTCATTTACATGCTATTTGTCTTCCCTCCCCACTAGAAGCAAAAACATGAGGTTCAAACTGAGCAAAGGAGAGCAAAGAAAAATTTATATTCATTTTCTACAGACTACCATGAAAGGAAGGAAAAAGACATCAGAATAAGTGACTATATAGTATCATGTGAAAATAGACATTTTTCTCTGAAAAAAAATTTTTCTTTAAAATATCACTTGTTGTTCATGTTCTGCCCAGCCTCAAAACCAGCCAAACAACCCTAATTATGAAGAAAAACTAGCAAAACCAATCATCATTCTTCCACCAAAAAGCAACTGATAAAAATAGCTGCAAATTTTGGCAAGCTGGTAAAATATATCTTCTGTAGTCAATGACCTAATCTCTTCATGTAACTGGAAAACAGGGATTAAAGAGCAGTATTTAATTGGACAAAGAGAAGAAAACAGCAATAGGAGAAAAAACAGTGTAATGTAGACATACACACTTTTTAAGTCATCTGAAGTCATATTTGAATGCAGAATTTTGGGGTTTGTTTCTGCCTGGTACATTTCTGAAATAAATACCTTGGCTGCATGTTGCTATCCCCCCATAATTTAGTGAAAACACAAGAAATCTTTCTGCTTTTAGATTTATCCCTAAAATTAGACAAAACTTTGAGAACACACAGCCCCCAGGCAAACATGGGCTTCTTCACATAGCTCAAAGAAAGGCTGGTTTGCCTTTGCAGACTCATTAATTACTATCTAATTAATATTTTCTAATACAGCACCCAGTAACAACATCCAGTGCTTCAGCAACCCTTGTGCACCAAGCACAGCCCAAACATTTGTACATGTTTGAGAGTACCAGTGTCAAAAGTGTAGGGAAAGAGGTGTGGAAAAGGCAACAGAACTTCATCTAATCCAATCAGCTGACACAGATCTAGAGACTGTTTAGTGATTTCTGGTGAACTTCTGATAATCTTAACCGGAAAGAAAAAAATCAAAAAGAAAAATCTCTATTCTTGAGACTGCCTTAATAAAAAGCTGACTGGTAGAAAACATAGCCCAGAATAAAATTCCAGGTTTTGAAGAAACAACATGTGACTTTGTAACCACAGCACAACAAATGTATTCCAGAGAGAAGAAAAAAAGCAAAACAGAACCACGGGGAAAAAAAAAAAAAAAA
>VXAC01002053.1:82273-152741 GCA_013399225.1 Rhipidura dahli
AAAAAAAAAAAAAAAAAGAACTGTGGTGTAATGCACGATTTTTGGGATAAAATTTAAGGTTATAACTTAGGAAAGGTTTAACTGATAACCAGACTGTGCCAATTTGCTTTAAAAGTGTTTCAGTGAGTCCTTTTGAGAGAAAGCTTTTGTTCCTTTGTGGCGCAGAACCTCAGAGCATCTTCATAAAAATTCCAGATCACATTTCTTTTTTAAAAAGGAAAATAGTTAATTACTGGCTTTAATAGTTCCTCACTGTCTTATTGCAAAGTGGATTTAAATTTTCCTCGAAAACTTTACTTTCTCAAAGGTACAATTCAGAGATGAAAATTGAGGGAGCACTACAAAATAAATTGGAAGGCCCTTTCCAAACTATCACTTACAAAAGAAATAAAAAGAAAAAATTTAAATCTAAAAACATAAGTTATTTTAAAAGACAGTATTTCAGAAAAAGAAAAAACTCAAAAGTAAAGGGAAGAATTCTTAGAGTCACACAAGGTATACCTTTCAAGTAGTCACTTTAAAAAAGCCCTGCACAAACATAGAATTACTCCCTATCAAACACTTTAAATGATTTTTGCAGAATAATCACAAATATGTCAAATTAAGAAACCTTTTCCTAGTGTTTAAGGTTTTTTTGTTCCAATTTCTTCACCTAACAAACCTAGTTCCTGGGAACCCTTCCAGATACTGTATTGTTCATTTTAACCCTTTCAAACACATTCATAGCCCAGCTGAACATCTTGATTTCTTTCCTTGTGCTTTTTGTCTCCAGTTTTTATCCTTGCCTCCCAATTTTTACATAGTTTTTTCATGCCTCAGAAATACCTTAGAAAATGAAATCCATTTGCCAGTGTAACCAAATTCTTAACATAAAATAAATTGAACTACTAAGATAGTAGTAGCTATCTTAGTATTAACTAGTAAGATAACCAGAATGAGTTACTCGCTTCCTCCATAAAGCAGCAAACAATTCCCTCCCCAAAGCTTAGATTCAACAAACCCTTACATACCAAAACAACATAAATACACAAAAAAACCCCAAAAACTCACAAACACCTCATATTATCCACATTCTTATCTGCACATGTTCTCAACTACAACACTCCTCCTACAAACACTCTCCAACTCTACCCCTTCCCTCCCATGGGTCTCTCTTAAGGTTTCCCAAACAAAAAGGAAACACCTGCACACATCACCAGTGACTTAATCAGCATTTTCCCATCAGTGATCCATCTCAGGAGGTTGGTTAAGAACAGGAAGACCCTTTACTGTCTTCTGGCCCTGGATTTATGCTTCCTATATGTCATATGGTTCAGCTAAAAATAAATTCCAGGTTTTGAAAGAAAGGTGGTGTCACCTAAAGGAAGCTATGACAACCTTCCATCCACACCTGCCTTCCTATTGACAAAGATAATTTCATCCCACATGTTAAAGCTCTTAAAAAAAAATCAAAGTTTACTAAAATCTATCTCCTCTGATGTGTGCAGACCCAGGAGCTAATAAAGTTTTATTTTCTATTTAAAAAATACTTTTCTGTACATAAGGAATGTACAAGCCATGATGCAGCATGGCTGAGAAACTAAAACAAAAATTATGCAGAATCTAGGGAGATACAAAAGTAGTGCTTCTGAATTTAAAGATTCAGTTAACTTTCTTGGCTTCTCTAGAGTTTGTGTGTTCAACAGGAAATTAATATTTCCCTAAAAAATATCTACTTTTTTTGTTAGTTAGATACTCAATTCCCTCTCCAAAATATTGCCCTCACAAAACATTATTGACCAACAGGAAAACACATACACTGGTGGAGAAAGAACTGCCTTCTGAATTTATCATAGTATTAATGAGAAACTTCCCATTCTTTCTCCACTTCCAAGCAATGCAGATCTGCAACAAGATAGGACTTTATTTTATACCCAGCAGTGAACTGGCTGACATAATTACTTTGTATTCCAGCCCCTTGTTGCATCCACACACAAACAAAAATACCAAAGAACTTCACGAACTTTTAAGTGTTTTATTGAGTTCCTGACAAAATCTCTCCTGCCATGCACACTTAGAGGCCTTTCAAACAGGATCGAGTGTGGCTGGGGTGAGTCATCCTTTACAAACCATTGATTCACAGGGTGCACAAGTGCAAACAGCACAACCTGCTTACCCTCAGTCAGCGAAAAGCAAGTACAAAAACAACAGATAGAAAAACTCTAGAGCTGCCACCCTTTTCACATGTCTTGCTGCTCCAGCAAGAGCCCAGGTTTTGCTGAAGGACCACGGTAGCAGTGACAGCAGGAGATCCATACACTCCTATAGAGCACAGAGTGATTAAAATCCAGGTGTCCTGTGCCCCATACATGCTCCCTGCCCTCAGGGGACATTAATCCTCAGTTCAGATGTCTGCAATAGTTCCAAATATTATGTACACCTGAAGCCCTGTGCTATTATAGTGAATGTTGTATATAATTTCTATACTGTTGTTTCAGTTTATATTGAAACCAGCATTATCTACATCGCATAGAAAAATAATTGCACTGTTTGAGTTTTCTATTTCCACTTGCTTTGGTATGCTTTAAATCAGAAAAAACTGTCAAGGTTTCCTCCAGTGTTGGAAGAAAGATTTGAGGACCAAGCAAGCACTTTTCCAAGTTTATGTTTCAAACAGAATGCAAGTTTTTATGTTGCTGATGCTGTTGCGGTGGATGTGAATGAGACAAACTGCCAGCTGCATCAGTGGGTCTAGTTAAAGGTATTATATCTTGCTATGTTTACTCTCTTAAAATCAAATGTGATATAATCTAGAACTGGTGTCTTTCCTAGCTCTAATTATTTTAGGCATGCTTTTTAAGTTTTTGGTTAAAGCTCCATCAAAACTCTTTTCAGAATGACTTCTGAAAAGTCAAATGATTTCTCTATCAGAAGGAAAAAGCATATAGAAAATTAAAGACACCAGTGTCTGAATCAATTTTCTTCAATATCTATTTTGCTCTTCCTTTGGCAACAGCAACAGCTACTCCCTTACACTTCCCTTTCCTCTGAAAACCACTTTTGAAATTTTTTCCTCTCCTATAGTTTTTGGAATGCACTAACTCATTCAGCTTTTTCCTGACCTTATTTTTCCCTGCAGCCTTCACTAAGTGTATAAACGTAGCTTTCCTATTTTTCACATTTACTTTAAGCTTTAACCTTCAGTCTTTATGCACCACTACAGCTCATGGCTTTGTCTTTGTTTTTTACATGTTTATTTGTTGTTTTGCTTTTAAGTTCTTAAAAATCACTAAGCATGTAGCATATAGAATGACCTTCCAGTGGTCAGGTCTCCAATTTCATAATACATCTCTATAGATAATAATATAGAACTGCAGCAGAAAACATCCAAACATTTAATTCCTCATCCACATTAAAAAAAAAAAAAAATAACAGAAAGCCCTCACTCTTCCAAAATGCAAGAGACCCATGGAGTTGTGATCTGCAGCCATTCCACCTTTCAGATAACTGCTGTCAATCAGACTGAAAGTGTCTTGGGCTTTGGAATAAAAGGATTCCAAAGGGGGGGCTAGGTATGTGACCCCATAAGGGGATGAGGTGCTGAATGGCTGTTCCTCTTCAATTAAATCCTTCATGCACTGCAACAAAGACAGCTGCCAGCTTGACTTCATGAAATCAGTCCTTAGTCCTACAGATGTCTTTCCTGCACCTCTACTGTAAGGAAGCTTGGGGATTTTTTTATATTATTGTCTACTCTTACCTACAGACCAATGTTTCTGTTCAACACAGTATAATATTAATATCTATGTAGGTTTGTGCACGTAGTGATAAGACAAGGGGGAATGGCTTTAAGCTGAGAGTAGGCTTAGATTTGCTATTAGGGAGAAATTCTTTATTGTGAGGGTGGTGAGGCTCTGCCACAGGTTTTCCAGAGAAGCTGGGGCTGCCCCATCCCTGGAAGTGTTCAAGGCCAGGTTGGGCGGGGCTTTGAACAACCTGGGATAGTGAAAGGTATCTCTGTCCATGGCTGGAATTTGAAAGAGATGATCTTTATCATCCCTTCAAACCCAAACCATTCTCTGATTCTATCCAATTCCTTTTTGAAGTCTCTTTTTAGTCATTCTGAATTTTCTTTTCTCCATTCCCTTTCCTTCCATCTTACATTTTCAGGGTATTGGATAGTACAGGCTACTTGAGAAAGGTCCAGCCTGTAATTCTAGGAGAACTTCAAAGTCCAATTTCCCACTCAAATACTGTTCTTCAGAGACCATTCTACTGTTTTCCTTGCAAAATTTCCCTACACTGAATTTCTACCTTCATCAGTAGATTCTATCTAGTAGTCAGGAGGCATCTCTTGCCTTTATGAATAGGAAAGTTGAAAGGAAGGAGTCTCTGTTCTTCAAGTCACTTCATCCAGAAGTGATGAGATGGCAGTAGTCTCTCAGACTTTTCTCCAAATAAACTGCTAAATATAGACAAACAAGAATAAAAATTAACTGCAAGAACAGAAGTGAAAGGATTTAATGTGGATGCCACCTATACTTGAGACAATCCCAGAGCACTAGGGATCTGGTGAGGTCTCTTATGGGTTTAGGGAGAGCACAAATTCTGCTCTTTCCCTAGTAAACTCTAGCAATACCTACCTATTTACAGCATATACACTGCTCACTTTAAATTTGTCCATATGCCTTTTATGCTTTCTGATTACTCTTGCCCTGGGAAAGGCAAAACAAGTTTGCCAAACATCTGTAATCTTTTACAGACAAAGCTTTAAAATATTAAATAAAAATCCCAGACACAACTCTCTACAACTGGATCTAGGAACTACTTGCCATTTACTTACATTTTTATGCTTGAGAAATTCACTGAACCATCTTCTCAAATATCACTCAACTTCTGACAGAATTGGTGTTGTAATTAGTCAATAGATACACATAAATTTTTTCCATGCTGAATAATCATTACAAAGTGTTTGTTCCCTAAGTATTCAAACTGTATGAATACTTCTACAAAGAAATCAAGTATTATATTTGACAAGGACTTTGGGTCAAGGGGAGAGTTCTGCTCATTGCCAGTGACTTCGGATCTGGTTATCACCAGGTGCCCATTCTGTACAAGTTATTCACCTTTACACCCTAGGCTTTATTTCATGCAAACTTACATGTTACCACTTCCCTTCCCATACAGGAATGCACGCTTTGCTGGTTACCAGATATAAAAATGTAATGCTGATATATGACAGCCACAGTTTCCTTTACCACCTCCCCGTGTCCACATAAACTCCGGTCATTTTCTAAGGACAAGCTGGAAACCCATGTGTCATCACATATGCTGACCTTGGAAACTAGTTTAGCTAGTTTCCAAAGGGAAAACCTTCCAAATCACCTTTGGCTGGTATGCATGGAGAACAAGAAGATTCTTAGAGATCGAGAAAATACTGAAATATTGAAGTTATCTCAACATATGTTGGATTTTTACCCACTGCACACATTATTATTTTTACCCTTAAACTACAAAGGAATATATAAATACAATATGTACAGCCTCATTTATGTCATGCAATGTACTATACATGTATTAGGCATAAATGCATGCAAACAAGGAACATATAAATGTACAGATATTACTACTATATTTCAAAGAACTTTGGTTAGCATAATGTTTTATTTATTTGCTTGTCTTCCATCAAGCTATTAGCTGGAGTGATAATTGATCAAGCAATTGCATTTTAATTGTGGTAATAGACCAGCTTTGTGATTTATTCCTCTTTGTTTTGTTTCACTACAAAGTAATCATCGTTGCTCAGATGTTTAACCACCCACCCAATTTATCTATTAAAACAGTTTCACAGCCATATTCCATTAATCTCTGTAGGCTCTACAATGGGCATAGTAATTTCTCTCCTCCACAGGGCAATTTCTTAATTGAGATAGTGTTGGTTATTGCCTCCTTCATCTGTACTTATACTAATCCACTCTTTTTTTTTAGATTTGCCAATGATTTCGTATTATTTTGTTAAATACAATAGCCCAGAGCCTGTTATGTTTTAAACTGATGTTAATCAGAAATCTCCTTAAGGTGATGATGGCAAGTGTAACAGATTTATTAAACTATGAGAGGCATATCCTGAACTCTCAGGTAAATGCAATGTCTCCCAAGTATAGAAACCTATAGAAAAACAAAAGCAAAACCGTGAAACAGTATTTGGTCAAAACTGCAAACAACTACAATATCTTCCTTTACAACTTGTATTTACTGGTGCAATACACAGCTGATATCAAAGTAACCTAAATGAAACTTAAATTCCTTCCATTTAACAAGAAAAAATATTTATGTGCAGCTACAGTGATAACTGAAGATGTGCATTCATAGAAGTTGTTTATTAATTATTCTAGTATACCTCCTCTGACAACAGAAATGCTGCTTGTTTGTAGCATTTATCTAAAAGAATAAATACCCAAACCAAAGCAGCAACAGAATTCAAAGAACAGAGAGTTAGAGGCTTCTTGCAACAAGATGCAAGTTCTTAAAGATGCAAGGTGTGAGGTAGATCTGAACTGCAGCACTGAAGACCTGATTTTGATCCCACACTCATCAACTTTTCTCGTCAGAGCGTACTGATGCACAAACTGCTGATTTCCTCCTGCCCTTTCTGTTGCTCTGTTCCAAGGTGTACAGTGAACTTCACTCAAAGAGTGATCCCGAGAGTCCAAGAGTAGTTTAAACACCTGATTTCCCCCCATGTTCTATTTGTCTTGTCTCTCTCTGTCTGTACACCTGGTGAAATAATGGGGTAGTGGCAGATAACCTTTTGCACTATATGACTTGTCAATAATATTTGTAATATCTGTACTAACTAGACTGTAAAGACCTTGCCATATAAACAACACCCTACACACTGGACCTTTTGTCCCCTGGCCATTGGTTCCCAGTCTTCTCTGTAGGACAAGTAGCATGTTTAGACTTTCAGCTGCATTGTGCTTTTGCAATACATTGCAGGCTTTATTCCCAGGTAATCTTCATACACTATTCAGAGGACTTAATTACAGAGTTTTAAACCTATTAGTCATCATTATCTAAGTGTATGTTTATTATATTTTCTACAGGCAGTAATAGAAGTTTAGCTGCCTATACATAAGTGTTTAACATTGCTTTCATTCCTTATTATGTTGACTTATGTTGTCATCATCTTACATTTACCCTCCATGTAGCAGTCGTTACATAAATGCTGCATCTGTTTTTTGTTCTTTTCACTGCCTGGATTTTCAAATGGGGTATTTTCTGTAGTCCAGTGATTCCTTGCATCCAAAAATGGACCATAATTTAAATACTACTAATTGTCTTGTCTTTGTATTCTGTAATGGAGAAAACTTACACTGATAAATGTTGGGGGTTTTTTTTGTTTGTTTGTTTTTTGTTTTTTTTGTTTTTTTTTTACTTTTATTCTCTTTTGTTTAGGAATAAGTTGCTTAATTTTATAGAATGTTTGTTTACCCTCTTTGCACAGAGGAGCAGATGTGCCCTTGGAAAGGCATAACTTGAGAAAGAAAANCTTTGTCGCTGCCCGGCGCCGGGGCTGTAGGACCCGGGGGGCGCCGCCGCCGCCAATCGCGGCCGCTGCCGGGCTCTATTTGTATGCAATGCCTCCCGCTCCGCGCCCGAAGAGTAACACGGAGAACGGGGCCGAAAGAATCCCTTTCCGGAGAAGGATTTGATTTTCCAGGGTCCTGATACTGGGAAGAATCCGGTTTCATCCCCCTTTTATTCAAAAGTCTGCTGAACAGCTTGTCGACTTCAGCGCGCTTCCTCTCTCTCTCTCTCTCACCCTCGCTCTCCCTCTCCATATAAATACACGGAGCTCTGTCCTCGCCCTATGCAAGGAAAGTTGGGAAGGACTGCCTGGATGATGAAACCGCTAGTTTTCTGAGAGCCGCCTGATCCCGCAGGGTGAGTCCCCCAACTCCCGAAGCAGCGGCCGGTGCAGGGTCTGGCCGGCAGCCGCAGGGACGGGATGGCCGCTCCCCGCTCCCGGGCACCGGCAGCGAGCGAGGGAGGCAACAGTTTCCCGGAGGCGCCGGGAGAGGTCACCGCGGGAGCGGGGATGCGAAAGTCGCGAGTGCGCAGGGTTAGCGGTCCAACAAGTTTCTGTGCGGGTACCGGCGGCGTGCTCGTGGCCGGGAAAAGTTGCNTATTCTGTAATGGAGAAAACTTACACTGATAAATGTTGGGGGTTTTTTTTGTTTGTTTGTTTTTTGTTTTTTTTGTTTTTTTTTTACTTTTATTCTCTTTTGTTTAGGAATAAGTTGCTTAATTTTATAGAATGTTTGTTTACCCTCTTTGCACAGAGGAGCAGATGTGCCCTTGGAAAGGCATAACTTGAGAAAGAAAAAGCATAGGTAAGTGGAATTCAATGAATAATTGATTACTGAAGTAACTACATAATTATCAGGGAACGTGACGGATAATTTTGACAGCGCAGGAGAAGGGAAAAAAAAAAAAAAAAGAAAGAAACAAGGCTGTAGACAAATAAAGCCCTGTTTTTAAAAATCAGACACATCTCTCATACCACACCGCACAATAGCCCTGCAAGAACAGTTCGGGAAGGGGAGATGGCGTGACATCCGTTTAGAATGTGCCTTTCTCCCGCTCGAACATTGCGACATGTATTACAATGGGCGAGGTAACGAATCAATTAAGCGGGACTCGCCCCCGCCGCCGTCCCCCAGCCCGTGCCCGNAGTCTGCTGAACAGCTTGTCGACTTCAGCGCGCTTCCTCTCTCTCTCTCTCTCACCCTCGCTCTCCCTCTCCATATAAATACACGGAGCTCTGTCCTCGCCCTATGCAAGGAAAGTTGGGAAGGACTGCCTGGATGATGAAACCGCTAGTTTTCTGAGAGCCGCCTGATCCCGCAGGGTGAGTCCCCCAACTCCCGAAGCAGCGGCCGGTGCAGGGTCTGGCCGGCAGCCGCAGGGACGGGATGGCCGCTCCCCGCTCCCGGGCACCGGCAGCGAGCGAGGGAGGCAACAGTTTCCCGGAGGCGCCGGGAGAGGTCACCGCGGGAGCGGGGATGAGAAAGTCGCGAGTGCACAGGGTTAGCGGTCCAACAAGTTTCTGTGCGGGTACCGGCGGCGTGCTCGTGGCCGGGAAAAGTTGCGGGATGCATCCTCCCTCTCTCTCACCGCCCGTGGGCTCGGGTGTGATTAACAAAGAAGTTTGGCCGCTGCTCAGCCGGCATCCCTCGCCGTGCCCGCAGCCCCCGGGCGACCTCGGGGCGGTCTCGGGATGCCTCTCCGGCTGTCCCGCCGCCACGGAAGAGGGCGGAGCGGGGCGGGAGACCCGCTCCGCAACTTCTGGCGGGTCGGTCCTGGCAGCCGAGGCGAGGAGCCCCGGCTTTGTTTTCGCCGCGCTTGCAGCAACCTTTTCCCTTCTGATGGGGATGCCGCCGCTGAGGAGCAGCGCTGCGGGAGAAGCGCCCTCCTCTACCCCTGCGATTCCCCGCGGAGCGGAGAGCGGAATTCAGCGGGAGGGGGGATATGTGTACATATATTTGTTCCTAGGTGTATATATACATGGATGTAGGTGCATAAGTATCTTCGGGGATAGAAAGCGCAGCACGGGAGGGGGATGTGACAGCGCGCCCGCCAGCCGTGGGCGGGGGGAGCGCCTCTCTCTCTACGCAGGGGCGCTGCGGCGCTCGGAGGGGATGCGCATCCCGCGGGTGTGCGGTCGCCTCCCCGCACAATGGAGGGCCCCCGGCGCGGCGAGGCGGGGGGTGGAGGAGGACGAGAAGGAGAGAAGGAGGAGGAGGAGAAGGAGGGAGGTTGTCTCTGGCTCCGCTGCAGCAGCTGCTCCTGCTGCTGCAGTGCCGCAGACCCGCGTCGCCCCCGCCCCGCGGGGCATCGCCCTGGCGGAGGATGCTCGGCGCTGTGCCCGGCCCGGCCAGCGGAGGGTACCGCGCCCTCGCCGCCGCTGGAGGGAACCGGACTCCATCCCGATGAGGGGGGGAGGCTCCCGGCCGGCTCCCCTCGCTCCCTGCGCTGTTCTGCCGCGCGGGGGGTGGACCAAGAACCGCTCCTTCGGTGCAGGGCTGGCAGCAGGAATGTTGCTGCACCTGAGTGTGAAGGTATTAAAGAAAAAGAAAAAAAAAAAAAAAAGATCTATGGAGAGAGAAGTGCAAAACATACACGCCAAATTCAGGATGCAATTAACCTTACCTATAACAAGACCAGAATCCAATTTTTTTGGATTGTGTTTTTTTTTTTTCCTCGTGTTCGTTGGGATGTTTTAGGATTAATTAATGATCAATGACTCAAATATGAATTTAAATGGAGTTAAGATGTTTTTAATTTCAATTCCACTTTTCGGTTATAAAAAGAATTGGGGTTTTTTAGATTGCTGGTTGTGCTGAGTAAATTGAACATCTTTAGAGGCTTTTTTTTCCTTTTGAGGGAAAAATGTTTTGTGTCATACCCGTGTTTTGTAGATGTGTGGGTGGAAAGGACAGTTCTCTAATCCGAGACCATTGTGTGTAGATGTACACAGAGGTTCAACTGACAGGCAAGAACTGGCATTTGTGAAGGTTTCTTGTTAAGCTGAAGTTCACCCTCTTCACTTAAGGAAAAATGAGCCTTTGTTGGATGAACTTTGTAGACAAAACAGGTCAAGAATGTCCTGTTGTATTATGGAGTAGTAAGGCTAATCTTCAAACATCACATCTGGCTTTTACTACATGCTGCCTTTCTTCATTCATTTTATATTTGTCTGTATGGGTGTCTTCTACTTACATCTTGTACTGCTGTACGTTCCATGGGCATTGCACTGGCATAAAGAGGCCATAGCAGTGTGGAAAGAGACACAGCTTTTGGTGGTTAGGGATAAGCAAAGAAGGCAGAAAGCTAGTGAAATTATCCTAATGCTTCTCAGAGTAATTTATTGCTTTTCAGTCTTCCAGCAAATACAGCCAAACTTCTGCAAATTGTATAGCAATTGTGTCCCAACCCTCTACAATAACAAATTTCTGCTGTCATTTTGATACCATGGCTGACACCTGCCTAGAAGCTGCACTGATTTCAATAAGAATCCTCATAAAAACAAAAGATGCCATTGTGAAAACGTGAAACAGCTTAGCTTGGTGATTGTTTATTGACTTTTTAGTCAGTGAAAGGAAATTTGAACCCTTTCCTCTTGCTTTCCTTGGTAATATTGAATCCTCGATATGGAGTATTGACCAGTTAAATATTGGAGAAATGAGGGGGACTCAACCAGTTTTACAATGAGGCATCTGAAAGGCATAAACAAAAGGTTTATTAGACAGAGTCTCCCAATAGGTTTTTAAAAAGAGGGAAAGCTATTTGAGTTCTGTTGCTTTTCTTTATTTCTTTTGTTTGGGGCTTTTTTTCTCTTTTCCCACTCTGTGGACTTTTCATGTTGTCTCTGATGCAATTGGGTTTGGACCACAATAAACAACGTAATCCACATGGACCTTATACACAGAAAATATTTCCTTCAAGTAGCTTTTCAAGGTATATGTGCACAACCAAACTTCAATCTAAGCAACAGAGGCAAATATGTTATTCACAGGAAGCTCAGATTTTTATTGTTTTTAGGAAGCCATAAGAAATTTCAATGTATACAGAAAAGGAGATGCTCATGTGTAAAGTAAAAAGATACTTTGCTCATGTGTAAAGTATTAAGTGGAACTGAGAGTTGAGAAATCTGTCTTCTTCTGCCTGGGATTCCCTGACTTGTTTGCTGTGGCATAATTTAGCAAACTTGTGTAGGTCAACAGGTAAGTGTGTAAAAAGGGAGAAAGAAAGAAATAAAAAACAGTGATGGGAGAAAAGAAGGTTTTTATATTCTCTAGACCTTTTATGTGAGAGGAATTCCATGGGCTGTAATGCTTCTGTGGTGGAATCAGCTGTCAAGCAAATGAGTCTTTAGGCAAAAAAAAGAAAATTATTAGGAAACTGTGATTTTTGTTTGCCCAGATTTTACATCTGCCCTTTTGAGTGTGTTCTGTGTCCTCAGAAACACATAGCAACCTCATGTTGCTTTGCTTTAGAACCAGACCTGGACTCCCAGGTAGCAGGTGACAGAAGTTTTGTGTGTGATGTGTGACTCCATCTGAGGCTACAAACCTTTGCTCATGAAAGAAAGAGATGGAGATTTAGATAGTGGGCTTAAACTTGACTTTTTCCAGATGCCCTTTTCTGTGTCTTAAAATGCAAATTAATTTTTTTAAAATATATATAGTGTATGTCCTTGTACTAATGTATTTCTTTATGGCCTCGTTACTTTCTTGATGTCTTTGTAGTTAAGACCAGGAACTTTACATATTTTTATCTCTTCTGTTGAGGAAAATATTAGAGGAATTGCAAATCAATACTAGTGTTTCTGGGTAACACTATTTGCCAACACTTTATTTTGTGTTCATCAAACGCTGTGGAAAAAGTTCATCCCTTGGTTCTAGGTTCAGGAGGAGCTTATGGTCTAATGTTTCCTCCACCTCTTTCCATGTTTCATAACAAGATAAGTCAAGCAATTTGAGTGGATTTGTGCATGTATTTGCCTGTATTATAGGGAAAAGGGTCTCTTCAAGGAGAGTTTAGACAATTTCAGATTTGTACATTCATCAAAGGGAACCATCACTTAAGAGAAATACAAAAAGGATCATTGTGTGTAATCCGCAGCTATTACATGATAGCCTTACAAAAAAAATCTGTAGAAAGAACAGGGAAAATGAATAACCCCAAAGCCCTTGAAAGAATTGTAAAGCAAGGATCTCTACTTGAGTAGGTTAAACAGCACCATTAGATTTCACAAGACTCAAGTAATCCTCCCCCAGCATGCTGGGAGATAAAATGAAATGTTTCTTCCAATCTACAAGAGACTTAATAGACATTCTATGTTACAACTGTAATATTCTCTCTGTCTAAAGTGCTCAGTCCATGAATCTTTCATTCCCTGTCCTTCTTCTAATCATCAACCCCATCAGTTCCCTCTCACCATTGCCAATTTATAGTCTGCCAAACACATCAATCCTTTGTTTCAATTAACTCTGTCCTCCAAATTTCTCCACTCATTAATTTGTCCTTGTCCAGAGTGAGGTCCAAGTGTGGACCATCCTTCTGCTTCCCCTGGCCATTTCTGTGTGCCTTCCATAAGGGCATTTTTGTTTGTTTCCAATCCTGTAACCTCCATCTTTTCTTAGCCATCTCCAGATCTGTTCTCCAGGTCTGCCAAGTCATGTTCTCATACATGTAAATTTGTTTCCCCAAGTATCCTCTAGCTTTTTCCTTTGTCAGCAGTGAACACATGGAATGTATTTGTCCTCTTTCCATACTCAATTCATCTCTTGCTCCTCAAAGTTAGTTGATCTTTTTACCAACAATATAAGTGTGGCAAGAGAAAATGAGTTGTGTGAATTGGTAACCTACTGGTTGTCCCCAGCTGAAGGGAAGTATTGTTAGTTTTGGTCTGACTTTATAGTACAACTGGCTTCAAATACTGTGTGGCTATAATGTTAAAAATTGATCCAAGGAGAGTAGGAGCCAGAGCCCAGAAATTCTTGACTTCAGACAAGTGCTTGAGTTTCTGAGCCACAAACTTTTCTTACTGGGGGCTTGGGCTCAAAGTGTCATCCTTTTCTCCTTGCAGCTTGGCACAATAGAGATGGAAGATGTTCCTTGTCCATCTTCCTCTGGCATTCCTTGAACACTGAATAGTTTCTTAGGCATGAGGAGGTATCAGAGACCTAAAACAGAGACACAAGTCTTGGCAAGAGCTGGAATTGAGGGCTCTTAATTCCACATGAAGCAATTCCTGCCCAATATATTACTCCTTCTTATTCTCCAGTCTTTTGAAGGAAAGTAACTGCCATAGTTTTTATTGTAGCTCATGCTGCCTGGATCTTCACCCAGCTCAGAGCACAGGGCTTCCTCCAACCAAGGCGTGGCACTGAGTTCACAAGTCCTTTCATCCTGATTCTGTATTGCTGTGGGGCTGATCCAAGTTCCCTAGCTCAGAAAGTTCTGTGTCATCCCCATCCCTCTGGAGAAATTTTCAGTCTGAAGAAAGAAACAGCCTAAGCAGCAATTAGAATGAGGCTTTTTCTATACCTCTTTCTTCAGTTTAGGGGAAATGGTTCTGCATAAATTCCATTGCATGCTCTGGATTTCCCTCTCAGGGACTCTGTGTGAGAGAAGAAATGGAGAAGCACAAGAAATGAATTTAAGTGTGCATCTTTGTTATTCCCCCATAACAACTAAGCCTTCTCTGCTCCTAAAAGTGTCATAAGAAAGAATTTGTCTTATCTGTTAGAGTCACTTGCCAACAATGGTGACTTTTCACACTAATAAGCTTGCTGTAATGGTGACTATATATTCAAAAACAATCACATATGACTATATGATCTAATATATCCCACCTTGATACTTCTAGTATTTTATGTTCCTGCTTGACCTCAGAAACCACTGTCAATTAAACACTTGGTTTATTTTATGTATTTATTTATTTTAAGCTCCTCCAGATCTTTTCTTTCTGAAAGCAACTGTAGAAAAATAATGGAAAAAGTTTTGTCATTGCAAGGCACTTGCTGTGAGCATACATGCATTGTGTTGCTTAAATCACACTTTTTAGTGTCCTACAGTACATTCTAAAAAACCCCCAAGATTTAAGTAACTTTTTTTCCAGTCTTCATTAAGACTTACACACTCAAAATAAATTAGTGATAGAAAGCACCAAAAAAAAACCCCTAAACATGAAAGGTAAAGTGATCCTCCAAACCAATACAGATGTAAGAACAAATTACCTAACTACAGGAGGAGATTTACTGCATACGGTGCTGCCCTGGGCAAACATGGAAATCTAAGCAAATTGCAACAGTGTTTGTAACTTGTTCTTGTTCCAAGAATGCAAATACTTTAGGATTTTACTAAGAACAGCTGGACGAAAGAGCTGTAAACTCATTTTGATTCCTTTTAAAGCTTTCCAAATTTACTAAACAACTTCTAACTACAATTCCTGCCACACCCAACTTAATATGTGATAGTCAAATGCTTTTCTTTCACTCTGCTTTATCACCAGTGGTAGTTGTGACTCAGATAAATTACTCTGCAAATTTATGTCTCAAATCCACCCTAGCTGTGTAAAAAATTTTATTAGTGATAAATGAATTTAAGGATATAGCTTGACTCTTTGAACCCATGCTTGAGTTTTCATAGCTGACAGCAGAAACAAAAAATCCTTTCTGCATTAAAAATTGAACAGGAAAATTTAACAAATTGTCTGCAGGCAGACAGGACTGCAGACAATTCTAACAGAAATATTTGAATATAATAAAGCCAACTTCAGTCCCTAGATACACCCCTGATACTGCTAAGTATTTTTGGCTAATAGCCCTTCTTATTGTTTTTCAAAAGAAGAAAAAAGCTGTTCCTGAGAACTTTGCACCCATAAGGTCTAAGGAAATCCAAAAAGTGTCACTGTTTCCCATATCAAGGTATGCTTATCAAGTTGAACGTCCCATGGCATCAAAGTGAAGCACTGAAGAAGCTATTTCAAATAACTTTCAGACTGGGTGTGCTGTACATGGATGAAAGCAAGGCACTCTTTTGAGCTATCTCCATTCTGTTATGCAAAGATAGGACCACTTCCTCTGGGTTAAATACAAGAGGAATGAGAGAATGGAAAGTATGGCAGAAGGAATTACAGGGTCCAAATATTCTTCAGCTTGTGTGGAGATTTGACACTGCCAGATAAATTTATCTCTCTTTGCTGAAGTGCATTTTGGAGTAATCCACAGTCTGTGTGTATTAGTGAACCTCATACAAGAAAACAGCCATGGTAAGGAGAGGACCACCAGACAAATAACATAAATCTAAATAATGATAATGACTAGATGGTAAGCAAAACCCAGAAGTAATTTTCTTCTCTTCTACAGTGAAAATAGTACATTTTCCATAATTTTACAGCCATGGTGGAATGAAGAGTATTACGTCATTTCAGTTGTGTTCAACACATTACCCAAACCAGAATTTAAATTTTCTACTTCTTCAACAATTTGTAGGATAAATGGTATTTCTCTACCTTGAAGCATTATCTCAGTTGGAAAAGATCAAAACCATACTTTAATCAAATGAACAGAGCTCTGTCCATAACAGTTCAAGTTGAGAAGTACAAAGTTTTCAATCTTGAAATGTACATGTAAGGTATAAGATACAAAGTTTTGCTCTTGGACATGTTCTGAAATAGTGAGGTTTTTTCATCTTAAAAGTTCTGGTGACAAATATTATATAGTAAGCATAAATGGCTTAGAGAAAGGATGGGCATTTTCATGCCTTGTCATACCTAAACTTGATTGCAGAGGGGTGTAGTGTTTCTATCAGTAGCTTGTGTAATTAAAGTGGTTTTGCTTGTGTTTGCATGTAGATTGCCAATATGCACTCCTTTTCTTTTTTTTCAATTTCTGATATTATATCCATAATGTGAGCAAACATCTTAATGGTGAACTTTTCTCCAAATAAGAAATAAGTATCTCAAAATCTCTGCTAGGAGAAATTTGAAGTAGGTGGTCTGAACGATTTCTTTATCCTCTCTCAATATCATTCCTTTAATGTCATGTGTGACAGAGACAACATGCAACTATGCAATAGCCCATTCACAATGGCAACATAGTTCACAACTGTATTTCTGTAAAAACAAGCATTTTGAATATTGTTAATTTAAATATTGCAGCCTGTTTTTCAGGGAAGGCTATCTTAAATCTGCTAGAACAGATTCTTACTGTCATTAGGGTAAATTTCTTATTTATTATCTGAGGTCACAGATATTTATATGTAAGGAAAAAAAAAATGCCTATAGGCTTGAAGTGGCTCCCTGAATTTTTTGCTGATGGTCACCCTTCTTGGTTATTTTAGGACATTTCATAATGGGTATGTGTTTGCTTGACTTGATAAATAACTTTAAGTGCAAGAACAATAATTCTTTAGTACCTCTTCCCATTGATTCATGCCAATGAAACAATTTCAATTCATGAAACTCACAGCAGCAGGCAGCACTTTAAAAGATGAAAGTGGGTGAAACTGATCTTGATCTGTGCCAAGGCATGCAGAATACTGAAAAGCAAAATACATCCATTTTATTGGGATGCTTTTTGTGAGGCTCCATAGCTCATAATCTGGTGTTGCTAAAGTGCCCTCGGTGCCCAGCATCACCCGACTCTGACTAATTAGACACAAGTTCTGTGCTAATCTGCAGAGATCAAAAGAGGCAGTGGCCATAACCTTGCATTGATCCTGAGGGAGCCCAGCCATAGGTGGAAGACATTATTCAGAATGGGTTTTTTTTCTGACAACAGGAACCAAGTGTGAATTCTACAGCTTCTCTGCTCATCTGCTTATCATCACAGATCGAGACAGTCAGAAGGAAAATCTATACACTTTGGGAATAGAAAAATAATGCAAATTTCTTTTCACTGACCTCTGTATGACTCTGCGATGCATTTCTAATCTTAGACTACACACGTCTTCTTATCCTGATGTCAGGAATAACCTACTATTATACAACCACTAGATATTTCTTGCAGTTTAATACAAGACCATTCTGCCCTTTTCTGCTGAGATGATCATGGGTGATTCCAAAGCTCTTTCTGGTTTTATTCTGACTATAATTTAACATGTTGCTTGGAAGAACAGTTCAAACCCTCACACATCTCTGGGAAGGCAGGAAAATTTCAGCTGACCTCAGTTAGTCAGATTTTCATTGATTCTTGGCTGAGCTACAGTAATGAGAAGCATGAGAGACTAAATATTTAGAAAACACTAGGCAATATAAAATCATGCAGCACATTTCCTGCTGGGGCTGCCAGAAGCATGTTGACCCTACTCCTTGCATCCCATCAAGTTCAAGGCTTCTGTCTTAATAACCAGGGAGTTCAATGTCTTTGGTCCAGGATAAACAGAAATTTTCAAGCTCTGTAGATAATGTCTCTTTCTGGCCTCATGGAACATGCTATAGTAAAACTTCTGCAAGGAACGAGATTTTCTAGGGTTGTGTGCTAAAGCGTCATGAAACCAATTCCCTGGGGACTTGAGAACCAACATTTAAGTGCACCTTCCCTCTGAATACAGCCCTCTTCTTCGCTGGAGTCTTGTCTAGATTGACTGTACAACACAGAGGGGGTTTGTTTGTTTGTTTCAAGACTGTCTCTCAGTGAGAGGCAAATGTGACAGCTGCTAGTCAAACCCAACCAGAAGACAGAAACATGATTAGTACTGTGTCTAAGTCACTTGCATGGGTGGCATCACAAAGTGCCCTAAAGGAGAAATTGAACATCAGTCTGAGAGCTGTTTCAAAGCAGGAGGAGGTGGAGAGGAAAGTGTGGCTGGTTCCAACTCTTCCATGAGTGTCCCCCTTTTCTGGTACAGCTATTCTCTGGCAGGTGAGATGGATAGCTTGGACTAAAGCCATGTCTCCTTGTAGCCTTGCTTGTCTGCATAAGATACAGCTGCTCCTTTTTCTCCTTGTGCTGCACTAAATAGTCACAGGGCTTGTCCCAGCCAAAGTCACTAAAAATAGTTTCTGTAGTGAGTGACCTTAATCTTTTCATGACAATGACTTGCTGTATAGTTATATGGAGGTGAACAGATAGAAACTCTGACATGAGGACTTTGCATTTCTTGAGTTTTCTTTGGGAAAAATTGAAAATTTGAAATTTCTAGGTCTGTTCTATCTCAATTATGTTTCAGGGGAAAAACCACTAGAATTAGAAGTATTAGTATCTTCATACTTAAAAGTTATGAATGATCTGTAAGTTCTTAAATATACCAGTTTTAAGTTGAAGATACTGCCTTGTTACCAAATCTTATCAGTAAGATGAAATAAGACAGAATACATGAAAATAAACATCTACATGAAACCCTTTACAAGAAAGGAGATAAGCCACAAATTGCTGCTCTGCTCCAGGTAGCTTTATCTCTATGTCAAAGAAAAGCACGATCTAGAAATCTAAATATATTATGAAATACATGATTTATAACTTAACACCACATCCCCTTTCCAGGATAAACAGGGACAAAATAAGAAATCCCAATTACCTCAAGGGAGATTCTTCTTTTTTCTCTTTTCTTTTATTTGTGTTGCTACAAAACTTCCTATTCCAGTTTTGCCCTTTCAGCGTTTTCTGACAACAGACCATCCTTCACGAAGCAATGAGTGTTGTAGATGGCCCTGGAACATTAGCTGGAAATTCAGTTCCTGAGCCTGCTCCTCCCTCTAGTGGAAGAGATACTCTTCTCATCAGTAATTCTGGAGAAAAGTAATGGAAATACACAACCTTAACAGATTATTTTTCTTCTTTATGGCATCTTAAAATGGCTCAGAAAACTGAATGGATAGGAACTGCATCCATAGGCATCTAAGGCTACTTAAATGCTGCTCCACCTGGACCACCATCTGGTTGGAGACGTTGCTGGAGTGCAGGAATGAGGTGCCTGTTTTGTTCTGCTTTGCTGTTTTTCCTTGGTGGTGGGGAATACTCTGTGGATGTGACAGCTAATTATGTGTCTGTCACAAAGATGTGACATCCCTTTCCAAGACTCTGCTTCAGCTGCAGTAGTTTTTTAATTGGTTGGTTCTAATCATCTTAAGTAGAATGACTGTAGTTCAGGAGTAAAATGCCAGATAAATCCTTTTCAGTGTGCTTCCAAATGAAAAAAAAACCCACAAACCAAAAAACAATGAAACAAAGAAAACAAAGAAAAACAAGCAAACCCCCAAACCAAAACTACAAGCTGTGTAATTGCTTGTATAATGCTATGTGATTAAAAAAAAATAGGTAAGTAAATGCAATATCAAATATTACACAACCCATCTTTCTATTAACATTATTTTTGTTCAATCATAGTATTTCTGCTTCTTTAACAATAAGCTACTGGTGAAGAATAGAGGAGATTCGCTATGAAAATGGAGATTACACACCTGATTTGGGCTCATGGATGGAATGTAACTTGGATTTAAAGAAGCAAAACAAAGCTGGGTGTTCAGTTGCATTATTACAGCAATTTTCAATGGATTCCATGAAAAGTGTTTGAATAATAGAGAAACTATTTGAAGAGGTAGATCTGAGGACCTATTACTTGCCTGGCTGAGCAGTGGCTGGCAAACACCTGTTTGTGTCACTGAAGCCTCTTCCCACCACCTTCATGACTTTCCATAGACATTCAGGGGACTAAAGGTTGTCACAGCATTAAAGACTTAAAAATGCCTATGTATGTTAATTATTCAGTGATATGCTGCATTTAATTAATACCACATGGTTTTGAAATGTCTCAGTGGCTTTTTCAGCTGATTATGTTTCCAGTTAATTTTTTTTACTACCTTACATAGCAACAACACAGTAAATAAACATGAGCTTCATGGTTTCCACCTATAATTAAAGCACCTAATTTTTTTTTCCCTGGGTGAATAGGAATATATTCACTAGAAACATGTCATCAAGAAACACCAAGGCTCTAGATTCCCTAGATCAGAAAAAATAGTGCAAATGGGAGCAAAATATTTGAACTTTCCTGAAATTTGTCCATGTCTTTAAAGTCTGTTGAGAGCTTTTGAAATATAAAATGTTGAGGCATGAATGCCCTAAGAACATATGGATAATAAATAGGAAAAATACTGTACATTACTTTGTGAACGTTTCCTTAACTATATTTTTCTTAAAGTGGTATATGATTTATGGAGGCTGCCTGTGTGAATTGTACCTCCCACCAGTAGCTTCTCCACACAGAGAAAGAACAGCTTATTGCAGCTGTCAGCTAATGAAATGACTCCTGCAGTTCAAGTAGTTGCAGCTTTGGGCTGAAAACTGTGGTTCTGACATTTTTTGGCAATGTATACTGATGTCCTGTGGCAGAGGGCTTTTATTTTGCCATGATGTACAACTACTGCAGTGAGCAAACACCATGAAGACTGGAGTATCAGAAACCATTTCATCATTAATCTGCTGTTATGGTTTTTTGCTGAGCAGCAGAAAGTCAGCCAAATTTTGTGCAGAACATATCTTTGAGGTCAATGCAGTTTCAGTGTGTATGATTACTTTCTTAAGATGTAAAGCTTGAAAAAAGAATAGAAATATTGAGGGGCAGAGATTGCCTTTACAGAGGGTAATAGCATATCCATGTTGGAGCCTCGGCTGTCTGGGCACAGGAGGAAATATCTTCCACGTGACATTAGCACTTTGTTTGTAAAGCCTTTAGGTCAAGAGATGTATCACCTTGAAGGCATGCTCCCCCTAGATTTTTTAGATTTTTTTTTTTTTTGATAAGCAACCCTAAATATCATTCAAATGAATGGGTAAAGCAGCTGAAAATAATCTAATTCATTACTGTACAGTTTATGGCTGTGCGTGTCACTCAAAAAGATGTGATGGCAATTCCAGCACTTATACCTTATTTCTCTGAGTGTAAATGCACCCACAGACCCCTTATTACAGTCTAACTGGAGGGCTGGTGAATAATCTCAGCATGGTTGAGCAGCAAATGTTGGAGGATAATTGGATCTGCAGGCTAAGATAGTATGAGCGTGGAAGGTCTGGTAGGGAAGACTGATAGGCAGTTATTTTATATTGTGTTTGAAATCCACTTTTTGTTTGTAATTTTATGTGGAAGATAAGTTGCCTTTAAAAGTTTAAAATTATAAGTTTTGATTCAAATGAAAGGTTGAGGTTAATGTTCCCTAAATAATGTCTCTGTAGTCATAAGCTTGTGAGCAGAGCATGCTGAAGAGTTCATTCAATAAAGCTTATAAGCCTTTAATTAAATTGTGAAGCCACTTATACAATGCTTTAAAAATGGATCTTTGAACATAAACTTGAGATACTGTGTTGAGGATGCTCAAGCATTATATGTCCTACAGAAACAGTGCACTTGCTTAGGATGCTTCTCCCTCTCAAGTGAGACTTCAGTGAATTATTGTATATTAAAAGACAAAGAAAAAAGTACAGCTGAAGCATTCTGGATAAATTCCAGCCTTTTTCATCTCTTCACAAAGCTGCTAGTGGTTTGTTTGGGCTTTTTAGCAAGCCTAACTTGGACAAGTGTTGCTGCAGAAAGCCTTTGAAACTATTATTACTATCCCTTTGTTCCCTGTCTGTCCATTTTATCTCCTTTTCATAAGAAATCTGTTGTTTCATTGTTTATCTTAACAGCTTAGGGTAGGATTCATTTTGCTAATTTCTTTGCAAAGTTATTTTATTTAATACATGCTTGATAAGGCCATAGTCTTTAAGATAAAACTTGTGTGAAAGGAGGGGACTCAGTCACACTGGTGCTCAAGCTGGGGTTTACAGTAGTGTTGGCCAACATAGGTGGGGTCTTGTGCCTGAAATTGGGATGATTTTATACTGTCCTCTTCTCACGTGCTTCAAACAGGTAAAGACAAACATTTGAGCAATTTCAATGACAACCAGTCTCTGCTCATAGCTAATCATGGCATCTGCTCTCTGACTTTGCAGTTCCTTTTGCTTGAGAGGTTGAGGTCTCCAAGATATCTAGGTTCCTACAAGCAGCAGAGGAGGAGAGAGAGAGCCAAATTAAGGTCCGCATGACCACAGTATTTATCTCTTCTGAGTCTCACTGAGTGACTGAGCAGGGTGTACTTCTTGGCTGGCTAATGAGAAATGAGCTGCTCCAGACCAGTCCCAGATCCTTTCCTGTTCTGTCCCTCTGTGTGACTTAGGCCTGTGCTGGTGGGAAATTGGGAAATGTGGAGCTGACCCGTGGGTGTGCACTATTTTCCTCTGTGGCTGGGAGTAAGGGGAATGAATTGTAACTAGCATTGTTGTTGGGGAAGGGATTGAACTGGAGAAGGGATCTGGAACATGAATCTTTAGGAAGGGAACCTTCACAGCCCAAGCTTTTCATTGCAGGCATCCACAGGGACAACCTATGACATTTTTCCAGAAGAAGCTGAATGGCACAGCTTTCAAAAGAGAAGGCAGGGCGGTTGGAGAGTAAAACAGAGGGAAAATCAGGTGTAGTTGCTATCAGCAGTAGTTCCTGAAAGTGAGAGAACAGCCCCTAGATTTACTGTCAGGAAACAAATCCATAAATTGCAGTTGCTCTGTTCCTCATAAATGCAGCTACTAAATCTGTCCATTCAAATAGAAGTTATATGAGATAATTTTAGTTCTGGGTTTGAGCAATTACATGGGACTGTATCAAATGCAAAGTATTTAGTCTTTATGACTGCAAGAAAGGAAAATTAGTATGTCTTTACCTGTTATTGTACATGGTTAGTGTCTTAAATGAGTAGTGTAAATTACATAAAGATTATTTTTTACTTTAATAGACCTATTCAATAACTGTCTCTGAATCCTACACTGTAGCTGCAAGTCAACAGCAAAAACTTTAAGCAGCCTAATGTAGAATAGTCTATTTCTTTTGCCTGCTATAAAACTTTTTCTTTTACCAATGTTTAAAAAACTTTGATAAAGTCTGAGATGGAAGTATCTCCTTCCACTTCTATAATTATGTTCTGTATATTTAAATTCTAACTTCTTATGACAGGAGATTTCAGTGTTCTTACTTTCAAGCTTCAAAATGAAAAGCTCAAACTACTTCAAAGTATAGAAGTTCTTAATCGTGAATAAGATTTAGGGAATATGAGAGGGAAAATGAGCTTCAGCCTAACTTTGAATTCCTGAAGCAACGACCTGGGATTCAGTGCTTGGTTTCAGTCTCACACATTACACACTAATTGGAAGACAGGACTTTGTCCTTTCTGGGAATTAACTTAACCTTTGGCTGCAGAGCTGTTGAAAAATATATAATCCACAATTCCACACCACTGTACAGCATTGTCCTGCAAAAGGGCCTGAGTGAATTTGATACTGTTGCTCAGTGTTTCACACATCTCTGCCACATTAGTAGTCGAGAGGTAATTTTAAAGGCCTGCAGTAAAGTTACCTGAGTTCACAGAAAATTGGTTTTCCAGTTGGGTGTTAATTACTATTTTGCTTTCAGGCTTGTTTAGCAGGAGCACCACCCTCACTCTCTACATTTTTACTACTCACCAGTATTTCCAGTCTCTGGCAAAAGTAATACCTGTAGGGTTATTGCATCTTCAGTCTAACAAAAAGGTAATAGTTTTGGGTGCTTTTTCCCTATTTTTTTGTTGTTGTTGTTTTTTTTGGGGTGTTTTCCTCCAAGAATAAGGAGTAACTAGACTGCACTGGAAAATAATCCTGTAGAACTGATGGTTAAGAACCAAGCAAGAGTTTGGAGATAAATACATGTACATAGAACTTGCAGCTGGATGGTTCAGTTCACTTACAAGCTGAACACATCAGTGTGGGGAAAATCTGCCAGGTGTGGGCAACCCCCTAATAAGCATCCTGCCCACCAATCAGTATGGGTTAATTTGTCTTTTTTTTTTCTTTTTCTGTACAATATCTTTCATATCTTGCCTGCACCCCTCCAAAACCATGGCAAACAATGTTTACTGACTCAGCCTGATCCAAATCTGTACATCCATGGCTTCAGTGAACACAAGGACAACAGTTGCAGATCCATTCTTTGTCTAGAGGTTGAATTGAGCGCTATTATGTGGAGTTAATGCCTTTGAGCATGATCAGAAGGAAAGTAACGGTGTTACAGATTTGGAAGAGGCTAAATTTTTAGGTTTTGTTCATTTACAGACCAATTTTGAGAAAACTCAGTGCTGCCAAAGACATAATGACAGTGTCTGGCACCACGTTTACCACAAATTAAATTCCCATTCCTTGTGCAAAACAATTATGCATAACAGTGTGCTGATTTCCACTGATCTCTCTGGGATCAGAAGATCAGTCAGGATGAGCAGTTTTTGTGAAAAGAGGGTGAGAAATGCAACACAGGAAACAATGATCTTATTTATTTATATTTTTAGGCAGTGTGGTCTTGAGAACTGACTGCTGGAACTCACAGAAATAATTGTAGAAAATAAGACAACAGAAAAAAAAAAAAAGAAGAAAAAAATTAAACCCCCCAGCAACCTACCTTAAAAATAACCTACATTAAGAATTAAATTATACAGTATACCAGTCAACACTGGACATATAGAAAGAATACATTAGAGCAAACTGAATACAAAGAAAAAAAAAATCAGAAGCACAGCTCTTTCTGTTCTTCTTACATAATTACTTTTAACATATTTATCTTTGGAAATGAAAAATTTTAAAAGCTAGTATGCCATAAGTGGAAAAATCAAATTTAATTCAAGTTCATAACTATTAAAAGATATAATTGCTTTCACTGTGACAAAATGATTAGCATTATTTCAATAGCAAAAACATGTAATTTCTAACTTCTCAGTTGGAAGAAGTCACTCCTGTGATATGCAAGTTAACAGCTGCTAGTCGCAATACTGGGGTTTACACAAGGGTTGTTGAAAGGCATCATAGTTATTATAATTAGTGCTGAAAGAATAAAAAATAAATAAGTAATCCCATTATCTGTATTGACAGAAATGAAAAATCTTGGACTAAATTATTCCTGTTTTCCAAGTTTAAAATGAATAAGTGTGGCAATCGATTACTTCTTTTGCATTCCCTCTGTTGTACCACCAGCCTTATTGATTGGTTTCAATTAATGTATGCCAACAAGTAAATTAACGTAGCACCTGAGGCATAATTCTCTGGTGGTTCGTGTACACTGACTTCTTAGCATCCTTGCTGTTTTAATTCCTACTGAGCATATTGCTGGGAGCTACAATATTTTTCAGTCTGGACACGGACATTACCCATGGCTCTAATGACAGGTCATTTACAGCAAGCCCATGTTTCACTGCAGAGATGTCTCTTTAAGTGACATCTTATCAATGGCAATTCAATTAGTCAACCTTAAGACTTTGAGGTACATCTCACACTGTGTCACCAGCACTGGCTGTTTTGCATTTTAAATGTTAGCTTTTGTCATTGCTCTGCTTCTTTGGTATAGGTAAAAAATGCATTTTCAGGACAATTCTTCGTTCAGAACTTCACGGAAAACATTTTCCATGTTAAATGCAACTGCCTTCATTCCCAACAATGCTGTCAGATGAAGAGACTTGTGGGCTTGTACTGTGGACAGGAGCTTTTCAAAGCTGGTGCTCACCCTATCACCACATCCCACATGTCACCGACTGCTGTAAACATCAAATGATTCTGAACATCTGAAATATCAGAGCATCCAGGTGTTTAAAATATTCAGCTACTGCAATATAAATGAGATGAATACATAAATATTACTGTGGAGTACACAGCCTGTACATTCAGGCAGAAACAAAGCCATTTTAAAGTAGCAGAGTAGCAGAGAATTTAAGGCCAGGTCCTGCTTTTTCTGGGATACTTAATGAAGACATCCTAATAAGATGTGGTTCTACTCTGCATCAGCCAGCTGAAGTCCTTAGGGATAAAGAGTTGCTTTCCATAAGAAGTGGTGATGTCCAAGTGCCTTCTGGAGTGCCTACAGCAGCACACTTCAATTACATTGTTCTTTTTTCAGTGTACAGTCCTGTATCCACTGAGCATACACTCTTCAGGATGCACAGATGTAAAGCAAAGGAGATATGTTCCCAAGCTGTGCAATGTAAAACTCTGAGCAACACAGCACATTTAAAAATTTTCAGTTAGCATGTGCTCTAGATGCTTATTGGAAACTGTCTGTTGGGAAATGAGCTATACACCCCAGTTAAAAAAAAAAAATCCAACTATTTGCTGGTTGTAACTGAGCAAAGGGTTTTCTAAACCAACACAGAAATCTTGAATACCAGGTCTTTTATATCCCTAAATTCTATATTCTAACTTTGCTGTGGTGTGAGTGTGAATGAATAAATAGACAAACCCTCTTTCCCCTATCGCTGAGTGTTTTCACATGTGCACCTTCGAGTTTATTGTTGTAGAATCAGACTCAAAGCTATTTTTTCCATTGTTGCTTAGAACTAAAAGCCTTGTTATTTATAAAGAGAAAGTCATTGCCAAGGCAATCAACTGGTGTACTTGGCAAGACTGTAAGCTAAATGTACACAGATAGCTTCCCTGATAAGCTGTGTGTTATTACAGAACACCAACTTGTTCAACATGCAACGTTGGTTCTACAAGTATGTGTAACATCTTATTCAGTATTCAAAGTTCCATGCTAATGAACAATTTTAACTAGTTTCAAATTACTTGATCTCTATTCTGAGATCAAATTTTAATGGAGGAAAAAATTGTATGATAAGGCTCATTAAAAGATTTAAAATTTAATTAGAATGAAGTTTTTAAAAAAAAGTACTGGGCAAATTAATCCTGATAAAGCTGTGCTGGTTAGTAGTAAACAAAGAAAATTAACTCATAATGAAAGAAGATAAATGATATCCACTAATTTATGCTAGAAATGTTTTATTGTTTGAGGGTTTTTTTAAGCTAGTAATACAGATATATTTCTATGCATATGTGTGTGGGCTCAGACATGCATATATATTTTCAGGGCACATCTTTGTTAGTGTGTTAGCTTGAATCAAGAGTATGATTTTGAAGTGCATATTTTTCTTTCTTTCTTATTGAGCTTTGGTTCATGTCATGTGGAGCTTTTGCAATGCCTCAACTTGATTCCTTTCAGATGAAACTAGGATTCAGATTTGGAAGATTTAGCACACTCCAGGAGTGTAACTAATGCACTCCCAGCTGCAAGTGGGCATTCAGTCCAGAGAGCCAGACAAGAGTTAATCTGAAATAAAAAGCCTTGAAAGGTGTACATTATGGACACGTGTTGTCAGCATCAACTGTTTCTCTCTACAGGGTTGCCACTATCCATCTATAAACCATCTGCTAACCTAGAAATGGCCTTTGAATTTTTGTGATGTATTTTATTTTATTTAATTTTATTTCAGTTTTTGTTTCATTTCTAATTCTCTGTGAAGGATTAGATGTTTTTCCTACACAGCCATAACAGGCACTGCTAGAGTGCAGTACAAAGTAAGTATTTACATGTATTCAGTGAGACAGACAATTACAACAGCTTCATTACTGTAAAATATTAGATTGTTGCAAAACCTGCATTATCTGTATCCCTCAGCAGAAGCTGACTTCTAGGGTCTGAGCCATCTCTTGCTGCTGCCATTGTCTTTTAAAACCTTATCCCAGCACTTGAATAGATTATTATTCAAGCTGCTGTAAAATTCTACTAGCTGGTGGATGTAGCTGGAGTATGTATGATGCAGCAGCCCTAAAATTCACCCATATGGAACCCAATCCCTTGCTCCACAGACTAAATTCCAACATGAATTATATTTTCTATTATTACGGTGAGAAAGGTTACAGATTTATAAAGTTACTTATAAATGTGAGTTGCTCTCTGTAGTAACTGCTTTGCAGAGCCTTCCTGAGGTGGAGAAGGGTTTTTATATTAGCACAGCTTTTAAAACCCAACTGTTCTTCTTCCATATCTCACTAAAGCATTTGGTTTTGTTACCGTGCTGTTCAGCAATGCTTCACTTTTGTGCATTTGATTAAAACAGAGTCACTGGGGAATATTAGCCCACATGACAAAATCATCACGTAATTTGGCAGAAGCATGACAGACCTTGCCTAGGGAGAGCCCCGGGACAGAGCTAGCAGAGGGAATAAATTCACCTTTGACCAGAAGCAAAAGCACTGCCTTTTGGATTGAGAATTAAAGCCTTGCTGTAAAACATTCCATCTGCTCCAACACCCAACCTTCAAATGCCTGCCACAGGAGCATTGAAATTCGAGCTTTTAAGAAATGTATAATAAATTATACTGTTGCTTATATCCTTAAAATGAAATTCAGCCTCTCTCATATTCTCAAAAAACTTGATTGCATGCTTAACTTGATCTGTGTAAAGGGTAGCTTACTGGGCCCCTGCAGTAGGACAAATTATTTCTCATTACTTTGTCTGATTCCCTAATTAAAGTTGTAGGAGTACATATTCCTGCAGTCTCAGATGTCCAGTTCAGGATAAGGTAACCATTTAAAATGGAAATTACACTATATTTTCCAAAAAAAGATTTTCTAAAAGATACCACTACTATTACCCAACTTTACTTTCTCAAGGTTCATAAATATATTTAACTTTAGTAACATTTTTTGCTATTCTTTCTCATTTTGTAATTGGTATTTTGGGGTAATAAAATAGTAAAATATTATTACTTTCTACGAGGAATTTGTTATGGTTTATTTTCTGAGCCAATGCACAGATATATTTTTTTGGGATTTGGATTTTCCTTGGTTTTCTTTTCCTGTTCCTGTTAATAGGGTAAATGAAAACCAGACCAGAAGGATGAAACATTGTTAAAAAGGAATATGGGGTAGACCAGCAATGTACTGGCAGGCAGAATCAGCAGCCAGAGGCAGACTAATGAGAATAAACTGCTCTGATGCAATAGGAGGAAAGAAATTTTTCCTGCTGTATTTTTTTAAAATCTCCCTCTCTCTTGTCCAAATCATAGATCTTAGGATGACATGAAACCAGTTTCCTTCATTACAGCTTTCTAGGATATGTTCTGCTTACAAACCTCAGTTTGTGACTTTGAATGGTTTAAATGGAGCCATGAAAACTTCTGGCTCTGTCTTCTATTAAGATCACTTAGAAAAGAAAACTTTGGCATGCCAGAATCATAAAGCTGAATATCTGGAGGTTTCTACTGAATGAATTAACCTCAGAATAAGCCCCACTTAATCTCTATCTAGTCATGACCTAAGTGGATACATCTCAAGAGAAAGGTGGTTTATGAAACCAAGACTCAGAACTAGAGTATGTAGATTAAGGACACGTGTGTTGCATTTCACGTTTAATTTAATCAAGATGTTCACTGGTGGTAACACAAGAAAGAAACACACTAGGTTTTGTCAGAGAAGTTTCTGGAAGTGGAAGTGCATATGTCATTGTGTCTCCCAGTGATGTATCACCAAGTTGCTTGTTCAGTGCTTATTGAGAAAACAAAGTTTTCATTTAAAAAAAATTGTACATGAAATCTGATCATGATTTGTGAGAACCTTATATCCATCCATCCATCCATCCATCCATCCATCCATCCATCCATCCATCCATCCATCCAGCTTTCCACCCATCCATCCACCTCAGAAGTTTAATTTGCTAGAGCTACAGAGCCATTACAAGATTAAGAAAACCCAACCACATAAAAACCAGCCAACCAACCCAACCCAGTTAAGGCAGAAAAGTTAATTTGGCTAAATGTTTTTTTGGTTTTTTTTTTTTTTTTTAAGTCCACTTGTGGCCATGTATATTACAGGAATATTTCCATAGGCTGTTTTGTTTTCTAAATATTCAGCATTCCTGTCTTCCTGATTTTTTAAAAAATTATTAAAGAAGTATCAACAGGACCTGCATTTCTTGCAAATTCAGTTTTGGGGGAGGAGGATGAGTCACAGTCTTGTCCTAGAGCAGCACCATGCTGTGGGCTGGATAACCCACACCTCTATGACATCCCATAGTGCAGGTCCTGGCATAAACCAGAAGCAAATCAAGTGTGAATCAGTTCTCTCTTGATTTGGGCTCCAAGTGACTGCAAGAATATAAACATTGTCAAAGACAATTTGGTGGAAATGCATTGACAGTTTCACAAATGAAAGCAGATAAATGATATCCACTAATTTATGCTAGAAATGTTTTATTGTTTGAGGGTTTTTTTAAGCTAGTAATACAGATATATTTCTATGCATATGTGTGTGGGCTCAGACATGCATATATATTTTCAGGGCACATCTTTGTTAGTGTGTTAGCTTGAATCAAGAGTATGATTTTGAAGTGCATATTTTTCTTTCTTTCTTATTGAGCTTTGGTTCAGTTTCACAAAGAGGGAAGCAGGGGGAGAGAGGTGGCAATAAAGAAATAGGAAACAAATTTTTAAATTAACATCCTTTCATATGTAGAACTTGTATATTTGTATAACAGTTATGCAAAATAATGTTGTTTCTCCAGAAGAATGCTTTGGATCTTTAGTGGCTATAATACGTAGAAAAATAATGAAACATTGGTTTTGTCATTTTAAAACTTCAAAGATGATCTAAGTGCTTTCATAGGAGTCAGCTATGTAAGAAGAAAAAGAACCCTTAATTTTGAGTCTAGATAAATATCAGTTAGTGTTGACTGAGATAATAAATGTTAGGAAATTGTCAAAGTAGATATAAAATTTGTCTATAAAATTAATTTCTTTTACTTGATCAGGACAATAAGTAGCAAGACTGTGATACTCCTCTTTAAGATTGTGAATGAACTATGAATGAAGTAAAAGACATCATTTTATAGCAAATGAGGTGTTCTATACATGTGGAAACAAGACAGCATCTGATAATGGCTTCTGATCCTAATCAATATGTTTGGTAGATTAAACTAATTTTTCTTTACAATGCTTATGTAACTTAAAACTGTTGCTGGTTAAATGAGAACAAAAGAGGGTCCTAGAACCATAGATTTTGACTCTTTTTCATCATAAATCTGTACAATCAGAGTCCAGTTCTTTTCAGAGAAAAACTCAGTGAAAAAACTTTTCAAGATTAAAAAAGGATTTTAATATTCAGAAACTGAAGCAATTTTGCATTAGCAACGTGAAGTTCCATCCACCTTGTATAATGAAGGTTACAAGTCCTCACAGGATTTATAAGCAATGTGCTTGTTGATGTCATATTTTGCTGTTTATATGAGATCATATTTCCTATCCAAGAAGTAAAATCACATGATTCCTGTGACAGAACATAAGTTGTACATGTATCATGGGAATCATCCTCTCTATATCACCTCAAAACTATATGAAAAAGAATTCAAAATTGATTCTCATCCTGTGTCCCATAAACTTTTCAGGGTTTTGCTAAATATAAGGGAAAGCTTTGTTTTCTACATGTGAAATATTGTTAGAGCCTGTGGTCAGAAAATACACATGAAATGTACTGGATTTCAGTTTGTGTGTACAGAGTGGGTTGGTCTGCCTTTAGTCAGATGCTGTCATGTCAGATTCTTTTTTTAAAGAAGACTTGGAGTGTTTTAAACTTGAAAGGTTCTGCAAAAAGCTTCAGTGTGATATTTCACTTATCTTTCTCAATAACAAGAAACAAAAGGACCATACAACTTCCTTACCCCCCACCAAAATCTGATACTAGTATGGATAATAGTATCCCTTAAATCAGTTGTCCCATCTCTAAATCCTTATTGAAGTCAGTTGAAAGGCTTTGTTGTCTTAGAGCAGCATTTGTGTTTTAGTGACCCCTCTCCCAAGATTAAGGGTTGCCATTGTCATGGGGCTCTGATTAAGGAATAAACCTGCTGTGTCTTAGTGCAGCTGGTCAAAAATCCATTACTGAATATTTATGTGGAGACATTATTTTACATCCTTAGTGTTGTCCATAAAAAATTAAGTAACATGGAAAAGAGAGCAACAGAGATGTCCTTTTTAGCTATGAAACTCTGGAATAGTTTTCTGTGAAATGCCCTGACATTTTCTCTCCATTACAGAATATTTACAGTGCTAATATAAATGTCTGAAGCATGAATACTTCCTCCTGGGTGTATAGAATCTAAACCAGCAGAAGTCTTGGAGACAAGCCAAAGATTTGAACAGCCTATAGAAGTACTCTTTTTGTGAGCCATATAGCATTTGGATCTGGAGAGTATAAATAAAGATACAGAGAAACCAGTCTGAATGGAAATTTACCACATATTCAACTATAGTCATTGGAGCCAGCTAGTGCTGAAATTTATTTCCCTAAGAGTTGATTTATGTTAAGTATAGAGTGTTAATGTAATTTTGGAGGAGGCTCTCCCAAATACATGCAACTTGTGTGTGCTTCTCAGATGTTGCCAGCAGGCTGGGCTCTTGGTTTCCCATTCTAATGGGATAGCCCCGCCTTCAGGCGTTGCTTGATTAGCAATTGAATGATGAAAGGTGAAAAATGAAGGTCTGTTTATATTTCTAATTAGGTTTTGCTGCTGGAAGTTTTCAACATATATATTTAAAGTTAATGTATTGACTTCATTCCAGGCTGAGGTAATGGTGGTTGTTCACAATGGGATCAAACACCACAAATTTCTTGTTTTGCTGTAGCTGTATTGGATAACATAGGAACAGGCATAACTGCTCTCAAAAGCTTGTGAAACAGTCTGTCTCCTGATAATACTAATGAAACATTCCTACTGTAAGGCTGATGTGGACTTTGTTTTTGTTCTATCACTTATTTTATCGAAGACTGTAGTGTATTAAATTCTGCATGTTTGACACACCGTATATTTCTTAGCTTCCTAGAGATCTGATGCTCTTTTAAACAAGTTCAGTTAAATATTTTGCTTTTCTTTCCATCCAAACACTTCAACTGTGGAATGCAGTAAACTCCTACATCTGCACAGCCACAAATTTCATTGAAGCATGAGTGTCAGGCTTGGAGAGAAAACGAGGAAGGAATGTTTTTCTATCTGCAAAGTGACTGTCCATAATTTCAGTTCCCTTAGTTTTATCTGGCACTCCCTATGACAAAAGGGCCATCTCCAAGCTGCTTTGAGACACTTCATAAAATCCACTGCAGTAACAGATGCAGTGTCAATACAAGATGTATGAATTTGTGGACGAAATGATATTTCAGATGAGAGTGTCCTTTCTGCTTTGTTCTTGAATTTCCTTTATCCCTTACTGCCAGTGATCTGAATGTTGAAGAGCTGCCATTATGACTATTCCATTTGTCTCCAAGGTTTCTGGCTCATGTTAGCTGAAAAAAAAAATCACTTTGAATTTAAAATAAATCCCTGACATTTTTAGACTCATTGCATTTATGGATTTAGGCTTTGACTCAGAAGCGGTTGAAAAGTAAAAAATCTAAAGCACGTACTGTGTCCATGAGGTCATCACAGCCACAGGTAGGCTGACTCTTGGCCTTAACATGAAAATGGGGAGTTTCATCAACATAGGCCTTCTGCTGTTTATTTTGGTGAGATCACTCCTTAATTTCAGTGAAAGAAAATGGTAATTTTATGAGTCAGACTCAGTCTTGCAAGAGTTATTTAGAAATGCGTGTCTACCAACCTCTATACTTCAGACATCATCAGTTTGAAGTATGATACTTCTTTTCCTTGATTTCATAAATAATTTAGATTAACAAAATCCAGATGGTTTAGAGCTCCCAGTAGCTACGAGTTCAAGAAATTGTTTAATCTTTGAAAGGAAGACTCTATACTTTTTCAGTTCTTTAGCATTTTATTCAGAGCTTCACAGTTCAGGGGTATTATTGTTTAGTTTCTTCCTTAAGAAGTCTACTTTTTTTAAAACATCTATTAGAGGCGTATTTGAAATGAGTATGGGCTTAATGAGTGTCTGAAGGAATAAACATCATGAACGTGCAGTTTTCAGTCCTTCAAGGAAATCTTCCTTTGCAAGATTTCCTCAAGAAACCTAATGTTCTGAACATCAATTTCAGTATTTTAAAGTATTTTAAGGATATGTTATCCTTCATAAAACAAAGAACATGTATAAACCATAAGGTGGTATTATTATGTGTAGATTTCTGTAAGACACATAGTAAATTCAGACACTTTCATATTTTTTGCTTGTGAGATACTCCTCTCTATTTAGTTGAGGGGTGCATTATAGATAAAGAACTGCTTGAAACATTTTTCTCAAAAACTATGTCAATACTTTTCCACAAGCTAAATTGTTTTTTACAAAGTTCTTATTTTTAAAAAAAANAAAAAAAAAAAAAAAAAAAAGAGACTTTGCCATGAATAAATATTATGCTTTGTTCACTTTTTTATTAAGGTTATTTTAGGATTCAATCATATTTTGGTATTTTGATTGAAATGATAGCATCTGCCTAAAGCTCAAACATGTTGACAGCTCATCTGTGATAAGTTATCTTAAGTTTGTTGGAAGTGCCAGGAGTCTGAAGAATTAGATTAGCAGAAGCTGATTGCAACATCTGGGTTTTAAATTAGGGCTGAAAGCTGGGGGGTTTTGGCATGGATTTTAACCATTCAGGCTTTTTTGCTAGATCTATCTAATGTGCAAAACAAGTGTTTCTCTAATATGACTTCAAGATTCACTATGTGACACTGTTAAAACATTATTTCCACAAATAGCAAGAGTGTTATGGCAGAAAATCAGTCATGAATATAGGTGTGGACATCTCTGGAATGTTGTGAACCCTATTTTTTCTCCATGGTTTTATTTCTTAGGCCTTGTTTTAGGCAGGAGTCGGGATGGAGCAGCACTGCTTGCCACGGTGACTGATGAATGATTGCACAGCTCTAATGGGACAAATAGAAAGAAGAAATGAAAGGGTAGAGAGACATCCCCTCATGCCTAGTTAGAGCAGTACCCTGTACACTAATGTGATATTTTATGGTTATTTATCCCCTGGCACTATTTAACACCACCAATTTTGAAGATAAATGTAGTAAAAGCGTTTTTATCCTGCTGCTATGAAAATGTGCTTTTAATAGATTTAGGTTTTCTCGGGTCATAAGAAAGAAATAGAAAGATTTTGCAGCTTTCTAAAGGACTGGATTATATGTGGAGTTTAAAATGTCATAAAGCAGCTTGAAACACTATAGGGAGTCTGTGCAGTAATTGGAAAAATGTTTCATACTAATGTTTGGATTGCATTAGTGTGAGCTGTTGGCATACATTTTGTGACAATAAACATGTCTTTGCTTAATTGTAATTATAGCTTACAAAAAGGTTTAAAGAAAAAAGTGAGAAAGGTACTTTGGTGAGTATGGATAATGACATTTTAATGCACTTAAGGCACAATGCAGAACTCCTAAAGACCAGCTCTAGCTTGCATGCACTGTAGATAGACCTGCTTGACATATTTATTTAATAATATTTGGAAGTTGGGGAGTTTGCTAGGACTTCTCTATTCTACCCCTTTTCTTCACAAATTAACAACTGGCAGGGTTATCTGTCTATATCTCTTCCTCTGATTAAATTGCTGTTGACCACACATGAGCAGATTCTAATCAATTTTCAGCAACATACAGGGACCTGTTACCAGATTTTCACTGGTGCTCTTGTCTACAGATCACCCCTCCCACAGCAGGTTTAGTCAGCATAGCAGAAGATATCTAAGCTTAAATTCTTAATCTTTAACAATTCAGAAATCTAAAATTGATTTTCCTGTCTTAAAAAAAAACCATAGGTCTGAATGACTGAGACAGATAATTCAAAGAGAAAAATAACAAGGTCAAAAATGTTTACATGTAAAAGGACAACTTCAAGCAACACGGATCTTTTTCTTGGTTTGATTTTCTAAAGAAAATTTAAGATGTAACTGCTGTTTTCACCACTGTCTTTAATGACCTTAGAAACAATATTGAGCAGAATAACAGATATATAGCCAAAATCCCTGAGATTACACCATCTGTTCTGTGTGCCAGTTCCCACAGATAATGCAGTTCACGGCAACAATGTGATTAACTGGGCTTCAACTTGAGCTACTTACCCAGAGCCCTCATGAGTTTATCCTTGGTTTCTAGTGTGCCAAACAGCCACACCTTCCTGTGGGCATTTTTATTGTCAGTACTTCAAGATACATCAAACTGGATGGATAAGTAGGACACATTTACCCTATATTTGGATAGCTGAATTTTAAATCTTGTGCTGGGCTTGCAGTTCCCCATTCTACCCCTGCCTTTTCCTTTTCCATTTATAGATAGGATGATGCACAAATATTGTGTTCAAAGTTTCTGCACGAGCAATGGTCTCTCACTGGACATGATCTGCTTGAACACACTCCCTGTAGTGGGCCCTACATTATACAAAGGGTTATCAGCATGGACTCATTAGGACATGAAAAGTAATGGTTTCATCCTATGTATACAACTTTTAAATCTTCTGCTTATATATCTGAATGCAGTATCAGCCATATCAGATTTCAGGAGTTTAAATAACAGCTGACATTCTTGATAATAGAATAAAATTTTCTAGATAAGAATCTAGAAATGCGAAAATATATTTTTAATCTGAGTTGTGCTACAATTGCCACAGCACAAGTAATGGAAATTGATTTAGTGAGCAGTGTTAAATGATTACCAAACAGAATTATGGCATGAAGTGCCTTATCTGTGTGAATAACAGGTAACTCAGTCAAGCACAGAGCACAGGCAGTTCATCACAAATAAGGTATGATATGGTATATCTCTACATGGAATATGGTGCAGAGTTTTACAGATAAGCCAAACTAACACTCCCAAGCAGCTCTGGGGGAGTGGATTTGCTCTGAAGCACTAAAATTGTTAGAACCAGACATGAAACTCTAGTGAAGACTTTTTGCAATGTTTTCTCTTGAGCAATTCTGAGTAAATGTTTTTCATAAATTATTTCTTTTTCAAAGCTAAAACTGTAACTGTAGGAATTTAACCAGTTAATCACATGATATGATAGATGAGAAAATTGACCACACTCCACTAGGTGAAAACCTAAAAGCTTCTGCATTCCTGGTAACAATTTATGGTAGTTATGTTAAGTGCTTCAAAATGTTCTGGTTTTAATTCATTTTTTATGTGCATGGCATAAATACAGGTTTTTTTCAAAGATCTGGCCTTCAGTGAAATGTAATCAGTCTGACTGGGTGTTTATGGATCTTTGATTTACCTGTCCTCTCTCAAAGCTCTGGAGGTGGTAATGGAGAAGCATCTCTGCCAATGATTTAAGGCACATTTCAGGGAAGAGCAACAAAAGTGAAGAAAAGAATTGTGTGCCTCTCCATGAACAGTCTTCCAGCTTTTTCTTTGGTGGTCATGACACTGCACTTTCTTTTGTCACAGCATGTTAAGATTTTCACTTAAAGAGGCGCATTTTCATGATATGAAATGCTTCTAGTCCCAGCCTCAAGTGGAATACCACACAGTACCACTTTAGAAAGTTCAAGACAGTAGAAAACAAAAGTGAAAGCAGACATGGTTAAGTGTGGTGCCGTAAACAGCATCACAAAACTATCACAACCTGTCTTGTGCTACGGCCCAGCATGTATTTTACACCTGTCTTGAAGCACATTTTGACAAAAAAAAATGTTTTGGAATAACCATTTAATCCACCCGTGTGGATTTTACACCATAGAAGGTTCCACCAATGCTGCCTTCAGAGCTCTTGAGACAGTTGTTTATGGTTGGAAGGAATAATTTCCTACCCAGTTAATCTTAATTTTTTCCTCACTGAACATTAGTACTGCTGGAGATATGTGAGTTTTACTTTTTGTGTCTCTAATGTTTTATGGATTATATTAGACTGAATTTTCCGGTAATCAGTCAGATAATTCCACTTTGTAACTGCTCCTCCTCCAACTTCTTTTGTGAAACTGCTGTCAGAAGCTGAACTGTATTTATTTATCCTCTATAGGCCAAAGCATGTTGGCTCTACTTCAAATTTTCGTTGTCTGGCTGACTTTATTGAGCATCCACATCAATTCATACTACAAAATATGCTTTACATGTACTACAAAGTCTTTTTAAGGCATCTGAGACCAGAGTATGGTCTCAGTACAACAGCAGTACTTGAGATAAACCCTTAAGAGATCATCCTCCTGACATGAGGAAATAAACCTCTTGATATGTTCTGCCTGAATGTCTCTTGAATCATTGGAAGTGAGCTCCCAGAAGGGAGGAGAGAATCAAGTAGCATGATCCTGCTAAAATATCAAAAATACTGCCCTCCCAATAAAATTCTTTGTAACAGTCATATTTATGTGGAAATTTATCACTTTATTTACCAACATAATAAGCCAAAAAAGCCCGACTCCCAACTCCAAAAAAATGAAGGGAAATGTTTTACAACTTCCAAGCCTACTTTGATTATTTATATCTAGGAAACACTGGCTTGCTAAATTAATTACCTCCAGGATTCATAGCTTGCATGTTTTTGTTAATATTCATTAGAAATGAGACCCCACTGGGGTGTACAGACAGTGCTTGAATAAAAAGAGAAGTTGATCTCCTTCCATAACCCAGGACATCAGTTTGGTGCCATCTGTACCATATTTCTCTCACAAGACAAAATGGTTAAATGACTTTATTGCCTGTACCAAAGGATGAATGAATATTTTTCCACAGAAATACGGAGGAAGAGCACTGTGTACTGACATTTTCCAGTGCCTCCAGCAAACAGATTGTATGGGTTTTAGCTACATAATCTTTCCTTACTCCTGCTCATGTGAGGGTGAACAGACTGCACTTGAATATTTAGACCTCGCCTTCCCTGAAAACTTCATTCATAGTGATTATATGTTCTGCTTCACTGACAGCTTGTGGTAGGGCAATTCATTAAGACTAATTGAATTCTGAGGGGAGGGAAAAATAACCTTTGCATGTGAGCGTGAATTATTGAGAGATAGTGTAATGAACATGCTTATAGTTTTCAGAGCCTATAATAAAGAACATACTGATTTTTAAAACAACAAAGGCAATTTCACATTTGAAACAGTAGAGTTAAAAATGAGAGTAGAATTAAAAATAGTGCCTTTTTCTTCCTCATTAGCAATCATGATTGTTTAATCGATAGCAGTCAGGAGAAGTGACACAAAAGCCTGCATGGCTGCTGAAGCAGACAGGATATTGACATTTAAACAAATGCTTTAAACATACTGTGCTTACACTTCTAGTTTTAATATTAAAAGCTGGTGGGGGAGCTTGTCTTGCTGTATTTTGTCATTCATATTAATCTTTCATGCAACCTTCATGTTGTCCCTTGTTTTTTTTGTTATTTTCCTCAAGAAAGGGAATCACAAACTTATCAAATCATCCTTTTCTTTCAAGAGTTTGATTGAAACCTCTCTAAGATTTGGAACCTTTGAGATATTTCCATTGTTCTCAGCTGCTATGAGCATGGATATTAGCCAGAATAAAACAAAAAAAAGAACCTTCCAGGATTTCTTTAGTCTATTAATTAATGTCTGAAACTTTTCAGCAGCCCTGTTGGTGACCCATGTGTCACCACTGTGATTTTTTGAGGTGTTGGAAGAGTTAAACTCAGTAGGGCTAATGAGATCTGAGAATTATATCATTATGAAGTATTTTCGGGGCAGTAAATTTACAACGTAATTTGGAAATTACCAGTGCTGTATTTTGTGATTCTCTGTGAATTACTGAAATATTGAGGATGCATTTCTGTGGTGAGGTTTACAGGTTAGTTCTTTGTCCTTTCTTATTTCATAAGAATCATGATTCTTTGATTAATTTTTATGCCGTATTAAGATTCTGGAAAGTTCATATCGCCTTAGAAGGACATACTGACAAGAAATTATGTTCTAACTATTTAATCTCCCCTAAAGGCATTTGAAGAAGTATCATACAGTCACTCTAGGGAGCTTTCTGTGTTTGATGTTCTGGAACTATGTGATTTCATTGAGCATTTAGTCTATTTTTTGAAGGTGTTGGGGATACTTTGGTCTTTGCTTTTAACAACAATTTTATTAGATCTGACGTCGACCAACTTGACAGAACCAACTTGGCAGAATTGAAAGTGCACTTCTTGTTAATTTATGAGAGTAAACAGAATGGAAAAATTTTGAATCCCTACTGGTAATATTGCCATGCTCAACAAACCCCAGATTTCAGTTGGGCACTAAAAAATAGCTACACAGAAGGAAAACAAAATTAAATACTCCTAAAATTAGTTTTAGCTTTCCTTTTTAGCCATCTGCCTTTTAAATGTTTCTGTGTTACCACTGTCATCACTTTTAATTCTCCTGTGAGGGCGAGGTGGGAGGTGAGCTGAGGGAGGAGGTCTGACTGGTGTGTTCACAGTCAAGGTGACCAGCTAATTCCTTGCAAAGTCTGGTATTTCTTGCAAGAGAGGTATTAGTCCTCAGACGGCAAATCACTCGTCTTTTTATGATATGGGGTATGAATAAGGCCAGCAATAACGAGCTGAAGTCTAGATAAGAGTCCTTTGTGACCGTGCTCTCTCCTTCAGTGCTTAACACCCAATCAGCTGTAAAAGTGTCTAACATATTGGCGAGGCAAAATGGTCTTAGCCCTGGGATAGTTTATTTAATCTGTTGCCAATTAACACAAGCTTCTAATGACCAATTTGGGTATTGGGGAGGAAAAACAAAGATAAACAAGCCCTGAAGCAAACCCAAGCAACCAAGCCCCTCCCCTCCTTGGCCCAGCCAAAGCTGGAACTGGACCCCTTACCTCCCCAGCCCTTCCCATCCTGTTGGGGCTCAAGCCCACATTCCCTCCCTGCCAGGGCAGCCCAGGACACCTCATCCAAGCCAGCAAGGAGAAAGAACAGCTTTGGAGCCTTCTGGAAACTTTGCTGTCATGGACTCAAGTCCCCCAGCCAAATCCACAAGGGGGTCACGCCTACCAAGGCATACAGGGCAAAGCAGTCACCGTGCACAGTTAATCACAGGAATATCTGTGGCTGACAGCTAATAAATATTCATGGACAAGTGCTTCTGCCATCATTACATATTTTAAAATAAAGATCTCTGTGTGAAATTGAAACTTAATGTTTCATCTAGCTTGTTTGCAGTGCGGGGAAAAAAAGTGAGATTTTTACCTATTAAAATGATGGATTGCATCTCCTTAAAGGGTGATTATAATTAGTTGAATAAACATCTAGAAAGTAATGATCTGTAAAGATACTACTATCCCACTTTCACATACAGTAATGAACATAATAGAAATCATTGGTGTGCTGATTTACTGACCAAAATAATGGTTGTACTTGACATCCTTACTGATACAAAATGCAATAAACCTCTTATGCTTTGAAGATGCTTCTTTGTAAGTCCGTGACAAATTAGTGCAACCCATTATGAATTAAAAATTAGTAATTTTTAAGTTCTTTAAACACTTTTTAAGTGTTGTCTGTGGTTCAGTATGAGTAGTTTGAATATGTTTTTCTGACTGCATCAAAGTAACACAATCTGCTCTTGTGAGATCCCAACTGGAGCACTGTGTCCAGCTCTGGGGCCCCCAACATAAGAAGGACACAGACCTGTTGAGGTGAGTCCAGAGGAGGGTCACAAAGAGGTTCAGAGGGCTGGAGCACCTTCCCTATGAAGACAGGATGAGGGAGCTGGGGCTGTTCAGCCTGGAGAAGGGAAGGTTCTCTCTAAGAGAACTTAAAGAAGTCTTTCAGTATCTACAGAGAGCCTACAAGAGAGCTGGAGAGTGAGTGTCCTTTTTAAAAAGGGCATACAGTGATATGACAAAGGGCAATAGCTTCAAACTGGAAGAGAGTAGGTTTAGATTAAATATTAGACATAAATTCCTTGTTGTGAGTTTGGTGACGCACTGGAATGGGTTGCCCAGAGAAGCTGTGGGTGCCCCATCCCTGGAGGTGCTCAGGGCCAGGTTGATAGGGCCTTGAGTAATCTGGTCTAGTCAAAGACCTCCCCCCACACATCAGGAGGGTTGAGGAACACATTCTGTGCAGGGGGCTCGGGGTGCAGCTGCAGATGGAGCTGCAGGTTCACCTCTGGGTGGGAGCCTGAGACAAGAGGCTGTGAGCTGCCACCCCTGGCACAACAAAGGGCACAGGGAGCTGTGGCACAGCCAGGTGAGGGACACTGAGAGGCACAGCAGGAGCCCATGGCTCCATGGCTCAGGAGGAAGAACAAGACTTTGATGCTCTTGGACTGTGAGTAGATGAAAGCCCAGGGGTTCCTTTGTTCAGGGTCTCTCCATGGAGGCAGCAGCTCAGGCTGTTTGTGTGTTACTGCACTGTGGATAAATGGCTCTATGGAATGAGGCATTTGTGACTCTGCTATGGAAATCCTGGGACTGAGCCAGTGAGGAAACCTGGTCTGGCTGTGAGTGGGTGTGCAGGGAGTCAGGCAGGACCCACTGGGTCACTGGAGCCACCCCTGTGAGGAGCCTTGGTCCCAGCAGTGACAGTCTGTGATACTGGGAGTGTGGCTGCCAGAGAGTCTCACGAATGGTCATACTGAAAAGTTTCCTTAACTGGAGGCTGGAACTAGATGATCCTCAAGGTCCCTTCCAATCCAAATAATTCTATCATTCTATGAATTTTTCTCATCATAGTGTAATTGAGAAGCAATTTTCATCTTTAATAGAAATAATTGACTTTTTTTTATAAGAGTTCTGCTCCTGGATATAAGGATAACAATGAGAGAGAATGGTTTAGACTTACTTTCTATAGGCCTGAGGGGTTGGATTTTTCTGGTGTAGCTGCTGGTGCAATAATCAGTAGTGTATCCCTCCATACGGTATGTGGATTATCTGTGTACCATTATGACTGAGACACCCTATTAAGTATGAATGCAAAAACTATTTACACTTTACTATGAATAAATAGGTGTATTTGTTATAAGATCTGACTGTTAGGTAAGTAAGACAAGTTTTATTTCTTCCTCTATTCTTACCTTGTGGAGGATGTTTTCTTGTGTTTGACAGATGGTTTGTTCAGTACAGTTATTCAGACATTAGAAATTATACTGTTCAAAATTTACTTTCCCGGTATCTCAAAAGAGTTTATAAGTTCACACATGACATATGATATGTTTTTATGCCTTAGGGAGGAATACATAAAACAATACTGAATAAGAAATGAAAAGATGGAAAGGGAATGAAGAGCAGACAAATGGGTTTCAAGAAAAGATCTGATTCTGGCGTGAATATAGCAAGTACTTCTGTTTCAAATCAGCAATCTAAAAAGTCGAAAAAGATATTTTTTCACCAATTAACCCAAACTAGATTTAACCACCAGTTTAGTTGAATGACTGAGGTGTCAGATTTTGAAATAGCTTATGACTGTCAATTTACCAATGCAAGGTAAATCAATATGACCTTCATCTGAATGAAATTAAGAATATCAACTAGAGGCTTGTATTGTTTAACACTGCAATTGCAGATAAGCTGATTAAATTTATGTAGACTAGACCATTTCTGGTTTGGATCTGTGCAGGACTGGCAGCATATTATAAGGGAAAAAAATGCTAATTTAGAGTTTATTTTTAAACCATCCAAAAGCCACTTGATTGGATTAGTGTTCATGTGCTATCAGGAGTGACCATCCAAGCTGTGGCTGGATGAGAGACAAATGTCAGTGGCAATACAAGCTGGAGATTTCCCACTTACCTGCTCACCCTGTCTCAAACACAGCCATTTCTCAGGTTTCTGTGTTATAGACTTTGAGGATAATTAAACTCCTACAAGAAGTGCCTTTCCTAAGTGTTGTTTGGGTTTTTTGGCTGGTGTGGTTTTTTTTTAATGGGAAATTATTTTTAGGTATCTAGAGAGAGGTAATCAACATCAGTAAGTAATCCCATCTTTGGTCATTTTTAAAACCTAATGTTTTTTAATGCTGTATCTGTCTATGCCTTTCTCCTGCAGTCCAGTTCTTATCTCCTCTGGGCCAAGAGGCCACCCAGCTCTGGGATCAATTAGGGTCTTCCCTGAAACACATCCGTGTACCTCCAGCACAGCACAGGGAGGTCCTGTGGGAAAGGACTGTACTCCAAAGGGGGAGATTTCCAGCCCCTGGTTAACCCACTTCCCCTTCAGCATCCAAGTGGACCCTGCACTGTGGCTTCCTTTTGAATTATCTGTTTAAATTTTAAACTGCTTTCTGGAGTGTTCCCCCTGGGTGTTGTAGAGAAAACTTTAATCTCATGTCTGTGCTGAGAGGCATGAAGGAGGTCCCATGGTAGTTCCTTCTGACAGGGAAATAGATGCTGCCTCACAAAACAAGTTTGAATTTTACTCCCAAAGTCTCCAGGCAGTTCTTTCACAGCTTAGCTAACAGGCACAGACAGCACTTTGAGAAAAAACTACTTAAAACAAGCAAACAGAAAATATGAAAAGAGCTTAGTAGGCATTGGAATTTTTTGCTGGCAACAAACTTTTCAGAATCTTAATTTTAAATCTGCCTGATGATTTCAAACACTATTTTGGATTTCCAGATTGGAATACATTCACCAAGTAATTTACAACCTTCTCAGTGAAAATTTACTGGGATGCCCAGGCTCTCGTGGCTTTCAATCAATAACCTCTCCTTTAATAACATAGTATCCTGTTGACAAGAAGAATAGTGGAAATGTCTTTCTGTAAATCAGTCAAAAAGGATAAGCCCAGAGAAGGAGTAGAAACTAAATTCTCCAGATCGATAGCTACTGTTGTGTAGCTGTCACCTCCACTGTGTGGCAGCAAGTGTGGTTGAAACTGAAATAGTTATTGATGCGTTTTCAAATTTCAAACATTCAGTTACTTGAAGATGCTTAATGAAGGTTTTTGAAGCACTTGATTACTGGTCCTGGCTTTAATGATCTTCTTTGGAAGTCAAAATCAATCCTGGAATAATTTTTTTTCCACCGCATGTAGCACGTGCGTATCCTCAGACTGATTTTTCCAAGGGAAGCAAAGTGACTTGTGAAAGGTAGGGCAGGAAAGCCATGAGTGCTCTGGTTTCTAGAGCTGCAAACAAATGCCATGAGCACCAGTTAACTCTTCCTCTCTTCAGAGGGAAGAGTCCTGTCACTGTGAAGCAGCTGAGTGCAGCATCGTGCTGACTCTGAAACACGGCAGAGCAGGGGCAGAGACCAGCAGTGAGGGTGAAAGAATCTTGACATTGTAGTTCCTCTGGTTTAGCTACCTGGGCTGGATTCTTTTTGAACCATATCCATCATCTGTGCTGCTCTTGCACATCACTGTACACCCCTCTAACATCTTTTGAGTGGTAAATTAAACTACTTAAAAGCCAGGGTGGGGTGGAAGGGAAGAAAATAAAATTGGAAGATGTGGAAAACTAACTGGAGGTCTTTTCTGGAAAGTAAGAACCTGTTCCTCATCTAAAGCAAGTAGATAAACTCCACTGTCTTCCATGGAGCTACATGGCTATCAGGAATTGATGTCTCTGATGTTTGGTGCCTCTCCCCACTCTCTGGAAGTGTTTGGAAGAGCAAGTTAACTAGGAAAGGTAGGACAACAGAGTTAGAGTATACAAGTTACAGAAAGGTGAACTGCAAATCAGTTTAAAGGTACACGCTTAGTGCCCCCGGTAATAGCCAAGTTTTCAGCACATTTTTATCCAGCCTCACCTGGATCACTGCCCTCTATTCATGGGCTGTGTCACATCAGCTCTGCTGGACCATGAAGCAAGCTAGTGGGTAAGTGGCTTCCACTGAACTGCAAAGTTTGGTAAAGCACTCATTTTTAAATACATTAAAAATTTCTAAGAAGCTTTTTGGACAGAACTGTACTTCATGGGAAATAAAAAGGAAATAAAATCAGATTATTTTCTTATTATTATGGCCTACTTGACAAGGAGATTAGTAGAAACCTTAATATTGTCACACAGGTGACAGTCAGGAAGTTCCCTTCTTTGGGACTAGTGTGGTGTTGGGTTGCCTTAGAAAGGAAAGGGGAAAGAGCTCTGTGGGAGGAAGGTAAGGCTTTTTAGCCTTTTCAGGGTCAAATTAAACGATTCTGAATGAGCCTGAGAATCTGCTGGACAGGTACATATGAAAATGCATTTCCAAGGAAGTGGAATTATGCAGAGGAAAGCAGTCAGATGAGCTCGGGAACAGGATTTTGAAGTAAAGAGGGAGGTAATAGACTGTTGACTCCAGAGGTGAGAAAAGTGAGAGTCATCCATCAGTCTTTGCATATGCAGGCAGACGCAAATAAATTCTTCTCCATGACAACGTGGAAGACTTCTCTCTATGTCTGGCAAGTCTTTGCAATGATAGAGATGGTGAAACTCTGAAATAGATTAGCTGGGGAAACCGTGGGTTATTCATGATATAAAAGCCTCAAGAATAGGTTGGGAACACATCTGTTCCCAGATGCCATGAGGTACATCAGGGAGAAATTATATAGGAAGAAGTTTCTTTAGGAAAAATTATTTACTGTGAGGGTGGTGAGGCACCAGAAGATGTTGCTCAGAGAATTTTTGGATGCTCCATCCCTGGATATGTTCAAGGCCAGGTTGGATGGGGCTCTGAGCAACCTAGTCAAGGGGAAGGTGTCCCTGCTCAGGGCAGTGGGTCGGAACAAGATGATCTTTTAGGTATCTTCCAACACAAACTATTCTGTGATTCTAAATTTGCTGCAGCCTTCAATCAGAAGGCTACACTGAATCATTTCTTGTTGTCTTATCCAGTTTGTTTTGGTTTTTTGTTTTTTTTTTTTTTGTGTGTGTGACTGTGAAGGTTAAAGGAAGGTCAGAATGGAGTCAGTGTGAAAAAGATTTGGGAAGAAGTGCATCAGAGACAAATGATAGCACTTTATTTGAAAATATTAAGTTTGGTCAAGGTACCACAGAGAACAAACAAAGGATAAGTTCACAAATGTAGCTTTAGTGATTGTAAAATGTCTATACCTAAATCTAAAACCATTCTCTTCAAAGTGTAGCGAAATTTGTTCCCATGCAAGCATAATTGACTCTAGATGACAAAGTATATAATACGTTAAATTATAGAAACCAGAGTTCTGAGATGTGACTCAAACTTTTTTTTTCTGAAGCACATAGAGTCTTCATGTTTCTTTTTTGGTGTTGTAAGAATAAAATGTTGTATTGTTCTAGATATCTCTGGATCAGTGTATCTACCAAGAATATTTTTTTTAAAGATGGAGTTAAAAATTTTACTTACAATTCTGCAGTAATATTCCATTATTAAAAAGAGTAGTTCTTTGGTTACTTCAGGTAGCTGTCATGGAAATGAAATTGAACACTGAAGCATGACCAAGTGTGAGCTTGAACTTCTTCCTCTTCTTCCATTTCAATCTCAAATTCACACTCCACAAACTACAATCATGCAATACGGAATCCTTTTGTTCATAAAGTAGCAATACTTCGATGTCTAAAACAAATGATTGCATAAAACTCCAGCTTCCCATCTCAAGGGTGGGTCCATTAAATCATTGCAACTGAAAATAGTTGATACATTAAAATATTAAATTAAGGAAACCCATGACCTACCTATGGATAGGTACCTGCATAAAAAAGCAAATGGAGAAATTCTGCCTAAGATTTCTGAACCAGACTAGTGCCGGAATCCACATGGCCTTATTACTAATCCTTATCATATATCTGCTTATGCATTAGTAGAAAAAGTGAACTGTATTGGAATTTGCTGTGCCTCAAGAAAAGATTACTTCTGCCTTCTTTGAAGGTGAATTTTCTGTCTCTCTAATCCTTCAGAATAGGGTGTGCTGTGCATCTGAATTATGAACAAATGCACTGTCAGAATGGAAGCCTTTCCTTCTTTTAATCTTAATGCTAGTAAGAACTATAATTTCATACTGTGTTGGGCATTTGCATCTATACACAAATAATAGCCACACTTTTTAAAAATATACACTAGTCCAATAAACATTGATGAGGCGAGCATAGGCACTAGGATCAGCACTTTTTGGAGGAGCAATAAATTATTCAGTATTGAAAAATGTTATTATTAATTTGGGATTTTCAATTTGGTTGCAAAGTTATATTGAAACCCCTCTGTATGGATACTGAGGTGAAGAAATGCACATTATATGTCCTTAAATAGCAATTTGTTACATTTACATGTGCAGGGAATGATGGTTTTGTACAATTTCTGAGTTCCATACATAAAATATGAAACTATTATGAAGATATAGTAGCCAGCTTTACAGAGTTGAATTGCCTTATAATTTTGAAATACAACAAAATGACCCAGGGCATGCTATAAAATTCTTAATTTAGGAAAATGTCTATGTGAAAGTGATTTGATAGCAAATGGCAATTATTTTCTCCCTTATTGCTATAGCCAAATTGTTAGGAGATGGATTTTGTTTTCATTCTTAGCACAAAGTGTTTTAAAAAAAAAAATCTCTTGTCAGCTGAAACCTTGTCTGCAGATTCCCAGCCTAAAGCAAGATTTTTACAGTCAGGTTTTAAATCCCTTGATGTATCTGTGTTTGTAATGGAAATGCTAACATAACCTTAGCTGTTACAGGGCAAACAATATTGCAATAATAAATAATGAACAAAGTGGTTTAATAATTTGAAGCAAATCATGTCATGGGCCTGGCAAGATTTTATGACTAAATTATATGGGCAGGAACCTATCAACGGACATGCTGCATAAATACCATAAATAGATGGACTAAGGATGTGTGTTCATGAAGCTGAAAGCACAGTTTTCATGATCTAGGGGATAAAATGCTGCAAGAGACTGCAAGAAATTGGGTGGAAGCTTTGGGCAAATCAAAAACCTGAACAAATGATCAATGTGTCAGTTTTTAATCAACGGCTATTATCTCTAGTGCTAATGAGCTGTACAGTGCCTCACTAAATCTGTTGGGCTCTGAATATGGATGTATTGGTTAATGATCCATTATGTGGCCTGTTGGTAAAACTTCTTGCATTCTAACTGCAAAATAGATTTCTTTTTTCTTCTTTATTTTTTTTTTTCAGTATCTTGCCTAACCTAGCTGAAGGTTTCCATCTTTGTAGATCAAGGAGTTTCCCTGGCACAGTTTGGCTCTGGTTCAGCTAGGCTAGCACTGTCTTTTTGACAGTCACTCATACTCACTGTGTGCTTCTAAAATGCTGCAACACATCCCAGAGCAGGAAAGGGCTGATTAATTTACCTCCTGCCTGATCTCTGGTACCAAGAGGGATATTCTGGAGTTACAGCTTGAAGAACATCAGTTTTCCTTCAAAACAGTGAAGTGCTTGATCCTCATTTAACTCTTTTCTCTGGCACTGTGGGATGAAGGCAGTGCCCACAGGCATGCCTAGAGTTACTCGGGTTTCAGAGTGTCTCATGGCTTGGAGTTAAAGAGCAGGCAGGATGGGTAACATCACCTGCTTGGTGCACGGTTGATACAAAACATTCTGCCCAGAGGAGAGGAGAGGATAAAAAGAACCATGAACCCATTGCAACAGCCCTGTCTTATGAAGGGCTTCTGCTCAGGCAGTTTTCCCTGAGGAATAGTTAAATAGGCAGAAAAAAAGACTCTTTATGTGTGTAGTCCAGTACTAAGGAGACTATATGTAAGTAAAACTCTGTGTGTCATACTACAGTGGCTGTGCAGCAGAGGCTGCAAGAAGTGGTGATAAGGCTGAGATTTGGGAAAAATTGTACTCCTTTGAGGTTTCTCCCAAAGAGCAAATACTGAGCAAAAGCAGTATTTTAGTAGGTGGAGGTTTAAGCAGTCAAAAACTGAGTTTATTTTTGTCTGTGTGGGATTTGGTTCTAAGGGCTTGTGTCGCAACTGGCATTCACAAATGCCCTGGTAGTGCAGAGTAGACCTTTCCAAATCCCTAGCATGATTTTCTTCTACTTGTGACACACAGGCACAAGCAAGTCATTATGCCACTGTTAATACTTTCATTTTGTAGCTGTCTGATCTGCTTCTGCAGACCATACCAATGGCAAAAGGATTGTCAGGCTGCTCTGCAGTCAGAACTGAGGGTGGCAAGAGAATGACCCAAATCTCTAAAGCTAGGCATGGGACGGAGGGCTGAGACTACCTTGAGTCCATTTGTGGAACACCTTTTGTCTAGGAATCTTGCATCCAGAGAGACCATTAAATGTGTCCCTCAATCTATGGATTTGTCTATTGCTTCAATAACATCTGTCTCCAATTGCAGCCATTCAAGTAAAAAGGTTCCCTTTTAGTTCAGATGCTGACACAGGAAATGCTGGCTGGTGATCATTTCAGTACATGTCATTTTCTGGACAAATTACTTTTCAGAGATTCTAGTTTACTTATTTGTGACAAAAAGAGGCTGTACTTCCTTAATGCATAATAGGAATCATATCATTATTATTGTTGTTTTTCTTATCCTTAATTATTTATAACAATGAATATCACAATTAGTATCGATAATAATCCATCTCCATACTTTATATGTTGTTTGAGAGATCACCCTTTGTCTGCTTTCAAGGCAGCCAAATGAGGGCACTCTGATTTGATACCATTTAATATTCCCCTCTTAATTCATCTACTTATGGAAAAGCATGGCAGATGTTCTTTAAACTCTAGGGAAGGCTCTGTGAGCCTCTACCAGGAAATTTGTGCTCACACCCTGTCATTTGGAAGGAAAGGGGCCTTTTTGCTGTCCTAAAGACAGCACACACAATGCTAGGAGTTCTTGATATGACAAAATACAGGGAAATAAGTAATACAAGGAATTAGGACTTTCACAAGATTTCAGGTCTTGATTTTGGGGGAGGGTGGGTATGTACAGTGGAATGCTAAAATTTGTGTGTATTCTTCAAACTTGTTACTCAGATTTAGGAATATTAGAGGCAGAAAATCATCCTCTAGCAAAATTCTGTACTTCACACTGTGTATTAACACTGTGGATTCAACTAAAATTTTCTGTCATTATAGTTTAATGAGCTTTAATGATTTGGGTTCCTGTTAACTTAGAACACAGTTTCAGCTCTGGGAAGTTTAAATCTGTTAAACGTTGTCTGTATGTTAGAAGGAATTAGGAATTATATGGAAGGAATGCAAGGAAAGCCTCATCTGCAAGACGATTTCAGTAACAGACCGTTGGTTTCACAGCTCAGTGACAAATTTGAAGACATGCACTGCTGAGGCCATGCTAAAGGACTGCACTGTACCTTTATAGTTCTTTGTTACTGACTGGTTGCTGTTTCTGGTACCCATCATCAGTTTGCATTCCAGTGTTTGACAGATTCTTTTATTCTTTCTCCTTTGTTGAGTTCTCATGTGGTTTAGAGCATGATTAATTTTGTTCTGTGCTGGCATATTACCGAAGGTTTTGTATATTAGCTGGAGATAACTTGTTCTGTGCTTTTCAGTGATGAATTCAGCAAAACTGACTTTTACCAGGGTCTTTTGCAGGAACTGGTAATCAGATTGCAATCCTCCACCCCTAAACCTTACAGAAGCTCATCTCCCCCAAAATATTTTCAGTAAATGAGACTGTATTACACAGTATAAAGTGTGCTGCAGTTAATAATTTTCAGAGAGAAAAGGAAAGTGATGAGGTTGTTCTAGGAGAGAAACTAAATGAAAAACAAATGCAGCTATTAAATTTTCCTTTTTCTTTTTTTTTAATATGAAATTCATTCTTCAAGGTTTCTCTCTATTCTATTTGAATAGAAAAAACACCTCATTCCAACACCTGAAGATACCAGGTATATCAAACATTTAATGTTATGGATTCTGAAAAATCTTTTTTTGTCTTTTTCTAATGCAGGACATATGTTTACTCACTCCCATGAAGTTCAGTTCCTTATAAAACAGACACTAGCAATTCTCCTACATGAATTAATGAAAATTGATGTTGGATATTTTATCAAATGTACTCTATTGCATATATTATTTTTTATTTAGAATATTGTGTTTTTGAAATGTTATGTCTCTGAATAACACAACAACAACAGCCAGACAGAAGAGAAAAATTACTCCTTTGTAGTGGCAGAAATTTTCCCAATAGCTGAATTTGACACTTTGAAATGCTGTAATTTTGACAGAAGAACAAAGACAGCCATTGGAAATTAGGTGTTATTTCCCTGTTCAGACAGTTTCAAGTTAGAGCTCGGGAAGGGGAAGGTTGCTTGAGTGAACCTCACAGAAACAAGCCATAAGAACTGTATTGACACCAAGATGCTCAACGCTCCTACTGTAACATTGTGTCTGTGCAACACATTTCCATTTAAAGTCTCGGGATGAGTTTATGTGCTGCACCAAACACAGTAATATCTCTTCTGCAAACTTTCAGAGCAGCTTATCCGTGCTTATTGGCAACACTCGCAAACACCTGGAGATGACAGACATGGGTGGAACAGGGGAATAGGGTTAGGTAAGAGGTAGTAAGTGGGGGAAAAGTGAGAAAGAGCTGATTGCATTTGGAAGGGTGGTTGTGTCTGAAAGCCTGGTGTGATGGAGTCCGTGTTCCTGGGAAGGAGAAACACTCTTACATACTCCACGTCCTTCTCTTCCAAGTCTGGCAGCACAGAGCTCCAGAAGCTGGGTTGAAGGAAGGCAATGTCCAACACCACAGTCCATAACCCTGACAACCCACATCTGCTTGTGATTTGACCTCTCTGAGCTACAGCCCTCTCAATTCCTCCCACACCCAGCTGCTTCCAATTGCTTTGAATCTGGATTCACACCTGTGAGGTCTGACTTGTTTGATATCAGCTGGTCCTCCACGGCTGCCTCTTTATTCTGCCTTTGCAGTTCTTCCCTTCTCACCTCTTAAAGTTCACAGAAACCACTGGCGTTTTTGTTGTGCTGTTTTCTATCTTCTTTTGTCTCTGGAGAAGAGGAAGGCTGGAGTAGCAGAGGTTGGAAGGTAGGTAGTGAAAAAAAAGGGAGAAAGGAATGGAGAAGGGAATTAGAGAGTATTTTTGTTGATGAAAAATGATGCCTTAATGCTTTTTACTTATTCTTTGAACACTTTTCACTAAAGAATAAACGCAAATTTCCAGATTTCATTAACTTGGTGCCACATTTGTTTCAAAAATTATTTAGGAGGTAACTGGAATATATATTACCTAATTGTAATCTGTTTGGCATGGAGAAAGATGAAGACAGAGTTACAACCAGCCAAGCTTTTCTTTTAGTGTATTTTGTGTTGTGGGGTTTTCTTAAGGGTAAGCATTGCAGTCTTTCTTTTTACCTTGTCAATCACACATAATTAGTACTTTCTGTGCACAGAGAGTTTTCACTGTCATGCAGATTGATTGGGAAAAGGCACGTTCTCTAAGGCCTCAGTTGTTCTGATGAATTAAATAGTCTTGCTATTCAAGTTAGTAAGAGCAGACTGTGACACGTATTACATATGTATACTTTCTGCAGTGTTTGGAAGGCTACTTTGACTTTCATGGGATTTGGACCTGACTCGTAATGCCTGCTATCATAAACACAAGTGATCCCTCACAATAAAACATTTGGCAGTATTTACAGTCAGAAATGCCTCTTTGCAGAATCTGTGCTATTTTCTGCCTTCTGCAGGCTATCACTCTAAATTTGTATTTAATTGGCACCTATGCCCTGCTGAAGCTGGCGTCCCACCTTGTCTGTGGGCTGAGTGCCATGCTGACAGATGGACATCAGTGCTGGTATGCTCCAGCCAGTTTTCACATTGCACATGAGTCTGTGTGGCTGCGTTTTCCTTTGCAGACAGTGAATTAGAAAATCTTAAAAGGACCTTCATGTTGAAGGGGAAAGGATGCACCAGTGCTTTCCAGCTCCATGGTGGGCGACTAGGAAAATATATTGTAGTAGTATGAAGCAGATATTTAGCTACGTTTAGCCAGGGCTGCTGTTCAGAGGGGGGATTATCTTCATCTCCACCCTCGATTAGCTCTCCACAGGGCACGCTCTGACGTTTCAGTGACATTATTTCCATGGCTAAGCCAAGTTTCTTGCAGAATACCTCTGCTGAATACAGAAATCCGATCTGTTCTGTGTCCCATATAGGAGCCTGTCTATTACTTCTGCTCAATAGAAGCTTTATAAAGACAGCTTTGCAAAAGAGCATCATTCAAATGGCTATTTAACTCCTCAGTGAAGAAGGTAAGATGTTCCAGAAAAGAAAAAGAAAAGAAATCAGTAATTATGCCATCTTATTATTCTTCAGCATTTAATACGCATTTCAATACTTCCTGTTCAGCGTTTCTTTTCCTTTCTTCGGGCAATTAGCTGCCAAGACATAAACACAATAAAAGCTAAACTGTACAAGAGAGGGGTTTTCAGCCTTTTGCTAATGCAAGTACAGACCTTAAATCTCAACCTGAATGCTCTTTACAGATTGACAAGGGGACCGTTATTCCAAGTCACTCCGTATTATGTGTGAAGAGTGCCCCAGCTGTGTCACTGCTGAGGTTAAAAGGTGTTAGTGCTTGCTTCTTTTAAATGAGCACAGCAAATGAAAGTGAACAATTAAGTAAGAAATTTGGCTTGCTATCTCTGCATGCTGCGTTTTATTGTGGTGTTGCCAGCTTCTCTGAATGAAAATACAAGAGCAAATTAAACAGCTCTATGAACTCGCAGGAGGAGCAGTTGTTCTAGTGGCTTTCATACAAATGTCTAATTAATTCTTGAAGTAACCCAAATTGTTCTTTTGTGATCCGTGAATGGGAATTTGTGAGGAACCTGTGCAGATGAAACTAAGTGAAAGGAGAGCTGGGATTTAATGATTAGCTGGCAGTTTGCACTTGCTGGGTCCAGAAAATTTTAGTTATCTTTCTCATTAATATTACATTACGAAGTTAATGAAACATTTGGGTGAATATGTTATAAGTAATAAGGCATTAATGTTATTTTTTGACCAGTCAGTTATGCTAATGGGCATCTGTCATTTTTTTTGCATCAGTGTTGATTTGAATTATTTGGGTAAATGCTAAAATAAAGGTATGATGCAATTAAACCCCAAAATTTATCAAAAAACCCCACCTTTGGCTAGTAGTAGTGGACTTGAATTATTTTATTAACAGAAAGACAATGTAACTTTAGGAGAAAGGTTGGAAACTGTGTAACTCTTGTTTGCTACTTTTCAATGGTTTAGGAAGCCTTGGCTTTAAACTCTTAAAAGGTGTGTTCTTTTTGTTTCATGCCAATCCCATATGAAGTAAAAAAAAAAAAAATCCCTTAAAAATTAATATAAGATATTCATCATTCATAGCCATAACATCTTCAAAGCATGTCTTGAAATTATTGAGTTATCAAAAATTGTTAAGAAATTTCTTATTGTAGTATTCCTATTCACTGTACCGCTGCAGGGTCTTGCTCCCCTGGAGATGACTGAATTAGTGTGGTGTCAAGCAACAGCACCTTCATAGGTAATATTAATCCAAACTGTCCTTTTTAAAGCATATTTGATATGTATGTAAGCTTTTGTATCACAGGAGTGCTGTCGGTATTTGAGAATCAAAGCTAACTGGGTTTAGGTTTCACTTGACCAGGTGTCTCTCTGCATCCTTTGGAGCACAGCACCCCATGAGTTCTGTGTGCACGCTTCCTTTAGCAGGTCTTTTTATAGTGGATGTGATGTCAGGCAATGGGTAAAATGTGAGCAGCAGAAAAAAAGCTTGGCCAGGGTGCATCAAAGCATCTTGTAATGAGCAGGCAGCCAGAGGTGTGAAATAACTCCTGTGTATCTCCAGTAGGGACACTGAAAGGAGCTGTGCTTGGAGAGAGGAGAGTTGCCTTATTCATCCCCTGTTAAATTTGTAACACCATGTGATTTCCCCCTACTGTATTTCTGTTTAAACTTGGGAATTCTTCTTTGAGTCAGAATTCAGCCACTCTTTGCATTTGTGCCAGGTTTTACTGATTAAGCATGACTTATATGTTTGACTTTGTTCACTTTTTTCTTTTTAAAGGTCTGTCAATGCTTGTCCTTGCAATAACTTTATTGAAGATTGAATTAAGGTCATCATAGATTTAAAAGAGTCTGAATTAATTTGCTGTTTTCATAGTGGAGATACAATTTAACTCCATGTAATGTGTCTTTTTGTTAGCTGAGAATTGTGGAACAGGTTTACATTTCCATAGATCTGCAAAGCGTTATCCATCTGGTCCATAAAATGGAAGTGATTTCTTGTAAAAGCAAATCTCCCCACTTTTAAGTTTAAAATAAACCCCTCAATTACTTGATTCTTGTCATTAGCTGTAGCAAAGACCTACTTTGCATTTAAAAAACAAACAAACAACAACGACAAATAAAAAAAAAAAAAAACAACCAACAAAACCCACTCTGGAATAATGACATAAAATAATTTTCAACCATGATGAATGTAAACAAGAAGCCTTTGTGGAAAAAAAAAAAAAATTCATTCTTGGAATCTTTGGGAGATAAAAACTCTTTGGTTCCACTGCATGTGTTGCACAGGAAGAGGTCCTGATCTAGGGGAAACATCTAAATATTGCCAGAATGCAGTAAAACTGTGAATGGATAAGCTAATATTGCCATGTATGGTGATCTAAAGTACTGATCTATGGTGATCTGTAATAATAATTATTCATGATATGGGCAGAGTTGTTTGCAGAAATTACAGTATATGGGCAATGTCTTGGTTTGACCAGAAGCTGTTTTCCACTGTACTGAACTGTCACTGGTCAGCTGAATTCATACCTGATACAACAGTGGTTCAAATATGTTAACTAAAGGTAACCTGTAACCACAGCTGTAATGGTTACTCTAAAATTGCTTCTTCTCTGACCTGAATGTGTGTGTAGTGAGCATCCCAGGCGAGCATTTTATTTAGTGAGATGTTCCAAACTCAGGTAAAAGGAATATGGGTCTTAAACTGCAAAGGATTTCACAAAGTAAGTTACATTTTAATACATGTTTAGTCTTTGTCTTGTTATCAAGCAATAACTGGTGGGTTTTTTGGCCACCTGCCTGTTGATAGAGTTCCTCTGAAAATATTTGCAGAAGAAAGAACAAGTCTGTGTTTCCTCTCTTGTGTAAACTTGCGATTAAGCGTGTGTAGGAATAAGCATATTTTATAGGTTGACTGCAAGAACTGAAGATGTTGACAGCATCAGGGACACTTGATGGATCATCATGTTGTCTAATTTACTGCATTTGACTATTTGGAAATTTTTCCAAGTTACAGAAGAGCGTGTCCGAAATGTAAAATCGTGAAGAGCACTATTTGGCTTGCTTATATGTGCTTACAAGGCACAAACTGTGGTGTAGGGGTGTGCACTCACATCTCAAAGGGTAGTGAATAAGGCTGGCATGTATAAGTTTCAAAAGAGCGTGTGATTCATTCTCATAAATATAAATTAATAGATATACATCCATTTAATATATACATATATCTAATATGTATCCATATTTAATAGAGGTATAAACTCTTTGCCAGATCATCCTTCTAGCACCACACATGAGTTTCTGAGAGGCTGCAGCAGAGCTGTATGCTTTGAAACAGTCAATATTAGTTCAGCCAACCTTTGCCAAGTGTGGCCATATGTGGTATAACTAAATCTGCGTAACCCCTTCAGCTTTCTGTCACAGTTATTGCTAATGCACTATATTATTTTCCTGGACCCGTGACTTGCCTCTGTCTCCCACAGGGCTCTAAGTGACAGCTCAGTAAAGACACTTAATGCCTTCCAGAGCTGCGTGTCAGCTGTAATGCACTGTTTTGCACCTTTGTTCAGTAATGGTGGTGGTGCTCCATAGCAACGTCGGCTTCCCAGCTGTGCAAAGGTCTGCCGTGGGGAGGCCGCCTGGGAGCTATTAGAGCCCGTGGAAAATCTCCAGCAAGGATGCGCCGTGCGGCTCACACAAAGCCCGGCCGAGAGCAGCTCTGCCGCTGCCCGAGCGCTGTCATCGCTGCTAAGCCCTCATGAATATGCTCGAGTGCTGCCGGCAGTGTGCCTTTTGACAAAATACTCTTTCCTATTGATTGGAAACCAAGGACAAATATTAATTTATAATGTAATCAAAGGGACAGCCCCGAGTCGCTACTGTGCATGACAACTGCGAGATTTGAGGGAGAGATTTTCTTATGCAAAGGAGACAGTGTTAATCTGCATACAGAGGGATTTTTGGAGCACATTTAGACCAACTGCTTCTGAAAACCCCTCAGAGGAGGAGAATCCTACCCCCTTTCACTGCCTTTGAAGTCTGCCCAGTGCCCCATAGAAACATGCTACTTCTCCAATGAACAAAAAGTCAAATTCAGTGAAAATCTCAAATTGGAGTTCAACCCAATCACCCTGAATGTGCAAGGTATAGTGGGGTTTTAATTAAATTAAATTAACTAATATTAATCAAGTCTTAAGATACAGTCAGGCTTGTTGTTCTTTACTTGCTCTTTGTGAAGCTAAATAAGACTCATTCACAAGTCCATGCTTGACATTCCTGAAAATCTGAAATTACCTGGAGTGTAATAATATCCTTCATAGTAATGTAAGACTTAAAAAAAGTAACAAACTCAGATTAAGTATTAACACTGAGAATAGCCTTTGAAGGTATTTTTCTTACCAAATTTGTGTTAACCCTGTTTACATGAAAAATTTTCGTGAGCATCGTGATGTGGTATTTTATGATCGTAAAAGTCCACAATTTGTTGGCTTGTGCTATTCATGTAATTTCCTCCTCTGCCTCTCCCAAATCAAAAGATTTTGTTTTGTATTAGCCAGCCCTGATGTCTGAAATCATACAAAAATCAAGAAAGTGAAAACCCTGACATAGAAATACCATACACTTCAGAGCAGTCTGTAGCTAGCTTGTTGGTGATTATTGGACATTGTAGATGATGACTTGAGGGTGTCTTCTTAATTTTAAATTTACATTCATGGTTTTAATTTGTCATTTTCTGTGCTTTAAAAATAATCCATTTCTTTATGCTAACTTTGGTACTTAATGTAGAGAAGTTGGATGTTTTTCCTTTTCCCTAATTTGATGCTCATCTTAGGTTGCAACTCACGAGGGATACTGAGAGGAAACAGAGACAGAAGGTAACATTTCATTTTTGATCTCAGTAATAATTCATCTATCTGGAAGACTATATCTTGTGATAAAAAATACAAAGACTTTTTAGCATGCCCAAGAAATTTCTGTATTTTTTGGAAGAAGCTATTTCCCATGGGAAACCCAAAAGTATCATAATCAATATCAATGCTTTCCTGCATCCTAGTCTGCAGCTGTGGAGACAGAACAGTGCAGGGACATCTGCTTTACTGTCTCCATTTATAGATCTGAGGTGGCCTCAGTGTGAAGTGCTTCAGCCCTCCCTTTACACTGAAAGCAGCAGGAGGGAGATTGACAAAAACTGCCCGCAGGTCCTGACCCACTGTCCTTTACACCCACCTGCTAAGGGAATACACTTAGATTTGTGTTAGAAGCAGAAGAAAAAAGCATTTGAAAAGACACAAATGTAGAAGTTTCCTGCTTTTCACACAGCTTTAAAAAAAGCCAGGAATGGCATCGTGATGTCTGTGGGCCCACTGACATTCTGTGCTGGTGTACCCTGCACAATCCATACTGAACTCAGCAACTGAAGGGCTTTCTGTCCATAAGGAGCACCAAACTAATCAAATATTGGTTTGATTCATGCAATTTGATATGTATTTTTAAACAGCACATTTATGAAATGTAAAGGAACTTCTTCTGTGGACACGGAACACATTGGCAAATGCTGAAATGGCCAAAATGGATTAAAACATCAATTGAATAAATTAAAAGTGGAAAAAAAATCTATACCAAATATAAGGAGTCAAGATACAGGTTTGGCCTCAAATTTAGGAACATCCTCAGACAGGAACTGCTACAAGTTGGGCAGTCACACCAGAGATGCAGTTCTGTGTACACAACCTCTTCTTGTCCTTCCTTGTCATCATCAATGTGCTCAGTATTAAGCTAAAAAAACTTCTGATTTGAAGCATTCTGACTGGTTTATGGTTTATACATCTATATAGTTTGGTTTTTTGTTTTTTTTTTTCTTTTACTTCAGTTGTTTTTTTCCTTCTTATTTTGCAGTAATATAGCTGTTGGTTGACTTTGTGGGCCAATGTTATTTCAAGTATTGCCATTAGTTTGCACAGGCATCAAAACAATCCCCCTGAGCTTATAATTTCAGTGCCTAGTGGCTGTCTCCACTGCTGTTTATTACCTAGAGGATTTGAAATTTTCATCTGAGGCAAGGGAGTTTGCTGAGTAGGGATAGTTGTAGAGCACAAGGCTAAATGCTTTGCTGAACTGGTATTCCATTGTCTATATTCATACCCATAGTTCTTCCAAGGTTATGAGGGGAATAACTAACAGCTTTTAATATGTAACCCAATTTTGGAATTCCAGAAGAGCAGTAAATTTGCAGGATAATGCTTCCTGTTCATGCAAAAGGTCTGGAGCAAGGTCTTATCCTCACTTGCTTTCAGATATTCTTCATGTTCTCTGTTGACTCTAAGTTGTCATGGAAAAGTTAGCAGAATTAGTTCCTTAGGTCAGTGCTTGGCCTGAAGTGGTTAGTGACCTTCTGCACGAGTAGTTTTGCTTTGCAAGGGTTGACATGAATTTTACTTATCTTGACATGTGCAGATTAAGGTGTTTTTTGCTTCATCACCCATGAGAAGTAGCATCCTGAGAGAAGGATATTGTGTCAGCAATTTTAGGAACATTGGAGGTCTGAGTATCTCCATAAATTTCACCACCACTTTGTTGGGTATTTTAGAATGCCAGGATGAGGCAGTAACATGAGACAGAGAGAGAAAGAAAACCCTTTTGCTGTGAAATAGTTTACTTCAGCTACTTTGCAGGTTTGGGGTTTTTTTGCCTAGATATGGTTACTATAAAGAATATCTGAAAGTCTATTACTTCTTTGTACAGGAATGTATGATAAAGAGAAAAAACTCTTCGTCAGATTTGACAAAAACACACCCTAAAGCAATCCAGAGTATTTTGAGAGCCATAAGCTTGAACACAGGCAGAATTTGAATGTAACATTAGTTTTACACTCATGTAGTTGTAGAGTTGGTGGTTTTACCTGAGAGAGAAATTAAGGGAATTTTTTAATACTGCTGTTAAATATCATCTTGTTTGCCTAAGCTGCTACATAGCAGGCTTTTTTTTAAAAAAAAACTATGGTTATGATTTTGATATGACCTTATCACTCAGCATACGGCAATACAGATGGAGAGTGAAGTCACAGATGAGTGACAATGAGGAGCTGACTGGGAATGAGCAAAGCTTTCAATATGCAGAGAATGGAGGAGAAAACCATCTGCTTTAACAGTTTACTGATGGACTCCCTTGCAGGCTGCATGTCAGATGTCTTCTGGAAGTGTTGAGAAGAACAGCTTTATTTCCTTCGAGTTTCAAATCATACTGAAATGTTAACCAAGTATCCACAGTGGGAAGGAACCTGCCATCCCAAGTCAGTTATCTTCACATAGGCTTGCACTGTCAAACTCTTAACAACTTGACCAGAAAGTCAGTAGGGAGCAATGATTGTGTCCAGAGAGTTGGTTCCTCCTAAAACAGGTATTAAGGGTGAGTCACTCACCTGTATTTCTTTACTGTTTATAGATACTTAAATTAAGGTTAGTTAAAAGCCACTCTTACATGTGCTCAAAGAAAGGCAGAAGATGGAGTTTCAGGATATCTTGTCCTACCTGAAAATATTATGCCCATGTAGTTATTTTTCCAAGATGTGGGAAGTGATAAGCATTTGTGTTGTTTTCCTTGTTTTGTTTTGCTGGATTTTTTTGTTGTCTGTTCTTGTTGCTGTTTCTTTTCAAGACTAAATACAGCTGTGAAATGAATTAATGTATTTAGGAAGCAGAATCTTCTTCAAGAAAAGTACTTTTGCAATAAACATGATGTGTTACTGAAACTAAATGTTTACTGAGGATATGTATAGATTGGACTTTGCTGAGATATAATAAATTTCTCATCCCTCTGAGGAGTTGAGGCTGGAGCTCACAGATTAGGACTGGGAAATGGAAGGTTCAAGAACTTGTATTTTATTTTCCTATATTCAAAGACTATTTTTGAATGCTCTTGAGGGTAAGAGGATAAACTTCATCAGAAAGCAGGGTCAATTGATTTGTAACAGATGTTGGAAGCCCAAAGCTACAGCCAAGCAAGATTGGTTTTATACCCTCATCAGCTTTGCTTGCTAGCCAAGATTCTTGACATGAGAGTGCATTCTCAATGATCAATTAGCTACTTTGTATTATCTGTTAATTTGCTCCTAAATGCTATATCCAAACTGCTTCCTTCACAGCTGCCTCAATCTCCTACTCCCCTTTACCACATTCTGTGATAAATTAGAAGTATTTTGCAGTTTTGAGTGCACCAAAATGAAGATGCACTGTTAAATTAATGGCATGGAGTGCTACCCAGTGGCAGACACAATGTTAAGGATTAACTGCAGGTTCTTTTCCTGCAGTTTGTTAGTTGGTTAAATGATGTCCATATCAAGTATCTCCTCAGCTTCAGCTTTCCAGATGTGGCACTGTGCTGCTGCAAAGCCACAGGCTGACCAGTCATTTCAGGCTTAACATTTTATTGTAGAATAAATGGGTACTGACTGTACCCTGTTGCAGAAGAAGGTTGTTTTTCTTAATATGTTGATTCTATTCTTCATCAGTAGTTCACATTTAAATTTCTTACAATGTCTTCTTTTCCTTGTTACTCTCCTCTTTTTATACCCCTGTATTCCACATCTGAGACCTTCCTGCACATGGTGGTTGTCTCATTATTCACTCCAAATGAAAGGTAGTGACTTCAATGCTCCTGGAGTAAAATCTAAATGCAGGTAATTTCCTGTTTGTGTTTTGCTTTTCCAAGGGAGTAGAAATTCTCTACCAGCCTTACTGTGTGAGTAGGAATGCTGCAGGCAGGGGCCAGGCCTCCTAACATTCTCCTCTCACCTGTTCAAAGGATGGATCTCAGCTGAGAAGAGGCTTTGCAGTGAACCTCACCCCCTGCACTTTGATGTGTGGGCAGGTCAGGCTTCTATCACACGGTACAAGATTGCTGAAGCAACCTATTACAGGTGGTTTCATTGCAATAAAATCAATATTTTTACTGCTTTAGAGCATCTTCAATTTATCCTTAATCTTTAACTTTTTCTGCATTCTCTGCTTTAATTTTCAGATTGTCTTATTTATTGAAACAAGACAAGGTAGCCTGAATGGTGCTAATAAGAATTATCAAGTTCTGAAAGAGAATTGTAAACCATGCCAAAGGAGGAAAAAAGGAAAGAAAGAGCTGAACTTGGTCCTTATTATTTCTAATGTCATCATGCTGACTCTTGCACACAGCAGCTAAGAGATTTAGTTCACACTGGTTCATGCAATACATAGAAAATGGAAAATAAAAAAAAAAGATTGATGGGAAATGTCACCTTAAATTCAATAGGTCAGATTTTCAGCTGGTGTAAAATGAAGCTTTGTGGATTCCCACCTGTTTAAGGTTAGGCCAAATATATTCACAAATGGCTTTCTTATGCTGTATTTTATTCAGCCATGTAACTTTCTAGTTAGCTTTTTATTTCTTTCTAAATTCATCCTCAATTGATGCACATTGAAAAAAGCTATTAAAGATCAGCAGTGGAAGAGTGTAAAAATTCAGCTCTGACATTATGACTTTAAATGAATTCTTCATACTAAGTTATTAATAATGTTTGAAAAGTCAAAAGAGTACTCCCTTCAGAGCTGTGATTGTACCTTAACTTCATTCATTCAGGGAAATTTTGCATGGAGCCTTTGTCTTAGAGTTCTACCTGGAAGGCCTCAGGTGTTCCATATGATCCATAGGTTTTATGGGGATGGTTCCTCCCATGTTAATTTTAAACAAATTTATGGGTCAGGCTGTTAAGACTGTAGATATGTAAATTTGGGGTTTTTTTTCCCCTTGTGGGACATTATAAGAATTGACAATTTGTGATTTTTTGCCATTCAACCGTGCTTAAAATGCAAAATATAAAAAGCAGGTAATTGGCCACATTTCATTTAAAAATATAATTAAAAGTTATTTTTAACTTGTGAACTGCAGGGCTGTAGCTGTCTCCAAGTGATTACACGTGGAAATGAGAGTGCTCCTTGTTTTGCTGAATAAACTAAAGCCTATTGTTTAGATGATCTCTAATAACCTTCTAAATCTTTATTTTAGTAGCCTTCTGCTATGAATAACGACTCTGACCTTCCTGGCTTTTCTCAGGGTATGAGGTGCTATCCAATATGGCCTGGACCAGCAGGAGTCTATCCTTAAAGGAGCCCTGCTGAGAGGCTTGATTTGCCCTCACATCCCTTCTTTTCCTTCTGCAGTTTGAAGTGGTAACAAGATCTTTCCTGGAGCATCACTCCTCATGAACAGTGTAGGATATTCCCCAGCTGGAATACTGGAAATCATTCTGCAGCAGATTTCTTGAACCTTTAAACTGATCTATAATGTGTGCTGCACTTCCATTAAAAATAATTGTTTAAAAAGAGTTTGGCAGTTTTATCACATGCAGATTGCTACTAAATTTTCAGAAATTAGTTTGGTGAATTATATCCACTAACGTAACTCTTGATACTGTACTCTTATATTTTAGGGTACCTTTCATTATTGTTAAGTTTTATGGCCTCTGAAGCTAAAAAATCTCTCTTGTATTTCATTGCTTTTGAAATGGAATGATAAAATTCTAACACAAATTTTAGATGGGAAATCTCAGCCATTGCTCCTTGAGGTGTATGCAGAAAGAGTCTTCACAAGGATCCCTTCAGAGAATTGTTCTTTGGAAAATATTTGCCTGGGTGCTAAATTGCTGGGATTTTCTTGCTTTGGGTTTTGGTGTTTTTTTTTTTTTTTTTTATTTTGATCTATACAGGTGATGCTATATGCATTCCCATTAGCGAATTCTTTGTGTAGCAGGGATCAGACTCTGAGACTTCCACTCAAAAGCCAACAGTAGATCTTCCTTTGTGTAATCTGTCTGTAGCAGGGCAGCTACAGGCACATCCTAGGCAAAGAGGTTGTTCAATACTGTCAGATGAGTCCCTGGAGCCCTGCTCTCTGTCGTATTATTTTCTGCAAATGCTGACGAAAATGAAGTGAAGCATTTATTTATTTTCATATGTCTATTATTATGGTAATAGAAGGGCTATTGTAGTATAAATAAGACAATTTAAATATATGGGGTTTAACTTTAAGGCCCTTTCCTGTGATTACCTCACAATTTTTTTCCCAGAAGTGAAATGGGAACTCAGATGGACTTAAGAAATAATATGTTAGTTTCTGCACAAGTAAGGAAGGTAACAGTTGGAGAGATGAGAATAGTTAGACCTTAGGTGAGGGGCTATACTGAACTGCTTCCTGCATCTATAAAAGTGAAATATATCCAGTAATGTACAATGGGCTGCGTGCCTTCAAAGGATACCTTAGACTGCCAGTGTGTTGTGAGGCAGAAAGAGAACACAAGTTTTCTTCATTCCCCAGAGAAAAGTGAGTATCCATTGTGAGCTCTGTTTATTGAAGTGCGTTATTGCACTCATAAAATGCTTTTTGGTTATGGTGCAAACACAGGAGAGAGTAATTTAACCCCTAGCTTGCAGAGAGACCAGCGCACTTAGAATTCCTGTTTAAATTAAATGTTGAAACATAAAGTGGCACCTTCACTTTTAAGAGTGTCCAGACTTAATTTTAATTGCGTAGTTGACTGAAAAAGATGCCTGGTTTATGTGCCTCTGGTCAGACCCTTTGCTGGATTACATAAGTTTATATTTATGTATGTAGCTGTTATATATTGGTTGGGAACTTCTTTTTATACTTCTTTGCAAAATCTGATTATACAAAATAACAGCAGCCACTAACCACTTATTTATTTCATTTGTTTTTGTAAAAAAAGTATTGACAACTTTAGAATGGTTTAGAATTTCTAGCCTACTATTGTGTTATTGTTCTACTGCTAAATCTTATAATCTTGCACACACATGGAATTAGCTATGCCAAGTCTTTTAAATATGGGTAACTGCTGTGAGTCTTCCTTCCCTTTTCGCCATTCCACTTTCCTACTAGTCCATTATGATAAGAAGGATGAATGAAAGCATGGCTGTGATTTGAGTGTCCTAAATGCCTGTTATCCTTTCCATGCTTTCCTAATAATAGTTTATTTTTATGCTTCTTGCTCCTCTATGTTTGACTGTCATCCACTCTTCATTGCTTTGAGGATTAAGTGGTTGCTACCTATTCTTTTATGCTTCTCCTAGTTTTCTGCATCTCTAGTGAATAAATAGATAGTCACTTTGACAGTTTTGTGTCTTTTGATAGTGGAGTTGTAGGGGTTTTTTTCTCTCTAGTATATCTTTCTGTGATTTTTATAGTTCTACAGCATCCGTTGCCTCAGGGTATGTTCAGTAAAATCCTGCCGGAGTTTGTTGAGTCTTTAAGAGGTAGCAGCTTGTTAATAATTTTACAGGACTTGGAAAGCAAGAATGTGTGATATTTCTAGGACAGGTTGTTCATCCATGGTGGCATTTTGGCAGATATATTGATATATAGCTTCTTTGAACTCAGTGTTTTTCCATCAGGATGAACTCTGCTTTTCTTGTGCAGTCTCAGTGCTGACGAACGTGGTGTAGGCAGTGTGAGTGTGAGGATATTGATGCCTTTTCCTGGTCTTAAAATCAAGAGTCAAACATGGTTAGAAGGGGAAAAGGGATTTGACCTTGTTATTTATTTTAAGGCTCCTTAGGTGCACCACATCCAGGTGGAATGTACTTCCATGCATGCTGCAATGCTCCCTCCTAAAAGATCTGCCCTGTCATTATAGGTGTTACTAATTAGCACATCTATCAAAAATTCCCCAGTGAGAGGCTCAAGTGAGCCCCCCCTCCCCAAGGAACCTTCCCCTGGATGGTTCTATCTCAGTTTACAAAATGTGTTCTGGAGAGGACCTTGGGCTCTGGGCACACTGATCCCTCACTACGAAGCTTCTGAAATGTTCAGTCTCCCTCCCAGCTTGACAAACAAGTCCAAGAATGTGGGCAAAAAGCACCAAGAATACAGAAGCTGCAAAAAGGTATAAGAGAGGTATAAAAGAAAAAGCAAAAAATCATCATGGCATCAATTTGTGCATCTATAAAAATGCAGCATTATACTTTTACATCCTTGCCTTCATTTTGAATTTTAGTCTTCAAATTATTTACAATCTGTATCTCAGCTATGTGGCATAATGTACGTGTTCTTCACTGTCTGTAACCTGTTCCGTTTTCAGTCTCTAGCCAGCAGTTGTTCTGTCCCTGGGTGTCTGAAAGAGATGCACCAGTTGGAGTGATCCTACTGGATAATCAGGAAAATACATTTGACTTGGGAAAAAAAAAAAAAAAGAAAAGAAGAAAAAAGGGAAGAACTACTCAGTGGAAAGCAAAAGACTCAGGGGCCTTGTTAATGAGAGAATGAACGATCATGAGAGAGAGAATATTTCACTCCTAGGTCACCAGTTCAAATGCAGACTAGCTTAATAGTGTAAGTAGTTACCGTCTGACAGCTGTTCCATAATCCATGAGAAATGGGAAAATAGTCACAATCTAGTTTCTCTGGCTTCTAGCTATCCAAATGTTGACATCCTACAGACGATCATAATTCGCACAGGGTTATTAATCATTTGTTTTACCCTTGCAGACACCGAAGGGGAGTATTCCAATAGCAAATATAAAGAACACTTAGACTTTTCCGTTCTTTAGATATTTCTGTATGGGACAAAGTTGAAGGATCTTTGAAAGCCACTGTGAGAAAGGGAGAGGTATCACCTCCCCCTGCCGTTTGCAGTGTTGAGTTCTTTGGTAATTGACTGAGGATAGCAAAGAGACAACACAGAGCTTTGTACAAATAAGCTTTACTGGATGTTTTTAATGAGTAAATATCTAATAATAATTCCATATTAATTTTGAAAAACAGATTAAAAATTTAAAAATTTGAAATGCAAACAAAAGTGTTTCCTTTGAATTCATAGCTCTGATGTGATGGTGTCAGTTCAAACCTGTAACTTCCAAAATTCTTAGGTTACACCATTGTGTGTACAAATTAAAGTTAAGGACAACATGCTAAACAGGTGTAGCATTTATAAAAATGATGTGATTATAACAATAAATAACTGTATTTTTATTTTGCAATGTTTCAAATAGTAAGTTAAATGTGTGTTTATATAATATGTAGCATCAGTTTATCACAGAAGAACAATTACTTTGGGACTTATGGATTCAGATTTTCACAATCAGAAAATTTCAGAACTGTTTGAAGGCACTAAAATTTATAGAATTGATTCTGGAAGATTAAAAAAAAAAAAAACAACAAAACAAAAACCCTGGAAGATAAGTCTGTGCTGTAAGTGAGAAGACATTAGAATGAGGCATAATCTTTTTTTTTCATTCTTCCATCCAAAAAATTTCTGCTAAAATAGCCAAGTCGATTATAACTCAAATGAGGCAAAGCAAAGCAAGGAAATACACACTCATCATCAATGTCACACGTCTGGTCTATTTTTTGGTTTTTGATTTGGAAATAGAAGATTAAAATTTCTTTGTGCAGGTTTCTTTTTTACAATAAAAAGTGAAAAATACTGTCATTTTTCTATGCCATTTGGGAACTCAAGAGTCTCTGCTCCATTCCTCAAACCACAGCAAAATTAAATGAGTTAAATTTTGCTTTAAGCCTTCACATTTGTTTTAAATGAGTTTACCTTGTCCATTTCTTGCACTGCCAAGCATCTGCACATCCTGTTTACTTCAACAGGCCTTGCCAAATGTTCAGTGTTTTGTGATGTTCAGACTGGTACTCCAGGAGCAGATCCATGAAAGTTCATTTTGCCCTTTGGTGCATCTTGTAAAGGCTCTTCAGATTAATACAAGCCCAACACAGCTGCTAGGAACAGGGAAATGTAATTTTGAAGAGGTTTTGGCTGTTACAAAACATAAATGATGCATGGAATGTATATGTTTGTAAGCAAAAGTGACATCTCCTGTCTCAAATGGTGAGCACAACTTCGCAGCTGCTCTTTATGTGTAATTAGATGCCAGATGTGGTAGAAACCTGGTCGTTCAACAGGAGTTAACAACAGCCATTAAAAACTTACTTCATCAACATAAAAAATGCAGCCAATACATTATCAGAACTTGGAAATTACTGATAATAAACTAGATTTGATCTAGCTTCACTGCCTTTCATTAATCACATTTAATTGTTTATATAAATGTCAACAGTTGTAGCCTCTTGGCATTTTCTTGAACCACCATCATAAAGTTTTTATTTTAAAGTAGGATGTTTTTCTGCATATAATGAGAATTTTAGGCTTCTTTTCTACTTCTCAAACACCTTTTAATGTAGCTTTAGCACTTTTGTCATTTAGTTAATTTTATTTCTTAGGGACATAGGCTTGGAAGGATCTCCCTGTTAATGTTTTTGGCTCAAAAGACCAAATAATTACTTCCTTAAAAATGATTGCAGCTTTCAAACTGAATATATAAGCCGGATTCTCAATGTAAACATGTAACAATTAGTTTCTTACAATTTGTAAGTGACCCAAGGTTTAATTGCAAACAGGATCTAAAGTGAAAATAGCTGATGATCAGTATAGAGAAGAGTTTCCTTTCCACAGACATTTCTACCTAAAATGAGAGACAAAAGAAAGAAAACCCGACACTGTCTGCTTGTTTAAAATGTTTCTCTGATTTTACTGTTGATTAAATTTAATCAAGATGCAAGCTCAGTTCTTTATGATGTGATCAGTCTTATATACAGGCACCTGATGAAATTGATGATTTGTTTACTGTAACTTGAAAACAGCACAAAAGTAACTGCATACTGTACATTTTTTTAATTTACCCTTTTGGATTTTTTCCATCTTCATCAAAAGTGCAAGTTTTCTTTTTAGTTCAAACTTTTCAAAATGTCTTGGTTTGAAAGACAGGTGTCAGTCAAGGAAGGCTGGAACCTCCCCTGAAATAGAGAAAATGCAATCCCCCTTCCCTCCAAATTATTATAACTTTGAAATGAAGGAGCTTTCAGGCAAAGATGTGAGGAATAGGAATAACAGTCCTTTACTAATATATATATATATATATATATACCAACACAAGCAGACAGCAATAACTGACAATGACAGC